>JARFJB010001481.1:175000-347500 GCA_036346205.1 Vesta saturnalis | reverse complement strand
GTCTATATCCTCTGAGGCATTTTATCCCAGGCTACCTGGAGATGGTGTCGTAATTCATACAAGTTGTTTGGTGGCCTTAGTTTTCGACTCGTCATGTCCCATACATGTTCAATAGGCGAAAGATCGGGCGATCGCGCAGGCCACGGTAATACTGGTAGCTGTACTTGATCCTGAAACCTTCTTGTAATGTGCGCGGTATGTGGTCTAGCATTATCTTGTTCCAAAATATCATTTGGCAACGTCTGCATTAATAATACTACCACTGGATCCAAAACATTATCAATGTAACGCTGAGCACTTAATGTGTCTAGAATGAACACAATAGATGATCTTCCACCAACACGTATGGCGCCCCAAACCATGACTTCAGGTGTTAAGCCTGTGGGGCGTCTATCAAAAAACTCTAAATTTCGACGTTCTCGTCGAAACTGCCGCACCTTCTGACGACCATCGTTTCGCCACAAACAAAAACGTGATTTGTTGCTGAAGACGATGTTATTCCATTGAAGGCCCCAGTTTCGCCGATCTTGACACAATGCCAATCTAGCAGTCTTGTGCTCTTGAGTTAACTGGGATCGTCGGTACGGATGATACGAATGTAAGTCAAAAGACTTAATTCTCCTCTAGATTGTTGACATTGATATGTGACGACCAATAGCTCCTGTTCAGTTCACCGCAACAGACCTTGTTGACTGAAACCGATCTCTTGTGGCCATCCGCCTAAGAAGTCGTTCTTCACGATCATTGGTGCTGCGTGATGGTCTTCCACTGGGACGAGGTCGATGAATGCCTTCTTCAGACCAAGAAGACCAAATGCGGGCCACCGTTGTGTGGTCTTGATTAAGTCTTCTGCCGATTTCTCGAAATGACAAACCTGTTCTTTCACGATAATTCTACCTGTCAAATCAAACTTGAGGAAAGTTTCGCGTTGCTTAAGGGTATTTTTCAAAATAATGTGCCAGTTAACAAAAATTGACTGCGACTAGTTCTTAAAATGTATAAAAATAATTTTGATGAATTGATGTAATGTGCAAATACAATAATGACTTGTTCCACGTTTTCATATGATACTGAAACGATTCTTTTGCCAAAATTTCAAAATCATACCATATTATCTCAGATGGTCATTTATGTTGAAACGTGGTCTATATAGCAATAAGACCAATCATGGTAAAACCTGATCTGATAGCACGCTCGTTTGCAAATCACATCAAACGAACTAAAATTCCTCACAAATATCAGTTTTAACTTAACTATTTAATAATTTTCATATAAAAATGATAATATATTTTAAATTAAAAAGTTAACTGACGATTTTTCTTAAATCTATTATAATATAAGAATTGTGAATTTGCATAAGTAACATGGTTGAAAATAGTATCTATAGAACTGTATCGTTTTATTTACATTAATTACATTATTTTAACGTAACTTTTCGAAATATTTAGTAAATTCTTATAGTGTGATAGGAATGTATTTTAGTGGTTACTTTACAATATCTCTACTGTAAACTATGATAATACACAAAATATATTTCAATATTAAATATTAAATGTGTGTGTGTGTGTGTGTGTGCTGTTGTGTTAGTGCTGTGTTGATGTGTGTGTGTGTGTGTGTGTGATGTGTGTGTTCTGTTAGTGATGTGTTCTGTGCATGCATGTGTGTTAGGTGCGCTGTGTGTGTTTTGTGTGTGTATGCGTGTTGTTTTGTTTGTATTTGTATAGTGTGTGTGTGTGTGTGTGTGTGTGTGTGTGTGTGGTTTGTTGTGTGCTGTGTGTGTGTGTGTGTGTGGTGTGTGTGTGTGTGTGCGTGTGGTGTGGTGTGTGTGTGTGTGTGTGTGTGCGTGTGCTGTGGTGTGCGTGTGTGTGCTGTGTGTGCGTGTGCGTGTGCGTGTGGTGTGCGTGTGTGTGGTGTGTGTGCGTGTGCGTGTGTGTGGTGGTGTGTGCGTGTGGTGTGTGTGTGTTGTGTGCGTGTGTGGTGCATGTGCGTGCGTGTGTGTTGTGTGTGTGTGTGTGTAGTGTGTGGTATGTGTGTGCATGTGTTTTTGTTGTGTGTTGTGTGGATGGTATTGTGTGTGTGTGTGTGTGTGTGTATGTGTGTGTATGTGTGTGTGAGTGTGTGTGTGTGTGTGCATGTGTGTGTGTATGTGTAAAAATTTACATTGTGTCAAATTTTGAAGTCCCTAGGTATAAAAACATATTTTTAAAATAGCAGTTTATGGGCAGGGGATAGTTTCTGATAGTCTCCTAGTGGATCCACCCAGGGAGTATAGCTGTTAAGAGCAAAAAAAAAAATAAAGAAATTGTTATATTGAATTTGTAAATTTTGTGACTTATATAATATATTGGATTATGATTTTAGTGCTGCGGTGCATAATATTTTAAAGGAGGTAAAGCTATACATATATATATATATATATATATATATATATATATATATATATATATATATATATATGCACTTGTGTCACATATGAAAAAGATCACTCGTTGAACGACACCACCTAATACCATATTGGTGGCCACTAAGCAACTACATCAACTACAGATCCGTAAAATATGTCATGGGAGAAAATGAAGGATCCTTGTGAGTTCAGAAATCACTTTTGTGAGATCACATGAAATAGCAAATGTTTCTGCACTATGACCAGCTGGTTGTCTAGTAGATTAAAATTGAAGCTGATTAGAGTTATGAAAATTGAAATCTCCCAGAATTGAGACTGTCAACTTTCAAACTAGGGTAATCGAAAAAGTCCTGAATGCCATACCTATAAATGAAACAGTAGAATTTCCCAAATTTAAGACCAGAATGTTTGAACGAAATTCTTTATTCTTCAAAGAAGAAATCATCTTGCAAGCGATGTTGTCCTTGAGAAAGGTCCTCACTCCTTCTTTATATAGACAGCTAAAGTGAAGATTGTATTGGAGAAATTTCAAATTGGGTGAGTCGGAGGTTACAGATTAGAATTGTTAATGATGTTGGTTAACAGCATTCAAATTAGACACCTGTTGTTGCAATAACAGATCAGAAAGTGATTACTTTAGATAACCGGACTCGCTTGGGCCTTACCCTCCCAGGTATCCAAATGGGAAAGGATTTTACATTCTGAATTTTTTACCCTAGAAATCACAACCGTCTTTTTTTAAAGTTTGGACTTTCAATCCAATAGGAAGACAGTGGGAGCGAAAGGGAAAATAGGATGGGTATGGATTAGGCTAAGAAAAGAGTCAGCCCTTCCGAGCTTAGAAAATCGAAGAACTAGTATTATGGAGCTCATGGTAAATGCGGTGATGTCTCCCCGGTTGACATGGGGTACTCATGCCTCCGAGGATAGGCGAACGACCATACATGACATTCAAATGGCTAGGCGCCCGAATCTATTACACTTAGGACCTATAATTCTCTAATGTCGCATTCTTTAATCACAAAGTGCAAGGTATCGGACACTAACCTCCGCACAATAGGAAATGAGAATTAGTTCCAGTTTTAGTTTCGTTTTTTTTTTGTAATAAATCGACAGTTAAGTAGATTACAATAAAACGAACCACAATAAGTCAGTAATTAGTCAAACTTTTGCAACACATACAAATTTTAATGGTATGTATGCATCCACAAATAGACAAAATTTAAGAAGGATTTGACCATTAAAATGATAATTATGCCTTGCACCATTCTTATTAAATTAGGAATTTTTCTTTATTAATTCATACTTTACCAAACAAAGTTTTCCGCCTTATTGCCAAATGTAATTAAAATATAAAGATTATTAATTAGGCAATTCTTCTGTGAAAAAAATCAACGACCTAGATTTAGTAATAATTAAATTCGTTTAACATATTTGGCAATGACATTGTTAACCAACGGAAGTGAACATTATTAATTGACATTGCTCTTAGCTTTAATGTATTATTCATCGATACTTGAATTATTGATTAAATTTTTGTAAAATTATATGTTTCATAACTGTCAATTGTGTAGCAATGCAAAACACCTGCTAATACGGATATAAAAATACTAAGAACACTTTCTTTTCAGGAATGAGTAATTATGTAAAGAAATTGTAACGGAATTTTAATCATGTGTATTACACCACCTGGAATTTAAATACGATTTTGTAAGTAACAAATTTGAATACCTCGTATTATACTTTTTTTTTTTAAATAATGACTCTTATTAACTTCTAGTAATTGAAATTTTACACCACTACATTATTATTTAAATTGCACGAAGCATAAAACTTGATCACCTCCTGATAATCATTACTCATCATGCAGGTATTTTTTCTACAATTAATTACGCCTTCATCATCAGTATTCAACTCGTTTTTAAATGTTCGTTTGTTTGTTTCATTATACTTAATAAGTTCATATTTGGCTTTTAAAGAGTAAAGACGTTCTGTGGTAAAAATTAAACTGCGCTTTTATCTTGTGCGCGTCACCTCTCGACCCAACTGATCCGGTAATTTAGTGAGTTATCAACGATTATTATCTTATACAGCGGTGCGAAATGAATTTACACAATCAACATCGAATGTAGCATTCGGATTCCCCGCTAATCAGGCACCAAACTACACTATTTATCAGCCTCCTTATCAATATCAACAAGTTCCATTCGCTTCTGACTTAAGTAATTTACAATTAACAACTGCCAACCAATGAGCAAGCCAGAGAGGCAAAACTTTCCCTCCAAAATTCATTTATGCATGACAGAAAATCTTGCGAAGGTCGTCGACAACGAAACATATTATAAGCAGGCCCCTAGCGAATAATACAGTTAAAATTAATGCCAACACTGTGGACACAAAAAGCAAAAGGCCACGTATTTCATTCCCTTCCCAAGGGGGAGGGCGGGCTGCTCGAGCTTTCCGAGCTCCTTCAGCCATAATCATGGATTCCCAGCATACATACATACATTACGTATATATGCATGGTGGGATTAAGGATGGGTGCGGTCAGGATAAGATCGGAAGGAACGGTAGGGTTCTGAGGGGGAAATACTACCCCGGCATTCGCCTAAGCAGCCACACAAGGTGTGCATATACGCAGTGACCATGCCGCTACATGTGTATGAGGAAAACCCCTGAAAAAACTCATACAAGGTAGACGGTAACAGGAATCGAACCCATTACCTCCCGAATGGTAAGCAGGCCGTGTCGCCACTGCGCTACCAGCTCGGTAAAATTACAGTGCGGTCATTATAATGGAAACTTGGAAATATTAATTTCTGTGACTATTCAACTCACCCCCTCCATGTCAACTATCAGCCAATTACAATTTAATATTTTTTATGTTTGGACCAATCAGAGCAGAATTGTGCGACAGTTCCGCTAGCGGAATATTCCTGACAATTTTTTTCTCTTCCTGTAATATTTAATTGGCTTCCGGTAAAATGTCAAATTGACATAAACTTTGACGTTTATTTTGTTCGTCAGAGTAATGCAGACTCCGACTACCTTCGAAACCACTATATAACCTGCAACTTGTTCTAAATTAAAACTAATTAATTAATTCATAACTTGTCAATTGATCGTCAATTTTGTTCGTTGAATAGTCTTTTAAATACCACTCGTGGCCGACTAATTGCATAAGTTTTTGTCAAAGTGCTTAATCGGATTTATTGCTTCAAAATTTATATCGAAGCAACAAACATACATACACTTTGCCAAAATTTTCGGCCAATTCATCGGCCACTTGAGGCATTGGATATGATAATTTTCAATCCTAAGACCCGTCGATTTTTATTTTTTAATGCGCACATTTTGATTCATCCGAAACGTTTTTTCTCGCCATATTTAAAACAGCTATGACGTCATCGCAACTTTTTTTAAATAGCAATCATATGTTTTTTCATCATATTTGGATAGGCGGTGAACTTCTAAAAATGACGATGTGTAAAAGTTTGCACTACAGTTCATAATTTCCAGAAAAAGTAGTATCATAATTCAAAGATTCAAGTTTCAAAATTGAGCTATTTTTGCAGCAGAGTTACTATTATTACAACAAAACACATCGATAAACATTACAAATTGGACATTTAATTTAGCAAAATGAACAAAATAACATTTAAAGGAGATGTTCGAATTGTAGTCCACGAACCTCTTGACACAGAGTAAGCCTGTATTGGAAATTCTATAGAACGTTCTCGGTTGTTTTTGCAGTGATTGCTCGAATTTCGGGACGTATTCGTTGTTTTAAGTCCTCTGGAATATGAGGCCTATTCACAAACTTTGCTGTTAAGGTAACCCTATAAAAAGAAATCTAACGGGGTAGGATCTGGTGATCACGCAGGCCATTCAATAAAACCCCTTTTTCCAATCCATCTGTTTGGAAATATTTCGTTTAAATAATTGTGGACCAATAAATCACAGTGTGCAGGTGCCCCATCTTGCTGATAACATGAGATTTTTCGTTTGGTATATCTGGATCGTTAACATTAGGAAATATTTCCGCCAGGACAGGAACTAAATCGTTTCTTAAAAAGTCCAAACACTTGGGACCCGTTAGAGAGCCATCGATGAACGATGGGCCTAAAACTATATTACCCACAATTCCTGCCCATATGTTCATTATTTCGTCACTCAACGCTATTCGACGATCAGGGTCGTCTTATTTCAGTTCTTGTGTTAGAACCATCCTATAAAGGTGCCATTTATGTATTTTTAGGTAACTAAGGACGGAAGTTTTGCTAATCTGATGGTCAGCCGGAAGTGCTCTAGAAGTAGCGTGCGGATTTTCTTGCAAATCCAATAAGATATTTAGTTGGGTATATTCCAAAATTGGCGGACGACCGCTAGGACGATCCTTTACATGCCCCAGTTGTTCAATTTTAGGGACCGTATATTTTGCAATTGGGTTGTCCGGGTACTTATTATTGAAAGTTTCACACACTTCATATTACCACATCCTCTCAAAATGAAAATTTCTATTCTTTACCTTTCGGTTAAATGTCGAACCATTTTCTTACTTTTAATAATTAAATTGAGCTTGTGTGATTGCTTAAGTAACTTACAATTTAACGTCAAAACAATTAAATGAATGTGACAAATGTCAAAGGTAATAATCGACACTCTTGATTTTGAGGGAATGTGGTAATATGACGTGAAAATTAATTGTATGAGATCTGTGAAGTTTTAAATCATACTTAAAAATTCGGATAATACAGTTACAAACTCGATAGTCCTTAAACCTTAACAGTAATTTAAAAAAAAACTGGAAAATTTAAAGAATCCTCCTAGAGGTCGTAGGAAAATTTCTGAAAATGGATGTATGTACTGTAATATTTTGTTGAATTTGCTAAGCCTTTTTGAAAAGGCCCCCAAGCCCTAGGACCTAAAACATCGAATACGTACCGAAATTAGAGTTATTATTGTAAAAACAATCCAGAACGTTCCTCAAAATTTCCAGTTTGTGTCAAAAGTTCGAACACCTCCTTAATGTTATTTTGTTACTTTTGTCGAATTAAATGTTCAGTTTTTAATGCTTATGCTGATGTGTGTTGTTGTAACAATAGTTATTCTGTTGCAAGAACAGTACAATTGTTAGACTTGAATCTTTGAATTTTGATCTCACTTTTTCTGGAATTTATCAACTGCAGTGCAATACTTTTACATGTCGTCATTTTTAGAATTTCACCGCCTATGCAAATATGATGAAAAACATATGTTTGCTATTTAAGAAAAGTTGCGATGACGTCATAGCTCTTTTAAATATGGCGAGAAAAAAGTATCCGATGAGTCAAAATGTGCATTCTAAAAAATAAAAATCGACGGCACTTAGGATTTTTTCGGAAAATTATCACAGAAATTAATATTTCCAAGTTTCCATATTAAATAACCGGACTGTATAGTAAATTAATTACACACCTAAACGACGAAAACATAATCAATCACACATACCAGCTAAAACAGGAGAGAGCTTACATAAGTAAATAGCCCTTTCGGTGTTCTTCGTAGACCTCTAACCCTATATATATATATATATATATATATATATATATATATATATATATATATATATATATAATATAAAACATAGTATTTGAACTTAAAGTTATTTGTGGAACAAGCATAACTGTGGAGCCACCGAGACATGCCCTTTGTGGCAGTGACCACCCGGCCAAGTACAAGGGTTTCCAGATTTATCAATTTATATACTGAACCTAAGAAGTATATCAAGCAATACATTCCAACGTAATACTAATAACATGCGTCTACAAATTATCACCCCCTCTTCCAAAACACTGATTTTCTACACACCAATACTCCACACTATGCAAAACAGACCAACAAACAACCAGAACATATCGTACGCGCAAGCTACAGCCGGTATATCGCGAATCAATATTGGAAGCGATCTATACACCACGATAAGCCAACAGTTAACCACTTTCTTACCAGAATTCAGAGCTATGTTTGCCCAGATGCAACATGATTCAAAATCTGGTTCCAAGCATCGTCAATAAACGTTAACAATGGCTAAGTGTACAAGAATTGATACATGGAACGCAAATGGTCTAGTTAACCATAAACTTGAACTAATAACATTCCTTCAGACATCATGCTTATTTCGGAATCTCATTTCACAGACAAAACTAGAATTTGCATTCCTAACTACACTGTATATAGCACATGCCTTCCTGATGGAACTGCGCATGAACTACCAAATACCAAACAGCACATCTGCAGGCTACAAATGTGAAAATCACTGCTCCACCTGGATCATTTACAGTATCAGACATCTACCCTCCCCTCAACATACAATAACGACTGAACAATATGAAGCTTTCTTTCAGACCCTGGGCCACAGGTTTAGTACTGGCGGCGACTGGAACGCCAAATATACTCACTGGAAGTCTCGATTAACCACTGTCAAAGGCCTTAACCTTCTCCGAACAATGAATGACAACAACCATATACACCTTTCAACTGGCAAACCTACCTGTTGGCCCACTGACACCCAAAAAATCTCCGACCTGATAGATTTCTTCGTAGTTGCAGGCATCTCCGCAAATTATTTTCTTGTTGAAGATAACTCTAATCTTTCCTCTGACCACTCTCTAGTTACAATAACCCTTGGTGCTGAAGTATTACCCAAACCATTAAATCCCATGCTGGCCACTCTATCGACTGATTGGAAACAATTGTAATGTTATATTCAAGAAGATATCAACTTTAACCACCGTATCAAGGAAACCGGTGAACTAGATAAAACGGTTCAATACCTCACTGAACTTATAAAATAGTAGCATGGTTCTCTACCCCAAAATCAAATGTAAATACATAGCAAAACAATATACCACTTCAAATCAGAGAACTGATTGCTGAGAAAAGACAATCCAGAGGTAGGTGGAATCGATCACGCAATCCAGAAGACAAACGCACACACAACAGATTAACCAGAAGATTTGCAAAAACACTTAAAAAACACCAAAACACCTATTTTGAAGAATATATTACAAAACTAAGTAAACAAGACCAGTCAATTTGTCGAGCCACAAAAAAACTTAAACGTCCACAACCCAATGTCCCACCAATATAAAAAACAGATGGCACATGGGCACGATCAAACAAAGCAAAAGCTGACGAATTCTCATGCTACTTGATAGATGTCTTTACGCCGATCATATGATAAACACTGACCAAATTGTTAGCTTTCTAGACACTCCGTGTCAACTGTAACCACCGATTAGACCTTCTACTCCCATCGTAGAAAGTAATGGTATTAAAGCACTAAAAAGCCATAAAGCGCCAGGACATGATGTAATAACTGCACAAATACTAAAGCATCTACCGAGAAAAGCAATTGTCTTCTTAACAACACTCTTTAACAGAATACTCAGTCTATCATACTTTCCTATACAATGAAAACTCGCTCAGATCCATGTGGTACCTAAGCCAGGCAAAACAACGCATTTACCCAGCTCCTATCGAACTATTAGCCTGTTACCCCTCCTAGGAAAATTGTTTGAAAAACTCCTTTTGCGAAAGCAACTAGAAGATTTGGACATGTTTGCCACAGTTCCAAACCACCAGTTACACGCTACATTCGCTAACGACAATGATATACTCTCCATAGATAACGACGAAATAGAAGCTTCGGAACTGTTGTAAACACACTTGAACATCATAAGCAAATGAGCTGATCAATGTCGAATCAGAATTAGTGAAGCCAAATCCGTTGAAGTTAAATTTACGACACGAAGAACCACATGACCTCTCGTCACACTCAATGGCAGTCAACTGGCGATCAGAACGGAAACCAAGTATTTAGGCTTCCACCTCGACAGGCAGCTAACGTGATACCCTCACCTCAAATTAAAAAGGACACAGCTAGACCTTAAATACAAGCAAATGCATTGACTCCTGGGGCTCAAATCTGTGAACTGGAAATAAAGCGCTATTATATAAACCAACATTGATGCAGATCTGGACGTATGGCGTCCAGCTTTGGGGATGCGCCAAAAAAAGTAGAATAATCATCATTCAACGCAGCCCAGTCAAAAATTCTGAGAGGCCTCGTAAACGCACCTTGGTACGTCAGCACTCGCACAGTACACAAGGACCTTAACATCCCTTTCGTGGTGGATGCAATAAAAAAGTCAGCGTCATCTTACTAGGAAAAGCTACCAGACCATATAAAGAACCTAATTCAACAACTCTTGGTCACGATCATGATTTTGGTTAGTATGCTTATATCTTAAGCATATAAGCATAAGATATAAGCATAGTAACCAAAAGCATGAGCATACTAACCTAAATAAAAAAAAACTCTTGGTTCCACTACCAACTCGAAGGCTGAATAAACACTGGCCGATTGATCTTAAACAATGAAGAATGTTATCCCAATCATCCCATTAAAATCCAGGAGTATCATCGCTGGTTGAAGACTCACGCATGTCACCACAGCCTTCACATTTACTGAATACTCTTACACTATATTACAGTAGATTGTAAATTAACAGAAAAAAAAATTGTTCCTAATAATTTAGAATTTACAACATGTGCTGTATTAATGCTCTAAACATTTCTTTTTTCTATTTTTCCTTCGCTTAATTTTCTTTTTGCTCCGACTACCTTTCTTCTAGTTTCATTATTAAATTATTGTTTGTTTAACTTGCAAGCTGCTTAAACGATTGTTGTTTTCATATCTACTTTGTTAGTAATTTATCAGTTTACTTTTTTAGTGACTCAAAAATCAGGAAATGCAATGATTATACTGCAAAAGAACCCGTGTCATTTTCTTATCTACACGTTTAGTTGCGAAACTAGGTCGGTCTTTACATTGATGAAAATGTCTCAAGCCTACTCTTGAGAATCTATTCAAATACCACATTGATGTCTGCAAAAACGAATATTCTATTTGTTTTTGAAATACGAGTATATCACTGCAAGATATTTTTCTTTGTTAACAATTGCCGTTGAGTATGTAATAATTGAACGTCGAAACAGTAATGGTACTTATAAATAAATAAAAGTGTACAATTATTGTACATACATACTTTTTGAGTGTTTATAGATTAAATTGCACATCCTATAACTCTGCTTATATTGGTGAAGCGTTTAGGAAGTTTGAAATTAGGTGCAAAGAACACATTATCTGTTACAAGTAATATATACACAGACAAAACAAGTTATACCCATTGCATTTTTGCAATAGGAAAAGGCAGAATAGATGCTTGATCTTTCCATACGTTTTAAATAATGTTTTGATTTTGGGTTTTTTTAGAATTCTGCTAATCCAGATGTGGTCCCTTCATGAACTTTAAGAGTACTTTGCTTGTACCTACCCTTTTTCTTCTTGCTTTTCTCCTTCGATTAGTCCGCCTTTTGGATATGTTTATTGGTGAATCCGCTTATAATACAGCTGACTTGAGTATTTTTAATTTTTTCATGCATACTTAGATGGTCTAACATTCGCTTGGATCTTGTAATTAGTGTTTTGATCACTTGTGCTGGGTGATAATGGGAGTGAGCATTCAGAAATCTGTTGGTGTGTATGGATTTTCTATAAACTGTGTGTAGTAGTTGTTCTCCCTTTTTGTAAATTAATAGTGCACCTGTTGGTGACCAGAGTATTGCGGAATCATCAACTACCAAAGAGAAACTTCACTGGAGAGGAAGTGAAGGCATTAAAAACCTTGAGGAAAACACTGACATCTTAATACTGTTCGTGAAAAGGAAACTCCACAGTCGTAATGGATGTCGAGGACTACAATAATAAGATAAATCATTTTGTTGAAAACCCAGCATACCAAAAGATCGCGACGGGTCCTACTGCACAATTGGAAAAAACGACAAAAACGAAAACAAGAGACACCAAGATCGATCCAAAAATTCAACAAAAACGCCGCCTGAGAAGTCATCGAAATGCCAGGAATTCTATGGATTACCAAAGATACACAAATCTGAGGCACTGCTGAGACCTTCACAAGAACTTCCAAAATACGTCACCAAATAACTTCATAGACCTAATTAAAAAGGAAACACCCAACCAAGGAGATCTATTTATTAGTTTCGGTGTCGTGTCACTATTCACCAACGTGCCGCTCAAGCAAACAATCGACATAATTAAAACAAGGTACCATCCGCAAGAAGACATCACCAGCCTAACGGAACATTTCGTAAAATACTTATTTCATCTATGGAAGCGAAATATATAGATAAATTTAAGAAGCTCTGATAGGTTCACCACTATCGTCAGTTCTACCTAATTTATTTATGAACTATCTGGAAGAACCAGCAATATAAACGTCAAGTCACAATCCCAAGTTATGGTTAAGATATGTGGATGACACGTTTATAATCTGGACCCACAGACGAAAAGAGCTGGGTCAATTTCTACATCTAAATGGAGTCCACGTTTTTAGACCTATTAATCTACAAAAAATGAGAACAACTAGGACCTACATGTTATAGAAAAGTCACACATCAACAGCTACTAGAATGCTCAAACACATCATCATCCAGCATAAGTACAGACCGAGATCGAAGTGACGGGCAGATCATCAAAGCATGCAAGAAAAAAGCACAAACACTAACGCTGGATTTATTACAAAACGGATTCGCCGAAAAACATATCCATGATAAATTCGGGACCATGTTGCTTAACCTCAAAACCAAAATCAACCTATAAGATCAAGGAATATACGAGATTGCATGTGGAGACTGTGACCGAACATACATAGGTCTTTCAGACGAATCAGTGCTAGGCTGAAAGAACATCGATTTGCAATAAGAAAAAACTCACAACCTCAGCTTTAGTACGTGTTCAATCGACATCACACAGTATCAACTGCGATAAGACCTGGAAGATATCAGCAAAACACCTAATCAAGAGGATAACAAGAGAAGCCGTAGAGATCGAAAAACGCTCAAACAGACTTAATACCCGAGACGACGTATTTTTATTTAAAAACTGGTCTAAAATTAATTGTTCTAATTAAAGTCTCTTCGTTTTTTCAATACAGCTAATAGTTTTAGAGGTGTTCGCAAAACGTGCTTTAGCGCATTATTGGTAATTGATTTTAACCAGAATTTTATAGAACTGAAATAATTTAAAAGCTACCCTAAATGTTCAGGTTCATTAAATTCAATTACCTATTTTTCAAGTTATCGTGGGTACAGAGATACGCACACACACACTCACGCACGCACACGCGCGCGATGAAAGACAGTCTTATGCTTACGCATACGCATATGCACACGTACACATACGCGCACACACGCATACACATGCACACACAGGCGCATGCATGCAGTATTGTTCTATAATATTTTGTACTTTAATGGATGGGAACATAAGTTAATTAAAAAAATTTAAAATCACCGAAGCGTTACAACAGCTGAACTATCATCATCAGGAGTCGACAAGAAATATAGTTAAAATTAGATTAAAGGTAAACATTCCGTTTTGAATATATAGTAACAATTAAGGGCTTTAATTAGGCTTATTCGCTGCATTTTCATTTTTGTAAATTTGTTTTTAATTTGAAAAATGTTAAGGTAACGTTATGGAAACGTATAGAGTTTGTATAATTTGTATTAAAATGCAAGATTTAAAACCTAAATGTGAAGCATTCACAATAATAGATTGTAATATGTAATTTACAGAAAATTTATCCTCACTGAATACTTTAAGCCGGAAAGATAGGAACCTGTCAAAAGTTACATTCCAAATACAGAAAGCTAAGCAACGTTATCAAACTTTGATGAAGTGTAGTATATCTTAATAACCATACGTAACTTAACTTAATTCTTGGTTTAAACATAAAAGTGTTCACACACACGACTGACTTAATCGTTTACGATGAACTACTGCAACACACGCTGCACGCAATGCATGTTAAGTTGCCTAAATAATCGTAAATTTTATTACAAACGTAAAAAGTTTGTTACAATGGTTTCATCAAAACGTGCGCTTTGAAAGATGTTTAACGAATCGGCCATTTCTACGTGGTAACAACCCAATAGATTCCCAGAAGTATTTTTCAGCAGATGCTAATTCACAAGCAGTTCCAGTGCTCGAATAATTCAATTTACTATCTTTTATTTATAGTATTGTTAAGAAAAGATGGAATTGGACCTTGTTTAATCCTTAAACCTATATTCTTTTAATTCTAGTCGTACCGTAAATGGTTCGTTTTCCCTAAAATTGACTAATTTACCTTTCTGATTCGTTAATGTAATTGAAATGTCAATGGTGCTGGTATTTACTTCCAAATACTGAAGATTACTAGGAATTTCTAACCGGTAGCCTTGTGGGACATATACGTCTATTTCGTACAGAACCTTAGCAGGATTTTCGTTTCTACACGAACCCTTGATAATACTGCACTCAATGTGATTATATGTATATTTGATTATTTGTATATCTAAAACAGAAATATGTAAAACGTTAGCGTCCAATATCCCCGCTTCAATGCCCGGCATACGTCCAGTGGAGTACTTTTGGGTAAAATCTATAGCAAATACACATCTCAGCTCGCACTTCAGCGTGATATTATTTGCCCCTAAACTAAAGTGACCTGTAGGAATGTGCGCTTTTATATAAGTGCTCAGTTGTTCCAACTCGTATGCGCAATATGAAATTGTAATTACGTTGATTTCTGTCTCTTTTTTATAATAAAACTTATGGTTTCCCGCGTGTATATTTCTTATGCTATTAAAACCGTAAAATCCAGCGACACTGATACTGTAGATTTTATCCGAATTAAGCTCGATTGGAGGATAGAAGGTGTTACTCGCTATGTTACCGACACCCTCTAGATTGAAGGTGATTGACATGGTGACTATGGGTACGTAAGTACTGTATGCTATTTATACAGAAAATTTAAACAGAGGTGTTCACAATTTGTTGTACCAAATTGTTGCACTATAGTATGTTTTGCTATTGTGAAACTTGTCGAGAACTTCTCTGCGTGGCGGAATATTTCCAAAACTATCATAATACGCTGCCATCACGTTTTTGCAACAAACCCAATGAGTACCACACCCCTTTTCACTGTCTAGATCAGTCATACCACGGTAACTTGGGTATATTATCTCCTATATACACACTCCTACTTTTTTGTATTAGTTTCAAAAGTAAAGCCATATTTCCTCCTGGCCGATAGGGTTTCAAAACGTTGCACCTCCGGTTTTATTTCCTATAGCGATCGACTCCATTGTACGATTATGGAGTGGAGTTTCACCTAGCACGTTCCTTGCATTTCTCGAGGCACTAACGGCTTTTGCAATAGTCGCTTCTCTTTCGGGTAAAGCGCCAACGGCGGATAATCCGGCAAATAATGGTTTAAGAAATGGTAGAGATCCACTCCCCTTAGGGGAATTACTATGGGAGCGCTGACTTTTTCCTTCCCACATAAACTTTTCAAAGACAATTTTTCTGCAGTAATAGCTGATTTTATGGTATTAAGACTGTTCTTCATTTTCATAGCAATTATTCTGCGTAATTTCAATAGACTGCTACGTCGTCGTTTTGTTCTGTTAACGCCCATTCCTAACTTTCCTTTTACCTTCATTATACCTGTCACAGTTAAATCTCTTCGTTCACCTAACTTTGTGTCAGATGCCTCACACGATCCCAAAGCTTTTCTTTCCAAAGTATGATCCGCTTGATGTCTACAAGCCGTCTTTACTATCCCTATAACTGATGATATCGTGAGTTTTGCTATGAGCGTCTAGGAGGTTGATACCGGGATCACCATGTTCAAGCCTTTTATCTAATTTAGTTCCGTGACCCCAATACTGATACCCGGAGATTTGAAGCTCAATCGGTAGCTTATTAATGAGAGGATTAACCAGACCACTTTCACGTGCTTTTCTATCTATCTAGCACCAAAATTTCCTACAGCCCTCTTCTTGCATTACGATAAGCAAAGACCCACACTATCATATTATACAGCACATTTTTAGTCTCATTAATAGCAACTCTCTTCATCATGATGTTCGTACCCTTTATTTAATTAATAAATAAAAAAACTGTTTTGCTATAAAAAATACATAGCTTATATCCAAACGGTTACACACGCATTTACATTATTTTTTTTACAGAAATGCTAGATTAGTTGCCCTTTTTACAGTTCCGGCGCTGGTGATGTACACATCTTTCTTAGCCAGAGATTGTTTGCACGTTTCAATGCGATCTTCTTTTTTGAAATACTCATAAAATAGCCCTCCAACTCCTTTACGTTCGTGAAGGATGTGCAGAACGTACTGCTGTTCAATGCAGATAGATCCATATTTACTAATTCGAGAAAATTATTGAACCATTGTTGATACCGGAACTGTCTTTCTATATATTACTGCATCACGATTTTTATGGTAGAGGGGAGAGTGTGCTTTGAGAATTGTAGCAGTAGGATAGTCTGCACCTGACGATGAGGAACCGCCACCATCAGGAGATGCTGTCCACTTTTTGTGTCGTTGCAAAACTAATTTTTAGTTCTTCTACAAAACATTTTTCATATATTTTCTGTAATTTAAAATTTTTTTACATTTCCTTACTCCTGTTTCATATGTTTTTGCTGAGACGTTGCACTCCTCTTCATTATAATCCACTCGCCCATAAACCGCCTCATATTGGGCATCGAATACTAATACCCAAAATCCTTGCTTCAAGCGTTCCACCACTGTTCTCAGGTCGGTTGCTTTGGTCAATTTCTCTGCGTATGCCATCCACATGTTTTACACAACGCTCGCTACACATTATACTATTTAATTATATTGCTACTCTCTACTTCCTACTATAGTATAGATATAAACCGTCTACTTGGTTACCACACATATCTGGTTACGCGCTAATTTTAATAATGACATGCATAAGCTATTTTTAGTGATGTGACTATCATTTTTAGCCATGAAGGGAGGACGCGAACCAGCTATTTTTAAGCAATGATCTGACCCCATTTTTAGTTATTTTTTTAGTGACTTTTTCTTTCACCACACGATGACCTTGCAAACATAGTGACCTTTCTAGTGATTTTTTGATTTAGGATCGGCCTTATATTACTACTACTCAGATATATACACGTTCTTTAATATACCTTCTTAAGAAGAAATCCAATGGCGTAAGATCGCACGACCTTGGCGCCTAGTGGATAAAATCTCTACGCCCAATGCATTTTTAAGGATAATTATTATTTACAAATTCACGTAGTTCGCGGTGATAGTGCGGAGGGCACTGTCCTGTTGCAGCCACATATTCAGTCGTTCATGATTACTGAGTAGATGAAGGAGGTTAGGCAAAACTTCTTGGAGGAATTGAAGGTAGATACGACCAGTCAGGGTAGTATTAAAGATAGACGGTTCAATAACTCTAATGTGGAAAATGCCACACCAAACATTTATGAGCCAACGGCTTTAGTTTTGCATTTGTCGGGTCCAAAATGGATTGTCTAATGACAATTTAGAGTACCATTGCGTCTAAACGTACCCACATCAAAAATGTAATAACTTAAACTCAACTTAACTTAACCTTCACGCCATTCTCTTGCGGGGTAGGCAAAAAATCCGTGACTCTTATTTATTTTTCATTCACAATCTTTTTCCATGCTTTTCTACGTCCGCATACCTCCCTAGATTCCGTAAGATTCATACATTGTCTCTGACATGCTCTTTTATTTTTAAAACCCCTTATCTCCCTTTCCTTTATCATACATTCTATTAAATTCAGCCAAGTTTTACGCGGCCTAATATACACGGCCTTACCTCTAACCACACCTACATACATTTGTTTCGTTAATCTTGCGTTGTTCATTCTCTCAATGTGACCAAACCAACGTAATCTACTATTTTTATATCGATTCATCATCGTCTTTTCCTCGCCACATCCTTCATTATGCTCTCATTCTTTATTGTGTCCCTTCTCGTTTTACAACATGCGCTTCTCAGGAATCGCAGGTAGGCTCATGCTTTCGTTTCTCATTATGATCCACATACCTCTAATCACTTTCTGTCCAGCATTGTCCCATCTGCAGTAAACATTCTACCCAGATACACCACATTTCCCACTTGCACCACAATTTCATCTTCCCGATTGAACACCACAATCTTAGTTTTGTTCACGTTTACCTTTAGGTTCATGCTCTCAGACTGTATCAAACTTCCTCAGAGCAGTTTGTAGCTGTCAAGTAATAAGACTGTGTCATCTGCCTACAGCAGAAGTCGTACATTTACGTCACAAACCATCACACCATTTGTATAGGTACATGCTTCTCTAACACATTTATCCATGTATACATTGAATAACCACGGTGACATCATACAACCCCCTCTCATCCTAGCACATGTCCGACTACCTTTATTTACGCCATATGAATTCAATATTTTCCACAGCTTCTCCCTATTCACTCTGTCGTATGCTTTCTCCCGATCTACAAACGCACAGTACAGTTTCATTTTTACACCTAAACACATTTCGATCACCTGCTGTAGAGCAGTCGTCTGATCGACACATCTTCTCCCTGGCATGGAGCCACCCTGCACATCCCAAATTTTAATATAAGATAGAAAGTTCGGATTAATCTCAAGTTGTGCAATAATTCACTGACAAAAGTGTACTCGTCTTTCGAAGTCATCATTGCGTAATTCTTGGTGCTATTGGATATGGTAAGGGTGCCACTTATATTCTCTTGTTGGTCGATCGACAGTGGATTATGACGCACATGATATTGCTATTTAACGACTACTGACATGCGGGTTTTCTTCCGATCAAGCAAAACCTCTTGCTTACTGGTATTTCTATTCACCAGTTTGCGTTTTACATAATCCACACTGCTAGTAGAATCGAATCTCTCTATTAAATTTTCAAAAGTGAGTCGAGTGGGTTGACGTCAAGAACACAATTTTTTGAGCCTCTTCTAACGCATATTCCATATCAACTAATTCACTTTCAGATCAATCCTTTATATTACTATTAAACACACAAAACTTTCACAATCTTAAATGGCCATGATTAGTACTATATGGACCATAATGAAAACTGAGAGTATGAGCATAGGTACGAAAGGGGCGATATGCAATAGTGAGTTTATCCCATCAGGACTGTATAGAAGTAAGCCTTGAATGGATCAGAAAACACGAAAGTAGACTAAATATTATGGAAATGAAACTTTTGCGGAGCGTATGCGATAAAACAAAACTGGATAGAGTGAGGGATCAGTGGATAATGAAGGAGTGTGACATGAAAAAAAAATGATGGTAGGTTGACGAAACTGGTGTATGTTGGTGATGTTAGGAGTAAGGATGGACCAGGGTGACTTGGAAGTGAAAGTTGAATGTAGTGAATTAACAAAAAAAAAAATAGATTTAGGAATAAGAATAGGTGCATAAATCATGCGGAAGCGAAAGGGGTACCTATGCAAAAATAGGATGATGTTGAGAAAAAAATGTTGATGGTAAATAAATGTAAGAGACGAAATACGGTTCCTGCCTACTGCGTAAGGAAGTACAATTTGTAGATGTTCTAATAGTAAATTTACGACGAAATTCTTCTATTATTGTAGTAAATTTTCACAATTCTGTCAACCAACAAAATTGAAATGGCTAATAGTACTTTAAATTTGTCAAAATACGATTAGATTATAAGCACCTAAAATTATGGTATAAAACAATCGTCGCAAGTTGGGTTGCCTACGTATCAGGCGGTAAGCAATCTTATTATGTTTAAAATAACTGAAGGTACAATCTCTAGTAAGCTATACTATGCATAAACATAAAAATCTTAGTTTATGCTTATTTTTGGATATAGTATGGACCGTAACATACAATATGCTGAGTTAAAACCAGTGTTGGTAAGAGTCAGTCACATGATCTCCGCCATAGTTATTTTTATTTTCTATTGATGTTTCTACCATGAATTTTATGCATCAATGTACTTTTTATAATCAAGAGATTTGAATCGAAAAATACGGTTTTACATAGGCTATCAACGGTAGATGCACTTTTCCAGGTTGCGGAGCCAAAGATGCGAATGCTAAGCGAAGATGAATGTGGATGTCTGAAAATGTGAAAGGCCAGCCAGAAACTAAACATATGAACATTATCAAATCTCAAATAAAATGTATAAAACATAACAGGTAGGAATAAAACTATTTTCACATAAAAGAAGATAAAATATTTCCCAGATATCGAAGAAATAAAAAAAAACCCTTTGAAAAATATGAAACCATGAAAATTCTATTACACTAACATTGTAATCACTAATCATAATATAGTTTATTGTTGTGCAATGCCAAGACCTCTTCTCAGTGACAATGGAAAAGATTATTCCGGCCTCGGCAGTAAAAAAATGAGTTTTGCAGCTTTCCATTTTCTAAGTTTTAACTTTATGCCAAAACCTGTCCACGTTTTTATTTCATCATCATTAAAATCGCCGGAAATGCTACTTGGCTATAAATGTCATTCAACCTGAGCCTGAGGAGCATTGTATATTTCACAGTTTTTGAAATACTTTATGCACTCTACAGCTGGGCCCGGTGTTAAATTTCTGAAATACCGATTCCCAAGCTTTAGAAACTTGAAAATTGAAAAAATGGTAACTAGAGACAAACGTTTCTGCATTGAATTTCTATGCGCACTCAGGAAGGGTTTTCAGCAAATTGCTACATAGTGATCCCAAGTACATACTTTCTAATGGCAAAAAAAATTGGGATGCACCAAATTTGATTAGTTTGATGCAATTTTGCATAGAACAATATTATCGTATAAATTGCTATTGACTTTGCCGGATTATTAATGTTGAACTCACTTACCAGTGACATATCTGTCAATATCACGGAGTAAGTCTTATGGGGACCGCGGCAACTTCAAGCTACTGTTGCTACCAATTCTCAGGAGTGGCAAATGCATGGCACTAATATTGCACTAGGTGCATCTTCCCTTAGGTATGTAAAAAATATTTTTTTTTGCCATCTGAAGCAATTCCAACCATGTTTCTCGATGGAACTTTTTTCGTACTCCAGGAGGTTTGGACTTTTTTTAATTTCCTGTATACCACTGGAGGCGGTACAGTCAGTGCTATCGAAAGATAACAGCTCTAACAGTTCTCTTATAATCAGACCATCATAGTCGACGTACCTAACGAGGATACACATCCATTTTTTGTCAGACATATCAGTGTTGTCATCGATATATCTATTTCATATCTGGATATAACATTTTGTATGATGAAGGTCAAGAATTTTAGTACCGTCAAAGCAGTTTTTGCTTTTGCTCAACAATACTGAACGCTACATTATTATCAGCAAAAATAGCAGCTAAGATCATCTTTGATGATTTCACCTTAGTTTGATGTGTTACATTTACGTCTGGCTTACTATGGAATGATGCGACACTGGCAGTTATGTTCACGGTGTTCTGATTTGCCTGGTGGTTTTTTGTTTCAAGATGCTTCTGCATCTCACTTTTTCACAAGCAAGCTCTATATTGCACCATTTAGATATTAATTTATTATTGTTGTCGGAAACTATCTCAATCTAGTTCTTAAAGGCAGGATCTTAATGCATGTAAGTCTGGTATCATTTAACGTTTCTTGTTTACTTATTCCTGGTATGGATGGTGTATATGTAGAAATTTTTGTTGTGTGCGAAGTATAGATTAAAATGGAGTTTCTCTAAAACTAAAAAATCTGATAAGAATAGTTATTAATTCAAAGGTGTTATTGTTCCCACTATATTTTTAGAAGATGTGAATGTAAATTTATCACTATATAATGCACAGCATGTATAGAAAAGGGACAAGTTGCACTTACGCCCTAAGTCTCTGGTACACGTTTGTTCAATGACTCAACAGCAACTCAGCCACAGCTAACAGTAAGCACAACAAAAGCAATACAATAGAATTCATACGGAGAGCTTGGTAAATGAAAGCAAACCCCAATTGCTCACGAAATACGAGAAAAAAATGGCAATACTGACCCCGAACTTTTAGTTTTACTGCCGGTCAAACTTTTTGAAACTGAGCTACTACGAGCGACAACTATAATCGCAAGAAACAACTCGAGTAGTGTTTTATATGTGGGTAATGTCATATTCACACGTTCACCAAAAGGTGGCGTTTGGTGCTAAATTAAAATTTTATCATATCTCGCATTTTTTCGAATATTGGCAGAAAATCAAAGAACTCCCGCAGAATGATAAAAATTCTCATCCTTTCATTCCCCTCTAAAGTGGATCAAAATTTTCACGATATGGGAATATCCCCATGATCTACCATCACTGGTTAAAGCTCTTGTTTGGATTTTCGGAACGCCAGTACAGAATTGTGAATGAAGCACGTTCAAGTACTGCCGTGCCTAGAAAAAACACCGCTAGATTGACAGAGGAAAACTGAGGAAGGTGTATGAGAGTACAGAGACTATTGGCAAAGTATGCTTGAGAGTTTAAATGTATACAAAAAACAGAAATAAAACGTGGGTTACGAAGTTGGCACATTAACCGAAAATAAGTTTAGAGAGAAAGTTACAAACGAAAGACACGTCAATTAGAAACAGAAAACACATTACTTTAAGGGAGTGGTAAAGAAGTAGTGCAAAAAGGTAGCAACGGATAGAAGTATTCGTAACTAAAGCAGGAACAAAAATAAATTAAAAAACAATATATACTCTTGCACCTAACTATCTTGTTTTAAACAATACAAACCTTCAAACATACAAAGTGGAATTTAGAGGAAATGTAATAATGTTAATAGCAATAACTTTTACCTTCCAACTTACGAGTACACATGTAGGTATACAATCTATGATTTTTTCACAATCGCTGAGTCGACTTATTACCTCATTTTACGACGAATGGAGAGGCGTGTGGGTGTGCGTGCGCGTCTGTATGTGGATGAATGTTAGCATCCACGATGACTCCAGAACCATCAAAGGTACGTAATTGAAAGCTGATTATATTTTGTGAGAAATGCAGTTGCGGAGAGGAAAGGTTTGTTAGGGGCAGTTTTTGGTTTGTATCACATATTTCTAAAACTGTTACATATTCCAATTATATAAAATTGTATACAGGGCGATGCAATGGTGTGTGGTTGATAGATTGTGGGTTTATTAAGTAATATTTCTAAAGTTGATTGATGAGATGTGGTGGGGTATCCTTAAGGCTAGAAACCTAAAATATTTCCACTTGAATCGCAAAGTTTATACAGGGCGGTTTATATCAGGATTTAATTTTTTTATTAGAACCCCTGTACATTATGGTCAATTCTAGTGCGACTTTATGTATCACGCATTTTACCTTGTTACACGCTCACAGCGCAACAGGCGCCTTCCCGAGGTAAGTTGGTTGCCAACTGTAGTGGAAATGGATGGGGTCGACTTAAGACATAAAATGTTTGAAATTTAGTTTCAAACACCTTACACTTACCATAAATCAACAAATAATAACATTCAATCCAGGAAAGGTTGTCTCTAGGCGTCACCACAATCTTAAATTTCTCTAAAATAAATAGTCCTAGGTGAGATGTTAAGCTAATCCTACATGACCGTGGATGGTAGAATTGTAGCCTACTCAATGAAACCATACGCAACTCAAGTTCAAACACACTTTCACCTTAACAGAGTACGTTACGTTAAATTTCAGAAGCAAACTTAATACACGTCGATTTAATTTTGAAAATCTTTTTCCAAAGCTTAGTAAACATACGAATCGTCGTAAACGTATTGGTCTCACCCTGTACATTCATAAACTCAAAGTAATAAAACGATATGTTTTGATATGTAAACATTTTAAGCAGGTAACGGTCAGTGTGTTTTTCATGAATATCATATTTTGTATCACATATTGTTTGAACACTTTCTCTTTAAAATGTACTTAAACATTCACCAGCATGAATGAATTGTAATTATTCAAATCTGAAATTTATGCTTAATAAATATCTTGTTAGCAGTATTATGTATTTAATGACTGTTAATGAATGCAAAATAACTAAATTTTGTAATAGATCTGACCTAAAATAAACAATTCTCAGATCAATCATTAAGCTAAAGTATCAAAAGATTGATTACTCTTAAACGGTGTAATCCTTTATGGAATGTCACACAAAGAAACAATGAGCTCTCATAATACTGGTTTACTTTTAACCTTTAGACTAAGGAATCACAGTTTAAACAAATAACAAAAATAAGTTCATTAATAGATCTGTATTACCAATCTTTCAAAAATATTTACAGCTATTGCTTGTAGATTAAAAATCCCTGAATATTGTTATTTACGGGTAATATAGAGTGATTATCCTTATTTCCTGAAATAAAACTTACAATATAAGCAATGACACCTCTAAAGATAAATAAACTTCTACCACCCAAAAATCTAAAATTATTCTTACATAAATAAATTCCAGTCTTTTATCCGGTATAATAAGGTATCCAATGGGGTTGATTTATTCTTACTAACCCTTAATGAGTATCCACACTAGTCACTGATACACGGCCATAATATATACGTAATTTTACGATCACACCACTCGCTACCTTAAATGTCCGAACAAAATGGGGTAATATGATTTACCATATGCCCTTTTCAAAAAACAAATATAAGCCACGAATTTATTTACTCGCACTTGAGCATCAAAATTCTTAACTGTTTGTACACAGTCGATTTAGTGCTGTTACAATCTCACATATACTTAAATCAATAACATTAATGTCCAATACTGTTTAACTTAATTCACACACGCTTGCACACCTTCATCTTTTTACTTAAAGGATTTTTTTATCAGATCGCGCTATAATACACACTACTCTTAATTCGATGTTTAATTTCAATTTGCTCAAACATTACTAATTTTTGGAAAATTCACTCGTAGTTCCAACTCACAATAAACCCTTTCCTTTGTAAATGTTTAAGTACGTCATCTCCAGAATGGGTTATTGCAGTAGAGTAATATGCACTGAAAACTAATTATTTACAAATAAAAAACAGCACTCGTTTTATGATCTCTCAAAGTACTCGAGCACGACCATCTTTTAAGTAGAGCTGTTTGCCAAGCGTCTGTTTTTGTACCCCAGCACTCTCTCCCTTGTATACCTGCGGTCATCCATTTTGCCCAACCTCAGCGTATTTTTCGCGGTCAAACCACAATCGCTCTATCCCAAAGGAGCTTTCCACTGCGCGTTTTTGCCTAGTGGAAAGTTCGAAACGGAACTAACGTAGCCGGTATATAAAAATCGCGGCCATCTTGAATTTCTTTACAAACATCCTCTCAATTCTTCGGAAAGACCTGAATTCACATTCAAATTCACTCCTTCTCTTCCGCACAAGTTAGCAAATTCTAACACATTTATCCTTGAGCATTCATTCAATGTTTCTATTACGCAATGTTACATTTACACAAGCAAAAATATGCATACATATTCCTTTCTGCACTTGAATACCATGTCAACGTATCATACATTCACTCATTTACACGTTTACAACATTTTAACATCGCGTTCCACATCGCACAGTGGCAAATTCAGGTAGCAGTTAACTATTATCGTCTTAATAGAGGTTTTACTAAAATATTGTTTCTCAATCAAATTTAATACTTTCAACACAGAAGTATTCATAGAACACTTAAACACTCTTTACAAGATATACAACGCTTCACTAAAATTGCAGCGGCGTAGCATTTACACTAATTTACATTCTATACTCACAAAAAGATGCAAACTCACGTTGATTAACCATCTAATATACGTTCTATGCACATCACAAGACTGTATATACCCATGCGTCAAAATAATCTCACAACCTAGAAGGAACCGTTTAGTCGCAATTCGTCATTTTTACAAAAAGTCGATGTCTGAAAGAAATTAAATGTGATCACAAAACTTAGAAGGCGACGACTCTGCGATGTTACTAGACATGAAAAGTAGTAGCGTAGACCGGACGGTCAAATGTGAATTTTTCTTGCATTTAGAGCAATTACTTTGTCAATTTAGAAAATTTCAATCAAAGACAACTTGATTTTTTTCTAATGGAACAACTATCTTTCACTTTTGCATCAAATGCGGAATATATAAACACAAAAAACAAAATTACGATCTAGAATAAAATAAAATGAAAACAAAAATTATTTTAATAAATGTTCAAAATGTCTACCACCTTGTTCTAAACAAATTGGAATTATACAACGAAAAGAATTTTTAACCCTATGTAACATTAATGGGTTGACAGTTACAAACGTTTCGGATTCTATTTTTTATATCAGTAGTTGGTAGTTCAGCATACATATTTTCCTTGACGTACCACTACAAAAAGGAATCAAGCGGAAAAATATCTAGAGATTTCGGTGGCGATCTTGTTGGTCCACCTCCACCTATCCACTTTTCAACAAATGGATTATTAAGCCATTCATTTACTGCACGTGCACGGTGTGGAGATGCGCCATCTTGCTGAAAATACATGTCCGTATTTTGAGTCTGAGCTACATCTTCAAGGAGTCCAAATAATTTATTACCGAGGAAACTCAAGTGCAAATTCGAATTTAAAATGCCGTCGTAGAAAATGGGACCAACAGCTGAAGTACTGAACATGTCTGTCCAAACATTAATCGACCATTTCTCTTGACTCGGGTTTTCGTCTGAGTAATAATGAAAATTGCTCTCGTTAACAAATCCATTGCGGTGGAAGGTGCACTCGTCTGTAAACATGATCTTATCCAGAATTTGTTCATCTTCATTTAATTTTTGTTCTATCCAAAAATTAATCCTGTTTTGAAAATCGGTCTCCTTGACCCCTTGATACTGTTGGATGTGATAGGAATGAAACTTGTTTTTTTTAAATTATTTTTCTGACATGTTCTACTTACTTGAAGATCTCTTTTGAGTTTATTTTTTTAATATTTTTGTATTGCTGCAGTTAAAATGTTGAGTTGATTATGATCGTTCGATGCAAGTTTAATTCTTAATTCTTCCCTTGGATGACGCTCCCGGTGAAGATACCTTGCTTTGTACACTCGACTCGCTAGGAACGGATTTCTATAGCATTCTTCAAGAATAAAAACCACCTCAACCATTTCATTTTGAGGAAAACTTGCCATTTTTATTAGTTAAATTTAATATTAATTACTCAAAAAAGGCTCTAACCAGAAATAGAGCACGAACTAGTAACTAATGTCAAAGTAAAGTTAAAATAAAAGAATTGGTTTATATTTCACAGTCTGCTAGTCATTAAAGAAACTGAGAATTGAAACATACAGCAAATGAATCAGAAATTGTGAAATTAAAAGAAATCTACCGAAGATAGGTACCGACAAACTTATGTCGGGAGAAAGGTAAAAAAATACGCATTTGACGCAAAAATGGCCGTTCTATTTGAAAAAATCAAGTTACCATTGATTAAAATAATGTTTATCTTTATTTTATTTCTATTTTATTTTTCATTTAATTTTTTATTAATAATGAATATTCAAGTTATTTTTAATTTTCTAACATTGGAAAAAAATTCACATTAAAAATATTTATTTAAGTAGAAACATATAAATTTGTCAGTTATCTATCTCGTAGATTACCTTCAATTTCAAAATTTCTGATTAATTTGCTGTATTTTCAATTTTATTTTATTATCTAGTAACCGTGGAAACAAAACGATTCACATTATAAAATATTATATTAGTAGAAAACATATAAACACAAAACAAAACTACGATCTAGAATAAAATAAAGAAAACAAAATTATTTTAATAAATTTCAAAATGTCTGACCTTGTTCTAAACAAATTTGAATTATACAACGATAATAATCTTTAACCCTTGTAACATTAATGGGTTGACAGTTCAAACGTTTCGGATTCTATTTTTTATCAGTAGTTGGTAGTTCAGCATACATTTTCTTGACGTACCGTCTAAAAGTAATCAAGGAAAAATATCTCGAGATTTCGCTGCGGTGGAAGGACAGCACCTACCAGAACGTGTTTCAACTTGTCAAATACTCACTTTGATCTACTTTCAGTTTAGACGACTATTTGACCTTGACTCAATTTAGTCAATACAAAAACCATTTAGCCTAGATCTACTTTTTAGCATAGCCTACAACCTGTCATTCTTCTTGTTTCCACGAACTGATTCTATTTTTAGATTTCTAAGAATTGTAATATGATACCGCTGCAGGGCAATAAACTTTGACATTGAAAATTCTATTTTTAGATTTCTCACCAACAGAGAGCGAGTGACCTTAAACTGAGCTTGAAATTTAAATTTCCCGCCAAAAGTTTCATTAGGAAAGTGATATACGTTAACTCTGAAATACCCCATACTTAATCCGTTTAACTACTTTAATTACCAAGATACAGGATGTTTTATCTATTTTGCAAACTTCTTGTTTGGTTTATAACTTTCTAACCACACTGTATTTTCTTGATATTTGGGAGCCATATTTCCTTCAATGCGTCCAAACGATTAATTTATTTACAATACATGAAATTCAGGTCTGGATTTAAAAAAATTACAAATTATTCCGACACAAAGAGAACACCTTGTATATCAGATTTTTCTAACATGGATTCTGTATTTGAAAAGGGCACGAAAACATGAATTTAGTGGCGTACTTGGCATTTTTGAGTTCGAATTCTGAGATGGTGGGAATTATGAAAGCCCAAAATGGAAACAAAGTTTTTTTTAATGTGATTTAGCTTTAATGAAGACTGTTTAACTTAAATTGATAAAATTTTAACAATTAAGTACTTCTTCATTATTTGCAATAAATAATCTACAAAAAATTTGTTATACAAGACGATAAAATACAATTATCGATGAGTGAAAATTCATGAGCGACGAAGGAGGGAATCAATTAATTTTCATAAGTCGATAGTAGTACTTTATTGTCGTGTATAACATTCTATTTTTTTCAATAGCAAATTGATGTATCAAAGAAAATACTCTGTGGAATAGAAACTTCATGTAACTCTACGTCGTATATACGTTTTTCACATGAAACAGGTTCTGTTCCAAAATTTGATATTTCTGGAATTCTAAATTGCAATATTGAAGTTAGTGATAATGAAAAATAAGTTGTATATTTATATAAATAAAAACTAAAAAAATTAAGATACTTGATCCACCCTTGCTGTTAAAGTTCAATTTTATCTACCCTTGCAGTTAAATTGAAACTTGATCTAAGCACGCTTTAGCAATTGCTATAGAAAAAAACAATATTGTTATTATTTCATTTCTTTTAATTTTTTAAGTTAGCATGTAGTTGACCTCTGCCTGACATGAAGTTTTAAATGTCTGTTTGACATACATTGTGGTCTTTGTTACAATGTTGTCTATTTTCGCAATGAACATCATAAAGGAGGTAGCATGTTTATCCTAAAATGTTATTAAAAGTATTTGATTTCTTCTAATTTCCATTTTGTAGGTTGGAACGTCGTGTGGTGTTCCACACCAGACATTTTCAAGTTCAACATCTAGATGTCTATTAAACTATATCTGGGATGAAAGTTTAAACGTCCATCTGACATAAACTATTGTTGTTGGTGTTACAACGTTGCCTGTTATTATGGACGTATCACGATAGAGGTTGCAGAATTACCCTAAAAAACATTATTCCATTTCTTTCTGTTACACACCAGATATTTTGCATGGGTATAGCACTTTTCAAGTTTGTTCTTTTTTAACGATTATTGTCTCATTCCTTTCTTTTTTCGTTGTTTATTTTCAACTTTTTGACAAGATGGAATTTTGAGTGCGTAATTACGGTGTGAATGGTCAAACCGAGTGTTCTTGGAGAAAATGACCTGCGAAGGTGTTAAGGAGTGTATTTCGGAGGCACAATTGCCATTGTAATAGCGATAGAACAAGGAAAGAACCGAAACTATTCTTCTATACTCAAGAGACTGTAGGTCAGAAGTTAGGGTTATTTATAAGCCTTTTAACTCTTTTTTGGATGCGTTTTCCACATCAAGGGCGTATTGGGAAGCACTGACCCAGAGGTGGGAGTTATATTCCAGACGAGATCGAATTTGAGCCTTATATAGTAAAAGGAATTGTCACTCGCTGACAAAAGGTGGTCAACTTATAGAAGGCTCGACATCCATAACATAGAAACAGTTTGAAACTTCAGATCCAAGCCATTCATATTTACAGCAACAAATGATCGGTCTTTCTTAGCGGAAACCTGGCGCCTGGGCACCAGGCACCTGGGTTTTGTCGGCGTTCAACGTGAGTAGAGTATTCCTTTACTTTGACCTCCTGACTAAAATGATCGTTGTGAGAAAATTGAGAAGAACTGCAATGTAGAGTGCTGTCGTCCACAAAGCAATGGACCGGGTTAGTTGTTTAGGAATTTATGTATAGCAGGAAAAGTGTAGGAGCTACCGCTGATACTTGGGGTACGCCCGCGGTAATAGTAATTTATTTCGAGTAGAAGCCAAGAAAGATAGAGATCCAATTGATGAGTATATCGGATAAGCCGAACGAGGTTAGCTTGGCTAACTGGCACCTATGCCAAACCTGGTCAAAAACCTTTGAGCTATCTAAGGCTGCTACGACTGTGTGTTATTCCAAGATTGGGTGGCATAGGATAGAATATTACCCGTTGAACAACTCTGTGTGAACCCATACTGGTGGTCACTGAGGAGTTCATTAGTCTCTTTCACGATGAGGGAAACTCTCCAGATCACATAGAGATCGAAAAGTGTTTGGACAATACAGGTACTAGCTCCGGGGCGGGGGGTCATTTTTAAGGACGATAGCTGGAATATCGTCTTGTGTAAATTCTTATTTTCTAGATATTTTTTATAGCTTTGCTGCTAATAATCTTGAATCCATATCCTGTCAAGCAATTGATGCAATTTTCCTCTTATACGTTTTGGTGTAAAAAATCATTTGTATTTGTACAGTTGACACGCGTATGTGTACAAGGTTGCCTTGTATACAGTTTTTCTTTCAATGTATTGTGAAAGAGTTCTACATTCGAGAATATTTTCTTAGTTCTATACAAACTTGTGTAATCAAAAATTGATAGTAACGTTGTACACGCTGACTTAGGGTGGTGTCATGAAGTGTAAAATAAGTGTACCTACACAACTTATTAAATAAACAGTTTAACAGCAAACAATTAAGACCCATAAGTTAAATCTCTCGATTTTTTTGTTCCTTATAACCATTGTTATATACTGATCTATCTACTTCCTACCATTAAATGTAAATTTTGTTTAATCATAAGTAACATTTAAAAATATTGCTGTAATATAAAAAAGGAAACAGTGTAATGGTGTTATATAACATTAATGATGAGCTAATGTGTCGTTAACCCAATTATGGTTTAATTAATAATTGACGTATCATAAAAAAATTTTGTGAGTGATGTGAACAATGAATGGAAAGTTGTAGGATTTAAAAGTATTGAATTAAAACATGTTAAATGTTTTAGACATATACATATATTATTTAAAATATTAAAACAAATTACAAATTAACTTGGAAAAATTATTAACAAATTATTTAATCAGCTGAATTTTTGAGAAACTACACGGGGTGGTCCGTAAGTAATGGTCCAAAGTGAAATATAAAATACTGGGCCTCAAAATATTACGATCTGACGCAACTTGCTTTAATAAAATATTGATAATAAAAAAGACACAGGGTGTCAAAGTTTCAAAAAAAATCTTCATTTTTGAAATATCACCAAAACGAAAAAAAGGGAATTTTTTTCGTTCTTAGTATAATAAATAGAGATATCAAGTACATTGATTTTAACTTATTAATACGTTTTTTATTATGTATCGTGGCGTAGAACACAAGGGATAGAGCAACCTTTTAATCCCTAATTTCTACGCCAATGGAGTAAATTGGATTTTTTTTATTAAAATACGAAACCTTGATGTTGTAATAATAATAATAATAAACTTTATTGCCCAACAGCAAAAGCCAATTAATATAAATATGTAATCAAACGATGCCAGTAGTATTATGTATAATCGCAATGAATAATATATAATAACAATAAAAATAAAAATAATGACCATAAACAGAGTTAAATGACTATAAACACTACATAGAATACGATTAGCTAAAAACAAAAATTAACTAAAAATAGGACACATATTTGACAGTAGGACAATCGTTTAATCACCTTTTAAACGCAATTGCAGTAGTGAACCTAGCAATCAATTAGGGATATTAATGAAGAAGAGAATATGTCAGAATTAGAACAAATCTAATTGCACAACTGACACATTTTAACTACTGGTGATTTTAAGTGTACCGGGTGGCCAACTAAGAACGGCCGTCGGCCATATCTCAGGAATGAATGGATTATAGCACAGGTTCGGGAAAAAAATTTTTATAACAAAAGTGGCCTCGAGAAACGCCTGGAAATTATTTTCAGAATTGTAGGTCCACCGCTAGAGGGCGTATTTGACAGTTAAAATCTTAAAAAGCAATATTTTTTTAGATTTACTCAATTAAGGGGCATATTAAATATTATAATCAGATTCCACGACAAATTCTGCATATTTTTTATTTGACAAGTTTTAGTCTATCTCCTCAAATAAGGGGAGGGGGAGAGTGGGAACCTTGTTACGAAAAAACGCCTTTAATTCAGGTTCTGCTTGACCGATTTTAATAAACTTGATGTTGTTTGAAAGAGATTTTGTTAAACAATAGAAAATTTTTAAATTTGAAGCAATCTGATTAATAACATAAATGCTAGAGGTTGCTGTTTAATATTTTTTTAATATTGTGTTTTCTCTTTACAATTTTAAATGGAAGCATAAAAATTTAAGTAGGTCTTTAAAAAGTAGACTAAATTAGTAATAAAACAGTGAAAACTGCAAGTCGATATCTTTTTCCTATCCTGAGATATCGTAAGAAACAGATAAATGGCGGGAATCGTTCTTCCAACGTCTAGTAGGCTAGTTCGCGTTAACGGAAATTATTAAATTTAGCCTGGAAGAAAAGATCTTACATTGGTCTGCAGTAATTTAAACTGTTATCGTACTAATGTTATGGTTGCCGCTAGATTACCTAAATGTAATGCTGTCACTACTAACAATGAGAACAAATTATAAAATAATAATGTGATAAATCTAACATTTTTTAATTATATAAGAATGTTATATTTGTTTTCAAGCGATGTGTTAGTAAATCAAATGACTTCAATGTGTCTTATTGATCTGATTACTTTATAATATATACTATTTTAGATTGCACCCATATCACATGGTCCTGCACCATAGTTTGAATGTTCAAGATTTGGATACCAGGTTGGATTTTTGCCACTGGCTCTCAAATATGATACACGACGATCCTGAAATACTTTCACGAATTATGTGGACAGATGAGGCTACTTTTCACAGTGATGGTAGTGTAAATCGTCATAATATCCACTACTGGTCTGAAACGAATCCCCACTGGATGCAGGAGGTCCAACATCAGGGTCGTTGGTCTGTAAATGTGTGGTGCGGGATTCTAGGCGGAGAAATAATTGGGACTTTTTTTTTAATGAGACTGTTAATGGAGAAAGATATTTAGATTTTTTAAGCAACGAATTGCCACTTCTTTTAGAAGACATACCCTTGTCCATTCGTCGTGACATGTTCTTGCAACATGATGGGTGCCCGGCACATTATTCTAGAGATGTTCGCAATTTCTTAGATCAATCATACCCTGAAAGGTGGATCGGACATGGAAGTTTATTTATTTGGCCACCAAGGTCTCCAGACCTAACTGGTTTAGATTTTTATTTGTGGGGGCGAATAAAAGATCTCGTTTATGCCGATAGACCCACAGCAAGAGCTGTTATGATTGAAAGAATACGACAGACAATACGAAGTATTTCAAGGGCAGAAATTGAAACTGCTGTTCTCTCCACCCGTCAGCGATTGATTTCATGCATTGAAAATGATAGACGACATTTCGAACATCTAGGGCGACACTAATTACGTAGTTATTTATTTAAGGTTTTAATTGTCAGATTTATCACACTACTATTTTATAATTTGTTCTCATTGTTAGTAGCGACAGCATTACATTTAGGTAATCTAGCGGCAACCAGAACATTAGTACGATAACAGGTTAAATTACTGCAGACCAATGTAAGATCTTTTCATCCAGGCTAAATTTAATAATTTCTGTTAACGCAAACTAGCCTACTAGACGTTGGAAGAACAATTCCCTCCATTTACCTGTTTCTTACGATATCTCAGGATAGGAAAAAGATATCGACTTGCAGTTTTCACTGTTTTATTACTAATTTAGTCTACTTTTTAAAGACCTACTTAAATTTTTATGCTTCCATTTAAAATTGTGAAGATAAAACACAATATTAAAAAAATATTAAACAGCGCCCTCTAGTATTTATGTTATTGATCAGATTGCTTCAAATTTACAAATTTTCTATTGTTTAACAAAAGTTCTTTCAAACAACATCAAGTTTACCAAAATCGGTCAAGCAGAACCTGAATTAAAGGCGTTTTTTCGTAACAAGGTTCCTACTTTCCCCCTCCCCTTATTTGAAGAGATAGACTAAAACTTGTCAAATAAGAAATATGCAGAATTTGTCGAGGAATCTGATTATAATATTTAATATGCCCCTTAATTGAGTAAATTTTGAAAAATGTTGCTTTTTAAAATTTTAACTGTCAAATACGCCCTCTAGCGGTGGACTTACAATTCTGAAAATAATTTACAGGCGTTTCTCGAGGCCACTTTTGTTATAAAAATTTTTTTCCCGAACCTGTGCTATAATCCATTCCTTAGTTGGCCACCCGGTACATTAGATTTTTCAAAAGGAACACGAAATGTACACTTTTGCCTACTTTATAACCTAGGAGTATGAAAGCAAATGTTTGTTAGAATCGAAGCACAATCAATATCATCATGTATCAATTTGTATAAGAATGACAAAGTTATAAAATTCCCTCTACTCTTAGAAAGATAGCACATCAAAGGTGTCAAGCTACATTCTATTTGTAAAACCTTGTTCAGGATAAACATTATACACCTAAAATCACAAATACTTAAGGAATCTGCGTTGAATATTCTCAATTAAAACTTTGTAGCGACTATAATGAGGTAACCACTCTAACGCACAATATTCAAGACCTCACAAAGACATAAAACAATCTCTTAACAGGTTAAGCACCATGGAGGTCCCTGCTGACCGCAGAATGAAATTTTTTTAGGGCTACAGCGGTCCCCAGGGACCTCCGGGTAACGTTTTTAGTTTACAATCCCTACAGGCCAGTGGACCGCTGTATGATATGGTTTTCTTGCTGCTAAGGAGCGCTATGGCACTTTAGAACACTTTGCATATGCGAGTATGGAAAAATTTTAATTTATTGAATTCATAAAATATACATTTCTTAAAAAGGTATTTTTACTACATTGCTACAAGAAATTATCATGAAAGATGTTGCAAAATATATACTTATTTATTGTGTTGTACTATTACATATTAATTAATTGTAACAAAGATTAGAAGAAGTTATTTATTGTGGTACATTGAAAAACATGGCAAACAAAATTGTTCTTCACAATATGTTGCAACTTTTTTTACTGCGTTTTTGGAAATTTCTCCATTTAATTTTTTTTGGTAGCAGCCTTTACAATACTTTCGTACCTTATGAACAGGGCCTTCTTTCTTTTTATATGCGTGCGTATTCAGAACATTTCGTTTCCTAAAGGTCGATGGTTTTGGAACCGTTTCGTCTTCGATTATGTCTTCTTCGGGAAATGCTAGCTCTTCGATTACTTTTTCTTTAAATTCAATGATTGACATAGATGAATCATTTATTTTTTTGAAAAGGAAATGAGCGTTGACCATTGCTGTACCAAATATAACTTCAATGGCAATTTTCCGATAACATTTGAGAGTTCTCCTCAAGAAAGTATTGTAACTTGCCATTTGATCGGATATGTCGATAGAGCTTTTTCCTTTGTTATACTCGATTATGGCAAGTGGCTTTTCAATTGGACCTAAACGTCTGTTGACAGACACTGTTTGATCTGTATGTCTCGTGGAGAGCAGCAAAACATCCGTCGATCTTTCCACTTCATTACACAAATGCCACGATTGTTTTCTTTGGAAATTATTTCTCCAACTTTTAACCTTTTAGAAATTACTTCTTTGGGATTTCCACGTCTGTTTGATCGTAACGTGCCTATTAGGTATGTTTTCTGGTATAATAATTTATTCGCTAGCTCTAAGCTAGTGCAATAGTTATCATTTATGGCTGTTCTACCACTATTGAGAAGTTTGTGAGATAACTTCATTACCACATTTGTAGGTACCGAACCACCTGCATCTCGTTCCTTCCCAGCGTATATTTTCATATTCCAGGTAAAGCCTGTGTCACAACAAAGCCTGAATATTTTTATACCATATTTATGAGCTTTTAATGGCATATATTGTTTCATGATTAGACGTCCTCTAAATGGGATTAGAGATTCGTCAATACAATATACCCGACCAGGTCCATACGCATTTTGGAAAATTTTTAAAGCAACAAGTTTACAAGCGGATCTACTTTGAATAAACGATCGCCATCAGGATAATTCTCATTATTAGTAAAATGCCAAACTTTTAGTAATAATTCAAAGCGATTTCTACTCATTACGGTAGATATGATATTCTCCTTGAAAAGCTTTCTTTTGGACCAATAATGGCGCACACTTGGCATTATAACCATTCCCATATATCCTAGAATACCTAAAAACTTTTTTCATTTCGGTTTTATCTGTGGGTTGCCATGCATGTAATCTTGAGAACTCCGAAACATCAGTGGAAGATGTAACTAGTTGGGTTGCGTAAAAATTGGTTTGATTTACCATTAAATTTAGAATAGGATTATCAATAAACAGAGAAAAATATTCAAAGGGATTTTTATCAACTAAAAGAGCTGCAATTTCGGGATTCACTCCATCATTACCAGTATAGTCAGATTGTGTATCTTTCTACTCCACATTATAAACTTCGACCACAGGAACATCACCAAAATAATCTTCTTCAAGAATGTTAGTTTGATTATTGGAACTGCCACTAGTTTGAGGTTTGTTATGGTCCAAAATATTCACAATTGGCACAGAAATAGCGGATTGATTATTTTCGGAGTCTTGGGATAATCTAGGTTCTTCAAATATATTACGATGAATTGAAGAAAGTGTAGCTAAAGAAATAGTGCTAGCGTGTCGTTTTTCGGAAAAATTGATGTCACCATCACTCGAAATGCTTTGTAATGAATAACTCTGAATGGAGTTTAGATTAAACAACGGATCGTAAATTGAGTCCGTAGATGAAAATGGATCATCTTCTGAGTGAGAAGATTCTAATAGAAATACAAAGTTAACAAAATAATAGGTAATTACCGTAGAAAATTATTTTATACCTTCATCTGCTACAATAACCTTGGCCATCTCTAGGATTCGTTTAGTACGATCACTCATTTTGAAGCACTAAGAAAACTTATAAAGATGATATCTCAATAGCGTAACACGAACTAACACAAGAACTACTGTAATAAGCGCAGGCAACTGGCGTACTAGACATAGGTGATAAACAGGCACCGACTTGTTGGTCGGACCGCTGAACAGGACCGCCGGCCCTAGCGGCAACATTATCGCCTAGGGCCACAGAGGTCCCTAAGGACCGCTGAAATTTTTTCGATTTATTAGGCTTATGTTTTGACAATAATAAAAAAAACATCATTTGTTGGTTAATGTGCTGATTAAAGATAATTCTTAATCAAAATGAACACCCATGTCTTTCATACCAGTACAACGGTTTATAATCAATGAATCAGTTTCACATACGAAATGTACTGGATTACGCTTTCTAGTAAACGATAAAACTCTACATTTACCAATATTAAGTTTTAGCCTATTGTAACTGCACTAATTCAAAAAGACTGACAGATTACGCAGTCGCTAATATAAGTGACAGATGTAAAAATTTGAATATCGTCAGCAAAAATTAATGCCTTACAATCAAGTTTACCAGTAAGGTTATTTATAAATAATGAAAAAAGAAATGGACGTAAATGTGAACCTTGTGGTACCCCAAACTTAGCTATATATGGAAGTAATGCTTAACGCCCACACAAAATTAAAAAAACACCGAACGCGTTTCGATAGCTACGCTATCATCATCAGCGGTCGACTAGGGCGGACTAAAGAAAATATCTGACATATATACCATCAGCGAGTGACGCTTCGTTGCTATTCTGGTGAAAGTGAAAGTGAAAGTTATTAAAGTTTAATGAGTTCAGAGTAGCCTAAATGTCCTTGATTATCGTTATTCATTAGAATTTGTTTGTTTTTGAAGATCCCTAAACTTTCATAACGATCAAGTTCGTGCTTATTACTAACATGTTTGATTAATGATACCTCATCTACTATATGACTTTTATCAAACATATGTAGGGCTACGGCAGGCTTGTCCCAACGTTTGTATTTTATGTGAGCTAAATGTTCTTTAAAGAGAATTTTGATAGGTGGTTTAGTTTGCCCCACATATATTTGTTCACAATTTTTACAATTAATCTTATAAATTCCCGACCTATCCTGCTTATCCATTTTATGTTTTGAATTGCTTAAAAGAGTTTGCACTATTATCTAAAGTAGTGACTGTTTTCAAATTAATTTTGGAAAAGATTTTAGCTAGACCTTTTGTATAAACAGGATAGTTTGGTAACTTTACATACTTTGTTTCTATTTGTTCTCTAGCGTTACCTAAGGTAGTTACGTTCTTAACCGTCATCCTATGTGTTTGTTTCCTAACTATATTCATAACAACTTCATCTGAAAACCCATTGTATGCAGCAATTCCTTTAATAGTGGGCAATTCTTTTTTTTTTGAATTGAAAGAGGAAAATTAAGCAATCTATGAACCAAAAAGTTAAAAGGCGCGAATTTATGCTGTCTACAGTGATTTGAGTCATTGGTTATGAATCTTTTAGTGCTAGTTTCCTTACGATAAATATCTAGTTTACTACCATTTCTTGTTACCAGAGTATTAAGGAACGGGAGACTGTCATTTGCCTCTATCTCATTTGATTGTCGGAAATTTAGAATTTACAGTTTCTACAAAGTTCTCAACGCTGTCAGGTTGCGTTGACGCACCCTGTATGTAGGATGTTATAATGACGTGTATTGTGTGTTTTGAGTACGGCTGTATTGAGTTTGAACGAAAAAAAAAATTTTTGTGTGTATGCATAATGTATGTGGGTGTATGATACGCCACTGGGAATGTAGGAGAAATATAATTCAGTATGTAGATACGTGTATTTGAATATTAGAGAGACTTTAGTGTTGGAATAATTAGATTCTGATGAATGTAAATGTGAAGAGAAATTTGTTGATGGGACGATAATGCTTGGCACTGTATCGCTACTGTTTTGCTACCATAAGAAATGGAATGTTTGAAGATAGATGAGTAATCTTGGTCAGAAAATGTGAAGTATAAGTGTAGAATGTTTTAGAAAATATGTAGAGAAAGATTGGGTATGTTTAAGTGTTAATTTCCGAAGGTTTTTGTAATGTTGTGCAATTATTTTGAGAATATATGTATGTATATGGGATTTGAGACCTTAGACGGTACTTATTTTTGCAAATGTTGCGGAAGCAGATCGAGCGCAGGTTGGAGATAAATGTTGAAAGTTGTGTAATGGACCAGAGTGGCCACTGAATGAATGTGGTGACGAAAAATGATTTCTTCATGAAGTAATTGTAAAATTTGTAAGTGAAAACAAATATGGCGATGTATTGTAATTACACGCGTGCTTGTATAGAGGGTAGCATCTATTGGAACTATGAAATTTTGAATGAATACTATTGGAGAATATAACGCGGAAGGAAGGCATGTTTAAAGATGGATGACTGAAGGTATAAATAGGAAAGTCAGGGATTGACGAGTGAGTTAGGGAGGTTAGCTGTTGGCTTTTGGTGAGAGACGCGCGCGCGAGGTAGTGTGGTTTAGAATGGGTTAAGTCGGAGTTATGTTTGTGAATAATAGTGAGGCAGTAATTGTTTAAACAACTGCGTAACCCGAACCGGGGATGAATCGTAAAAGACATTCATAAACAAAACAATAATAAAATTGAGATTGAAGATAAAATTAGTTTGTGTTTTTCTTCAAGAAAATAATAAGTGCGTAAGCAGATTTGAATAAAGATAACAGTTGTAACGTTAGTAGCGTCAAGGTTAGCGCGTGTTCTGGTAACGAGATTCAGTTAAAATTATTTATGGGACCACCTTTTAAGTGAACGAAGTGTTCGTTGTCTATTAAGCCAATGTTTAAGTAACGTTATATGACATTAAAAGTTTATTTATATAAGGGACTAAATTGGGGTAAAGGTTGCTACAAATTTTAGGAGGCAACCCAAACGTATACAGACTATTACGTGTTATTGGACTATTTGTGAGTACAGAAAGGAATAAGTGTTTGTGAAATTGTGAAGCACTGGTTATGTGGCTTCGTGCAATTTAAGGATTACAAATGGACTACAAATAATTGATTTACGGAAGAAAGAAGAAAGAAAGCCAAGGATTAATGGACAATTTTAAGTAAGAAATTAGATTTAAGAATTTTTAAGAACTCATTTAAGCCCGATTATCTTGTTGTTAGTTTATTTGCGTATTGTTGTTTAAATTATTAAGTAGTTTTGAAAGGAAGAGATAATCGTTCTTGAGTCTTATTGTATGGTTTGTTTTAGTAGTAAGAATGCAAAGTGGTATTTGGTGGTTTAACTTTCAACCACGCTGATGTAATTTATGTAGATATTTGTGTTTTTGTTTTATTTTGTACAGGACAATATATGTATTTACCGTTGATTGTTATTCTGTTGTTTATTTAGCCAGGTATGAAACACAGTTGTAACATTTACTTAACTGGTGATCTAGTTTTGACAATTTTAAAAGTAAGCTTTACATATTTTAATTTTCAGATTTATGAGCAACCGGAAAGGTTTTATTAGCCAGGTTGATTGCAAAATTTTTCATGGTAGTTTATTTAACGCAGTACAATTAAAGACAAGAGTTTTGAGAAATTATACAGGTACGGATGTCTATTACGATTCAGAGAGATTATTTTGAAGCAACATTTATTAAGCCGAAGACATTGATCTTCTTTTATTTAGGGATTTCCAAAATTAATTACCGAATATTGAATGAAGAAATATTTTATTCAGTAATAAGTAGAAATTTAACGTTATACATATACGAGGGATACGCAGAAAATATTCAGTTACCGTATTAGAATTTTTGTTTTGGATATTTTAGTTTACGAGGTGTATTCAAAAAGTTTTTAATAACCTGGGTAGTGCTAAATTTATTTGAGTTTGAGTTGAATTGTTTGGGACGAGTGTTTGTTTTAGAACCTTCGTATAGGAGTTTACCGAGTAAGCATGATCCTGCTTTCCACAATCAAGTAGGGTTAATTAACATCCAGCTTAAGACAATTATTTTAGCAAAGTTTCGATTGTGGTGGCGCCTAGAGACATATTTTCCCGGACTGAGCTGTTTGAATGTAGGTGTAAGGTGTTTGAGCATATTAATCATTCATTTTACTTATTATTTCGACCACGCCCATCTCCCTGTTAGCTGGCTTGGCAACCCGCTTACATTAGTAAGCATGCACGACGCCTAGTGCGGTTTGGACGTGTAACAACGCTACAAATTTTAGTATGAAGGATGGCATACACATCATCCACGTATCTAATCCAAACTCTAGGAAAATACGGCAAATCGCGTTTTAAGTCTGTCTCAAATTTACCCATGAATAGATTGGCTATAAACGGAGATAAGCTATTGCCCATTGTCGTACCATGTTCTTGCTGGAAAAATTGATGGTTAATTTTGAAAAAGGTTTCTTTCATACACAAATCTGTTAATTTAAGAAAATCTTCTACTTCTCTGTCGTCCAAATGGTTTTGTTTTAAAACATCTTCTAAATAAACTAAGGTTGGATCTATTGGAACGTTCGGAAACAGTGAACAAACGTCGATTAAAATTTCATTCTCTGTAAGTTCAGTGTTTTTAATTTTATCAATAAATTCATACGAATTTGCCACACGGAAGTTGGACTGTTGGTAAGAGAGGTTATGAAATTTACTAGATAACCATTTGGACAGTAGATAAGTAGCTGAATTAATACCAGAAACAATGGGTCGCATAGCATTCCCTGGTTTATGAATCTTAGGCAAGCAATACATTCTGGGTAGCACCGGATTGGATACCGTTAGTCGAAACCTAAGAGAGTCATCCACAACTCTTTTACAAGCTAATAAAACCTTCCTTGTTGAAGTAATCATTTTACGAAGAGGATCTTTGGTAATTACTGAATAAGATCCTGAACTTAAGAGTTCTTTGACTGAAGCAAAATAATCCTCTTTGTTTAAAATGACTAATTGATTACCTTTATCTGCTTTGAGGTAAAAACAATTTTTACTTTTGAGATCTTTAACAATTCGAAGTTCTGAACGATTTAAATTAAATTTTGACTCCTGCTGGACATTTTCGGAAATTTGAATTTTACTAGCTTGTCTAACGTACTTTTTGCACTTTTCATCCAATGATTTAATCGAACTTTCTATGCCTACTATGATTTTATCCAACGGAGGTTTGTTAAAATTAAGATTATATTTCAAACCTTTATTTAACAAATCTATTTCTTCTTTGTTAAAAGTCTCAGAAGATTTGTTAATAACGATATTTTCGTTTGTGGCATTACCATTCTGCTTGTCTTGTTTGTTGGATCTACATAATTTTGACAATTTCTTCTGATGTATAAATCTTTTAGCAGTAACTTTATGATCAATGACCTCATCCAAGTGATGCAAAAAGTATTCCACTCATCAAATTCATTAGCATTTAAACCTCTTACCAGTTTTAAATGTAAGTCATAAGCCTCTAATTTTAACTTCGTCAGTTTTGACTAATGACATTTAATTTCTAAATCTAACCATTTCCGCTTGGCAAATTCAAGCCACTTTTTCCTGCATATGAATTTGAATTACTAGCAACATTAATAAAATTTGGAAAAACATCTAACCTACGGCAATCTTTTAGAAATTTTATGTCATTATTAATTAAAAATATCTTAGTATTAATTTTAAAATACCTGTTCCTCAACTTTGACCGGGAAGCTTAACCATTGTATACTACTATTTGATTCCGATTTTCTAGATAGGAATTAGAAAATCCAATCAATAAATCATTAAAGCCCTAAATCGTGATCTATACAATCAAATGCTTTAGATAGGTCTGTATAAACAACATCAACCTGCCTTTGATTGTCTAGATTTACTGGTATAGATTGAGACATGGAACAGTAAACGTTCCATCTCTCAATCTTTACTAACAAAACCATGCTGATATTTTTGTGATTTTTCAATTACCAGGAAACGTTGCCGTTTTTATGCATAGATTAAATATTGCTAGTAATGGTTGCATAAGTATGTCAGAGCAATCCTTGATAAGGTAGCTCGGAACTTGATTGAAGCCGGCTGTTTAGTTATTTTTTAGTTTAGAAATAGCCAACCTGATATCATTCTCTGATATATTTGAAACATTAATATTTAAAAGAAAATTACTTAAATTAAGATTGGCGTATTGCTGAACATCATGCAATCTCAAATCTTGATACACTGTTTGAAATTCAGTAGCAAAAGCATTTACAATATTCTGTGGATTATCAAGAACATTATTATATTTAACTTTCCTGGTATTCTATAAGAAACTTTTTTAGGTCTAACAAACGACCAAAAGAGTTTTCGACTATACTAATATACTCATCGTAGGCAGTGTTTATTTGTTGCTTAATTAACAACCGCAATTTCTTAAATTTTATGAAACTATATCTGCACCCATAATACCTGGATGTATTTTTTTTTTATGATTATGGACAGGCTAAATAAGGCCTATCGTGCTAAAGCACTCAGGAACACTTAGGAGGATGGATAGAGGGATAATGAATTGCCAATAGATGCCTATGAACAGCTACCTTAAATTTTCTCATATCATAAGTGAGAGGAAAACAGGAACTAGGGAGATCATTCCAGAGTTTAGAAACCGTGTAGAAAAATGTGGATTGCGCCCGTTTGGTACGACAAGTGGAGATTTGTACTGCATACTGATGATGTGATTGAACGAACCGAGTGTTTCTCGCAAAGATAGCCGGAGATGGTATCAAAGAATGTAATTCACCAGCACAATAGCCGTTGTAATAACGATAATACAAAGAAAGAACTGAAACCATCCTTCTATGCTCAAGGGCCTGTATGTGAGAAGTTATGGACGGGTCATTTATAAGCCTAATCGCTTTCTTTTGAATACGATCAACGATATCGAGAGCGTATTGGGGAGCACTAACCCAAAGGTGAGAATTATATTCCAGATGAGGCCGAATTTGGGCCTTATACAGCAAAAGGAGTTGTCGAGAGGTAAAGTACTGCTTAGATCTGTACAAAAGCCTATTTTACGAGCAGCTGTTTTGGTAGCTGACAGAAGATGGTCAACCTATGAGAGATTTGAAGATACAGTCATACCCAACAGAGTAATAGAGTCTGAAAACTTAAGAACTGAGCCATTCATACTTACAACAGGAAATGATCGATCTTTTTTGGCGGACATAAGGCAACACTGAGTTTTGTTAGCATTAAATTTAACTAGATTATTGCTTCCCCATTCGAGAATACGTTGAATGTCTTTGTTGATTGAATTTGCCATTTCAGCTTTAATTTCTTGATTTGACATAGAAGGTGGATTATCACTATGAGTAGACTGAGATGAACTACAGTGAAGAGTGCTATCGTCAGCAAAGCAATGGATGGGGTTAGTTGTTGAAGAAATAAGGTCGTTTATGTACAGCAGAAAAAATGTAGGCGCTATAACGGATCCCTGTGGTACGCCCGCGTTAATGATAACTTCTTTTGAAAAAAAGCCATCAATTACGACACGTATTCGTCTTTCATCAAGGAAACTAGAAACCCAGTTGATGAGCGCATCATTTAACCCAAACGAGGTGAGTTTGGCAAGTAAACACTTATGCCAAACTTGGTCAAATGCATTTGAGATATCTAAAGCGACTACAACTGTTTCACCGGACTGCTCTACTGTATTGTTCCAAACTTGGGTCACATATGAAAGAAGATCGCCCGTTGAACGACTTTGCCTAAACCCATATTGATGGTCACTAAGGAGTTTGTTAGTTTCAAGATGTATGGATGTATGGTAAAATCTGCTTTTTGTTTTAATGTTCGATATAATTTCCTTATAAAACCATACACGATACTTTTGGTTAATTCTATAATTTCGATACAAGGCACATGTGCATCAAACGTTTCATATAAAATGTGATAAAACTCATCACACGCATCATTTACATTACTACATTTAATTATCTTGGAACCAGTTAATTATTGCTAAAGCGTTATAAAGTTTTGATAAAGTTATATCTTTTGCTACTGCAATGGGATGGTGAAAAATTGATAGACGATCCTATAGATAAATTAAAGGAAAGAACTAATGCTGGATGATACACGTATTCCATATACTGGATGATTTTGCATGTCAACAGAAACATTCAAATCGAACAATTTATCCTGATGATTTAAAACATAATTGAACTGATTCGAATCATTACATTACTGACAGTAGCATATAAACAATCAGACAATTCATTTTCACAAAATGTAGGAATGTTAAAATCGCCTATTAATAAAATAACGTTTAGATAATTTTGCAGAAAGTAATCAGACCTTTCAAATTCAAAATATACGGTGAACGGGGAATATATACCACGAATACATACAAACTGCATGCGCTCCAAGAACATTTGCATGCAACATCTAAGGCCAGTAATAGGTTTTCTAAACTCGTTAGATCTAAATTTTCGATCATAATATTTTTCTTAACCGCGACTAGTACTCCACCACCACGTTTACTCTTAGTTCAAATTTTCGATCCCTTTTGAAAACACTATAAATGTCATTATAAAAGTACTCAGAACATTTCGATTAGTGCAATAATATCATATTCGCAACCTCTCAGATTTACATTGAACTGGGACACCTCAACACGCATGCTACAAAGGTACTGATAATAAGAAATTAAACTTTTACTGCTGGAGTCTGCGAATCCGAATCCGGTACCAATGAATTCTCATGGTAGTAGTTCGAAGACGAAAAGTTCGAAGAAATCGAAGAAGACTTCAAAAGTAAGCAGTTAGAAAAATGAAAAACTACAGCAGCAGTTGGAAATCGAGACAGAAATTAAGAAAAAACCACTGGAATTAAAGGAGAAACAAGAACTGTTAGATTTAGAGTTAGCCTTAAAAATATCTCAAATAGAAGACGAATCCGAAGGGTCTGAGTCCGAAGAAAGTGCGTCAGTGTGTCTACCAAATGTGGAAAATTGGGTAAATGATGAAAATTCTTGGTGTAAACTTGCTGATAATGAAAATTATGAAGAGGTAACAAAATCAAAATCGTTCAAGGTAAGAGAAAATTTATCTAATAAATCAACAAACACAGTCGATCATTATCAACAACAAAATTATTTTGAAAAAATGCCTTCCCGGCAATCTATTCCAAAAGAACTTCCAATTTTATCTATCACTACAAAAATTCAGCTAAATCATATGGTTATTCTGAAGAAGAAAATCAAAGTAGATTACAAAAATGCCCAAAAGGTTGTGCACAAGAAACTGTCAGAAATTTACTAATAATGCCTCAAAATGTTCCAAAAATTATTTTGGGACAATCACATCAAATTATTTTTATGCTGTTAGAAAAAGTAAAAAATTTTGCTATTGTAAAAGAAGATCGATTGGATTTGCTAATAAATTTGTCAGCGAAATAAACAATCTCGTTGGTAGGATTGAATCACTTAATGATGAAGATCATTTACGAAATCCTACCTTGTTACATGAATTTATTAATAAAGCACCAAACTCCTATAAAATGCTATGGACAGAATATATTTCAAATAAAAATCCTGAAAATAATAAACTGAAAGAATTTACTAACTGGTTAAATAATAAAGCAATCATTATTAAAACTAATTGGATTCGTGAAATTAGTAGGGATATTCTTCGTATGTAACCGAAGGAAATGTTGGAAGAGACATGTGTCGCTGAAGAAGTTTCTGAAGAAATATCTGATGAAGAAGTTGGTCCATTAATAATTTGATTAGGAGCTTGGCATTTCTTTGGAATAGATTGATCTAAATAACCTTCTTAAACCGTTGTCGATCGCCAGCCCCCATGCTTTTTCACTGTGAGTATGTCTCCACCGGCTTCAACTAATAGTGATGCAGAAGTCCTTCTTAAACTGTGTCCTGTATAAAGTTCCGGATTGGGTAACTTCAGGTATTTAGCAATTTTGTGGGGTATTTCGACATGGTGTTCTTCTCCACCACTTGCACTGAACATTTTGATTAACCATAATAAATAAAGAAACGTGAATGGTCCGTTTTAGTCGGTCTCACAGAGGCATACCTTCTAATTAATTCAAGAACATTAATGCCTGTAATAGTACTATTTGTTATTATAAATATTCTTTGTATTTTGGTTTCTGTATCTGGAAGTGTTATTACTATAATATCTCCCTTATCTTGAACATCTTTAACAGCCATTTGGCACATTTCATCACACTGGCAAGCACCACAGATAGCAATAATTAAAGCAACCTAAACGATATCAACGAATTAATAGTGAAAAATATTAATACTAAATAGAGAAATACCTTAGACATTAAATACTGTTCATTAGGTGCTTCGATGATAAAATTATTAATTTCCTCTCTGGTGAAAGTAGCAGCTTTCTTCGGCTTGTATCCAGCTACTTTTCTTTTCAAAAATGCCATTAATTTAGGAAATTTTATATCCAAATCTTCTTTTATTAAAACAGTTGATTGAAGAATGGACCATTTTGACCATAGTGTAAATTTTTTGACAGTTGTAGAAAATAGACTAAAATTACCTCTTCACTTATCCTCTTAACTTTTCTTTCCCTCATCCAACATAACAAGAGATCGTATTCCTTTTCATACCGTAGTTTTGATTTTTCTGGTAATAAACTTAAATTTAATATTTTCGCCTCTTCCATGATGTCTTCAGGAATTGAATTTTCATCATTTCCTTCAATCTCTGCCATTTTCTTGAGAACGAAACGTTTTTTCACGACAAAATTGTTTGTTGTTTTGACTCCTTGGTAACGATAATAACTACTAGATTCGACGCTAAATTTCCAAATTCACATTATTTACAGTTTTCATGAAGGTGCTGGAAAAAATCATATGTATTACACTGGAGTAAAGTTTCTTTTCCTCCCTTCTGCAGTGGGAGGAAACCACCACTTTCCTCCCTAGCAGTACAAGTAGCTATTGTGGAATTAATCATTGTAAAGAATTTCATCATAAACTTTTACACAAAAATGAAAATGAAGTTTTATTCAACCGTCTACATCTAAAGAAAGTTCAAATATTGAAACAAATTTTCACATTCCCAACAATCATAATGTTCTTTTGAAAATAGTCCCAGTAAAAATTTCATACAACTCCAAAAATGTACGTACTTATGCTTTATTAGATGATGCATCTACGATAACATTAATTGATCAAGAAATTGCTGACAAATTAGAGTTGGAAGGGACACAGAAACCACTAAGCATCCAGTGGACAAATAATCAAACAAAAAAAACAAGAAGACTTACGTTCAGTATCATTTATTATTCAAGGTCAAGACAATGATGGAAAAATGTATCAAATTCGACATGCGCGAACTATTAGAGGGCTTTCTTTATACCAGGTCAGTCAATAGATGTAGGTGAGATATTCAAAACTTATCCTTATCTTAAAAATGAAGCTTTGAAATCACTGAAAAATGTTGTTCCTAAAATTTTAATAGGACAGGATAATTGGCCTTTACTTGTCAACAAAAACACAATCTCTGGACCGTGTAATGGCCCTGCTTTAAGTAAAACCTTATTAGGTTGGACCCTACATGGAAATATTTACAATCAATATTCTAATAACTTCAGCGTACGTTATATCAATAACCAAGAAAATGATGATCTAGATCTCATTCATGGTTTAGTTAAGAGCAGTGGTGTATTGATAATACATTCGAAGAAAAATTTGAACACCTACATCAAAAGAAGATAATCGGGCAAAAATAATATTGGATAAAACAATGAAAAGAGTCGGAGATAGGTTTGAAACAGGTCTTTTATGGAAAAACGAAAATATTGTTCTTTCTGAAAGCAAAAGCAATGCTCTAAAAATATTGTTTCATACTGAACGAACAATGGATAGAAATCCAGAGTATGGCAAAGCTTATTGTGAAAAAATTCACGACCTTATGCAAAAGGGTTATGTCAGAAAACTTTCAGAAACTGAATCTTTAAATTGTTCCCCAAAAACATGGTATTTGCCACATTTTGGTATTTTACACCCTAACAAACCTAAACTGCGAATTGTTTTTGATGCTTCTGCAAAATCAAACGGGGTAAGCGTTAATGATTGCTTACTTTCAGGCCCAGATTTATATAATACGCACCATATAATTTTATTGAACTTCAAAATAAAAAAGTTTGCATATACTGCTGATATAAAATAAATGCTTTTGCAAGTTAGAGTACATGAAGACGAAGCATATAAACAATCAGACAATTCATTTTCACAAAATGTAGGAATGTTAAAATCACCTATTAATAAAACAACCTTTAGGTAATTTTGCAGAAAGTAATCAGACATTTCAAATTTAAAAATATGCGGTGAACGGGGAATATATAGCATGAATACATACAAACTGCATGCGCTCCAAGAACATTTGCATGCAACATCTAAGGCCGGTAATACTTCTAAACTCGTTAGATCTAAATTTTCGGTCATAATATTTTCCTTAACCGCGACTAGTACTCCACCACCACGTTTACTCTTAGTTCAAATTTTCGATCCCTTTTGAAAACACTATAAACGTCATTATAAAAGTACTCAGAACATTTCGCTTAGTCCGATAATATCATATTCGCAACCTCTCAAATTTACATTGAACTGGGACACCCCAACACGCATTCTACAAAGGTTCTGATAATAAAAAATTAAAATTTTACAGCTGGAGTTATTTAGTTTTTACAATAATTTTGGGCAAACCGTTTACATATTTTATTGTAAGATTTTGTAACGTGCAAAAATCGATGTCGGATACTTTCTGGTCGATTCTATAAATTTTCTCTGACTATTACTGTTTGGTAAAACCAAAATTTATCTGTAGCCTAAATAGTTGGGATTGTTATTTATTTCGGTTTACTCGTTACTTATTTTTCTACCAAAATGATCTAAATTTCCTCTGTTTACTGCTTTTATAATTATTAAGTTATTTCTTTGTCGTATTTATATTTAGTTTATAAAAGTTCTTAAAATAAACCTACTAGTGCCATCTATACGTGGGTTCTTGTTAGCTGTAATTTATTACATTTTATAGATACCTGTTAGTTTGTTAAATCACCACTAGATGGTGATACCATTGAATAATTACATATTACTAAACATGCTTCATTCAAATACATCTGTTAAACAATTTTAAAATTTGATAAGAAAATTTTGTTGAATGCCTTGTTCGTAAAGTGTGGTTTTCTTAACGGCTATTTTGTGTGGCGTAAAATATAGTTTTAGAAAATTCCCCTGGTTGCTGTTTTTCGGGGTGTAAATCACCATTTATTGAGGAGAATTTTCTCAAAAAACTATTTCTTCATTTGGTGAAGTAATAAAATCGCTAGGAATGCGGATATAAAAAAATATCTTACTTACACACACATGGTAAGTTTAGCTCGGTTTTCTTCAATCTCGTTATAACTAAACGGTATTAACTACGGAAGTACTGGTCCATCAAAAGAGCTTATTCCATTCCGTACAAATAAATATTGTATTGCTGAATTAACTTTTGAACCTATCATCGGTTACACGCTGCTTTCCGCAGGGATAACTACAGTACCTACACAAAAGTGCCTTGAAATTAATCATATTACAAAAATAATACATTGTTTACCTTTATCACAATTTCGGTGTCATCTGGATAACCGAATTCATTTAACTTTCGTAAATATTTCACTGGAATAAAACTGTTATAAACTGATCCAGCTATTAACTCTCTTAATTTAACCAAATTCAGAGTGATTATTATTGAACTTTTACATAAAACACCCAGTGTTGTCTTAGCATTTAGCTTCCATCTTCCATCTTTTATGTTATCTTATTTACTGTTTACGCTATTGCGCGCAGTAGCAGTAACCCAAATCATAAATTGTATGTACCGGTTGTCGATGTCGTATTATTTATACTATATGTGTTAGCTTTTAAGTACAAAGTTTCTTTTATTGGGGATAAGAGTGTTCATATCATTGGTCTCGAATTAGAAATTGGTTAGTTTCTGTATGTGCATGTTAGGATATGAACTGAACAAGCTTCCGCGATTATTTATATATTTGAATTTGCCATTATTAAGGGGGTTTATGCTTGGATGTTGTGAAACGAAAGGCAAGTTGAAGTTTTGCGGTTATACCTGCATATCTAAATTTTCCTTTTCAGGGTTACGTTCTTTTATTAAATTAGCTAAATTGATTAAAGGTGAGTTTATCACCCGTAAAATCTCGCGACTTGGCCTCGTCACTAATTATTTTAAAATATAGTGAATTACGAAACTTTAGTGTTTCACATTGTGACAGTAAGATAAGGCTACACTTATCCTTGGGGTTGGAGTAAAACTGCATGTTGGGATAGGTATGCATTGTTATTATATATGGATATTAAAATTTACAAAGGTTATTTATTGTTAGTAAAGTTATAAATAAATTTACGCTTGTTAACGGAATTGTCGTTTATCTGTTCTTCCTGTTCCTTCCCTGATTCAAGCTTTACAGGGACTCTCTTCCAAGAATTAATAATTTATCTTTGTTTTTCTTAAAGCATGTGACACCTATTTCTTCTCTGTTCTCCTTATCTTTCTGCCTACAATTTCGTTCTCGCTTTATAACTAACCTAACCAGCTATTAACTGTTTATCAACACTTCGAAACACCCACGCTATCCGAGTGCTCTGCGGTCTCAGGACCGTTTGGTTAAGTTACTGGTCGAGCAAAAAAATTCCTCCCCTTTCTATGTGACGTGGTTGGTTGGACATGTGGCAATTTGTTTCACCTCTTTCCGTTCTCTCTTTAAGTAAACCTCTACATTTCTGCATTAATTGTCTTTGGTGTCGGGTTTCATCATATTTTAGTGATATATCTTTAAACTCCATTGCAGATTTTAACAGAAACTTATTACGGAGGGCTGTATAGACTTGATGCGAATTATGTAATGAAACACGTAATGGTCGTGGTCGATCAGAATTCTGTTTCATTGCACCGATACGCGATATCTTATCAATCGAGCCCTTATTTGTTATTACAGTTTGTAAAATATTATTCACAATTGTAATATCAGACACTTCATTCTGTGGTATACCATAGATTATAATATTTCTGTCATGTCTTACTCGGTGGCATTTTTACACATCCTCCTGTGCTACGGCACCAGGGTGCTGAAATCAGTTAGTTCTTGAAACCTATAAATAGATTACAGTAGTGATATAGGGTAGGCTCTGGACCAGTTCAAGGTCACTTGCCAATTGCTTTGTATATGGAGAACATGACGAATTTTCATGTGAATCGTAAGTGTGCGGGTGACAGAGAGAATGTTTGGAGTGAGAGAGACTGTTTGAAGCTCTTGAGGCCAGTTCAAACTTTTAGCGGGAAATTTTTGTAGCTGTTCAAGGTGATTTAAAAATAGATATGTCAAGGTCATCATTATACTGCAATTCTTAGAGAGAGAGAGAGAGAGAGTGAATATTTGGAGCTCTTGGAGCAAGTTAAAACTTTTGGTGGTAAATTTTTGGAGCTGTTCCAGATGATCTAGAAATAGATATGTCAAGGTCATCATATTGCAATTCTTAGAAATCTAAAAATAGAATCAGTTCATGGTGGGGGAAACAAGGATGTTTCAAGGTTGGTGGTTTTCAAGGATATACACACACAGATGTATAATAAAAGACGGGTGCGCGATTCAATAAATCCGAATTAGCAGAAATGAAAGTAGTAGTACTACGCATAATAAGAAGAGCAAGAAAAGATAAGAAAGTATTGATGAGAGAAAGAAAGAAGAGGTTGGAGGATTTACTAAAGACATTAAAGAATTAAAACTGGATTTGGAATGTTATGAAATGGAAAGAAAAATGAAGAAGCTTCAGCTTAGCGAGGCAAGGGGATGTGAAATTAGATGTTTGATGTTGTAAAAAGTAGTTTGAAGTAACAATTTTTATATGGATTGTATTTATGGTTCCTACCAGAGGTTCAAACTTAAAATTATTTTGGGGTATAATTTACTCTGAATGTTATCGGAAAAAAAAACGTTTGAATTTTTAATACACTATTTAATTCCCTAGAAAAAAGCATTTTTTGTTTGTTTGAAATAAAGAAAAGTGTTTTTATCTGGATCTGGATTGACGTTAGTACAATTCTTTCAATGATGTATCATAAACTGATGTAGTTCTATAAATAAAGTTTCCTTTACCGATAGTTTAAGTTAAACTTTGTTTGAAATAATATATTCATACGTTTATTTATTTATTTACAACTTGTTTACAAGTAAATCATTTTAATACTAAAAAAATTTTCCATCTCTATACCTCCTTTATTTTATTATTATTTATTCTTTAGAACATTATGTAACCAATAACGCTTTAATATTTACAATTCTAATAATGTGTGTGCGTGCTCCGCAGTACGTAACGTAGCGTCAGACTAATTAACATTACTTTGTTGCAGGTCGAGTACCTGATCTATAAAAATATGCTAAAGCGTTTTAAAACTGGAAAACCAGTCTCTTTCATGTGCTTATGTTTTGAAAAATCAATAAAAAGCTATCATTCATGAAAATTATCAGTCCTTGTCCATAATTAGTTTTTAAAAATGCTTATGTTTTAAATATTAATAAAAAGGTGGCATTCAATTAAAAAACAATATTTGTGATTTTTTAATAGAAGTACGGGTGCTTTTAATATGAAGGTGCTCCATTTAAAACGCTGTATGTAATGTATTCCTTTTACCCGAGAATGTAAGTTAACCTTATTTGAAATAAATTCACACGTTTTACTTTACTTATTGACACTTGTTGAATATTTTCCACGCGTTTTCAGTTGATTATCTTTTCATATACGTTTGCAGTAGTAACCGCTTGAAATCACCCATTTTTTTTGTAACTTTAACAGATTTTTTAGGTATATAATGTTGAAGTGTGAATATTCCTTCATTAATTCATTATCTAGTAATAGTAGTCATGATGGCGTCTTCTAATAAAAAATCCAAACTATCCTTCAATAAGAAATGTAATATATTGCATGATATCTTGGTTCATGTATTGGCTAAATACTCTTGAAGGTTAAATTTTCTTGGAAATAGCAAATCATCATTCCTATTGCTCGATTCTAACAAAAGAATGAGTTCGTGAAAACAAGAATGATAGGGTTGTTGTCCATGCTAATACATATAGTAAGGTTAGATGGTTTTTGTAATAATAAAAAGATTATGCTTATTGTATGTGGGGGTTTTATTTACATACTACTACTGTCCTAACCACCAGCACTTGTCTCAGGATGAGGTAGTTTCTCCGAGAACCGGATCCTTTTCCCAAAGACAGATAGCCGTTTCCCAAAACAGGTATCTGTTTCTCAAATATACAAGGGATTTGTTTCCCAACACAGGTAACCGTTTCGCAGAAGCGGTAATCGTTTCCCCACAGAGAAAATCAAGTAGCACAGTCACCGTAGCTGAGGCTAAATTGAACCAAGCTCTACAAGGTCAAAATTTATTGATATCATATTACAATTTCATAGAAATTAATTTTGAAGGTCAAAGTTTATTGATCTGCAGAGGTATCATATTCTTAGAAATCTAAGCATAAAATCAGCTCGTAAGGGGTATCATATTACATTTCTAAGAAACGCATTTCAAGGTTAAAGTAAATTGTTCTCGAGAAAAATGACTTTTTGTGTTTGAAAACAGCTGGACTTAGAATAACATGTAGTGTTGGAAACCATGATTGAGTAAGGTTAGAATGTAAATTTTTAGTATAAAAGTCTTCATTGTGTGTGTGTGTGTGTGTGTGTGTGTGTGTGTGTGTGTGTGTGTGTGTGTGTGTGTGTGTGTGTGTTTGTGCGTGTGTGTCGTGCTTGCTTGCGTGCGTGCATGCGTGCTTGCCTGCGTGCGTGCGTGCGTGCGTGCATGCTCGTGCGTGCGCGTGCGTGCGTGCGTGTGTGTGCAAGATTCAGTACACTGTTGATTAGCAGAAATAACTAAACTAGTAGTGGAAGTACGTAAGGTAGAAACAGAAAGGAAAGAAAAAAAAGTAGTAAGTGTGGAGGAGCGAAAGAAGCGATTGGAGACTTTAATAAAGGAAATAAAAGAAGTAAAACTAGATTTGGAGTGTTATATAATGAAAACAAAAATGATGAAGCTGCGTATTAGCAAGGTCTAATGAGGACTGTGTAAAAATAGTGTAGATAGATAATGTATATGTAGTAAAGTAGAAGCATAAAAGGTTAAATAAAAAAGTAGAAGGAAAAAGGAAGAGTAGATACAAAGTTAGAGTGTTGTTGTTCAGTTAGCAACTTGTAATTGTTAAACAAGGAATTAGCAGGGTTAATTCAAAATACCTATTACAAACTCTATAAAATTGTATGTGACCTGGAGATATCGAAAAAATATAAAGTTATTAATATGACAGTAGTGAATACGAAGTATGGTGAACTTATAGTGTTGGAAGCGGAGTATTTCAAAGGAGAAAATCGAATTGAAGAATTTAAAACGCTGCTAAACACAAAGGATGTGTTCATGAGTAGTTTTGGGGTGCAGTCGGAAAAAACAACAAATAAAACTTTGTTTGTAATAGTAGTGCCCCTAAATATATGTAAATTACTCATGCTTTAACTAGAATCATTTTACAGAACCGTACAAAGGGTGCGTAAAAAAGATTTATTGCTGGCAAATGTTATAAGTGTCTCAGAACACAATTATATGTATTAGGTTTAAGGAAGTTTATTGTATAAGTACAAACATAAAGACTTTAATTGCTTTTGTTGTGTTTTTTTTGTAAATAAGTTGAAGCGACCTAGATTTGTAGTTGTGAATATGTTGTTTTTTCATATGAGTTAAAGAGAGAACTCTTGAACAGTTTCTGGAAAAAGGACCTCAGATCCTGATATGAAGGCTTTAAGAAAATCTGAATGTATGGCTACTAAACGTTATAACGAGGCGATTAAAATACGTATTAAGAACGATGTCAACCTATCCCATTCTAAAATTTCATTAACTTATGCAGTAAACCTAACGTACCTCTGTCATTTATATTTCCGAATCTGGTCTACATGTCCATCCCAAACAGACAATTCTCATCATGAGCACAATGTACTGACTGGTATAAACTACTTTGTACCTACTTATATAGTCATATAAATTCAAGGTCAAATATATATGACCTTGAAAATTCTATTTAGATTAGACTGTGATCTTGAAGAGTGAGTTCATAACCTTTTCCTGCACAGGTCAGTGCATCGTGCCAACCACCTCCATTTTTTTAAGCAATTTTGCTATCGTTAACAGATTTAATATATATAATCTTAAAATTTCATTTTAGGGAAGATGGGCGTAAATCCCAGGGTTTACTACATCAACATTGGACCCTTCAACAATTCCAGCAGAAGAGTGTAAGGCGGTTGCGAAACATTTTAGATAGTTATATGTACAGTAAGACATCGCAAGTGGCTAAAGAACACAGGCTAACGGAAGAATTGGCGGAGCCAATGATTCTCTAGCAAAAGTGCGCTAAAACATGCATGATACGCAAAAAGTGTTACATACGTTAGAGAATTTAGGTGTTTAAGTTTTAGTTTTTTTTTTGTTAATTAGTGTTAGTTCATGTTAAAAATAGTTTCTTTTTTGTTAGGCTTAGATTTGTTTATAATAATATATAAAGAATAAATTAATGTTAAACTTATGAGAAATATAGTCCTTTTTATATTAACATTTTATTTCATGTTAAGGGTTACATTTCTTTATTAGCAATATATTCAAGTGTTTTTCGAAAATTATTCTTCATAATTTAGTTCATCACTTCACATTTAGCATTATTGAAACGGTTAAAGGATCCTAGGAATATTTTTACCACAAGTAATAAAAGTAAAAAGAGAAATTAAATATTTCTTTCTTTATTCTAACATTTCAATAATTAGTTACAATGAATACTCATTAAATCATTTTCTAGTAATAGTAGGTGTTGGGTAAGATCCATTTATTTAGGATCTAGATACAGATCCAAACACATTTTTAAAACTGATCTAGATAAAGATCCAAGATCCGTACGTAAAATGGATCTAGATAAAGATCAAAGATCCTTGAAATGGGATCTAGATCTTTTATAAAGATCCGACATTCCTAAAATTGTTTCGAGGCTTTTCTACTTATTAATATTATCTTTAATTGCTAGTATTGCTACTGATGAGTAGTACTCCCATTTCCATGATCATTTTTCATGTAATACAAATATTAGTCCGTAAGGTTAGATTATTATGAAAAATAATATACAAATATAATTTTTATAGGTTTTATTGAAAACTGACATTAATTATTTAACGCACTACAAATTACAAAATTAGTATTAGGTACACATTTACACTTGCAAGTTGCAATGTTAATTGTTAATTTAACTTAACACATAGTTGTTATACAATTATAAGGATAAGGACATTTATCTAAATTATTATTTGTACACATTACATAATTACATTTTATTATCTAATTTTATTTTATTTTGTTTTAAAATTAATAGCATCTCAAATATATCATCACCTAATCTATTCCTACGAGGAGTTAAAATTAGTCCACCCATACTAAATATCCTTTCAACGGGGCAGATGAAGGAAGTATAGAATTATATTTTAAAAGATTTCTTTTATAGCAGGGTACATATTTAATTGCTCATAGTTAGTGCTTGTGTCTTTAAAATAATTTGTGCATTCTGAATTAAATGTTGTTTGCGATTGAGTATTTATTTTTAAAAATCAAAGAATTCGTCCGTGGCAGAGGATTTTTTCAGTAAGTGTGAACTGAATTCTGATTCTGAATTATTAAGATTTTCTTGAAATCCGGAATTGTTAAGTTCACAAAATAATTGCGTTTGACAGAATGCTGTTTCATTTTTAAAGGGGTAATTTTTAACCACCATAATTTAAATTTTGGGTTAGAAATTGTAGATAACAGGTATGGTCTACTAGAATTTTTAATATCCATTATATTAGAGAAACGTCTTATAAAGCCGTTCAATAAACATTCTCTTAATTTAGAACAAAATGTCAGTTTTGTCATTGCTTCTAAGCTAGCTTTAATTTTGAAAAGTGTTGGCAAAACAGTACCTAACTGACAAATTTTTTTATCTTGTAAAATATCTATTGCAACGGCTATAGGTTTTGTAACAGAAATATATTCGATTAAAACACAAAATCTGACAGTTGGAACACGTCTAATTTTAATAACTTACAAACATCACTTAATTTTGCTTCAATATTAATTAGTTTAACACATGCGTCATACATGGAATTCCAACGAGTAGGACAAGGAACTTTCAATTTGACACCGCAAACATTTTCTAACTGATCCGGCGCCTTAGTTGACCTACTCACTAAATTCCATAAAGAATAAGCTTTCCCAAAAACAGTATCGTACATTTTTTATACCTTATGTTTTCAAATGCTTTAGCTGCATCTATCGTAATTACAAGGCTGAGTGTATGCGAACAACACTTGAAATGTTCGGGCAAAAGCACGTAAGTACTGTCAGTATCAAAAGCAGGTAATGATTCAACATCTACATCATTTTGATTTTGCAACTATGTTAATTCGCTATCGCTGCTCTTATTACATATAGAAACAGTAAATACGTTAAAAGCTTTATTAAAGTTGCTTGCGTTATCTGTTACCGTTCCTGAAATTTTACCGAGATTTAATTTGTATTCGTTATGAATTTCACTTGTTAATTCCGCAATTCTGTCAAATGTGTGCAAATTTAAATCGCCTACAGCTTAATGCAAAAGATTTACGTTGGAAGCTATTACTATCGATAAAGTGTGCAGTCATACCAAGATAACTTTTGTTATTGGTGCTCCAAACATCTGCAGTTGTACAGACGTATTTGGTTTTATTTAATTCTTCTATTACAGCACCAATAACTGCTGATTTTCTTCTTCTAATTTACTCTTGAGCGTTTTTCGGTCACAAGGTTTTTGCCAGAAAGTCCTTCTACTAACCTAATAAATGCGGGTTTTCGACTGTACAAATAGGCCTCATCTCTTCAATTATGTAATCTAAGACGAGTTTGTTAACCGAGTTCTTTGTGGTAGAACTGGTAGATCATTGAAAATGTTAGTCTTGTTGAAATTCTTCATTGATAAAATTTCGGTTTTACTTTTTTTGTTGTCTTTTCTGCATCGAATTTGCTAAATGGTACTGGATGCTTTTCTAGAAAAAAGGAGAAAGTGTATGTCAATTTATAAAATTCAGATTGAAGTCACTTCAAGTTTCAGTCAAAATTTAGATAACACCAATTTTGAAAGCGACTGAATCCCATCTTTTCATGAATACAGGTATCATAAACATTTAAAAAGTTTTTGATGCATTAGGGACTTTAAAAATAAATCTCAACCTTTTGTAAACGTTCTTTTACACGAGAAACTAAGTATTTTGCAACAAAAATACTTTACGTAATTCATATAGAATTTAATAAGAAAAATTAAGTCTACAAATCACGTTTTGATATATCAGATGATGTATTTCGTAAGAATCCAATAAATCATACTAAAATTCTGCCAAAACTATATTAATACATACCTTCAATGCCGAATAAAATTTCCTGTTGAAGTCACATGACCTTGTATTTGTGCGGGACAATTTAGGCACTGGGTCACTATCTTGTTGTCACATTTTGATAAAATTTACCGCTTAAGATTGGCGGAACTTCCATTAATTCAGCTTCGTCACTCATTGTTGATCTAACTAACAATTAACAAATGTGCTTTACTTAAAGTCGTATTCTTAAGAACTGAAGACAAGAATGTTGTTTTCTATACCTCCTTTTGTTCGATTAAATTAACAACAGGGAATTCCAGTTCCACTTAACTTAAGTACCTACTTTAATGGATGGATGACCCCATTGTCATTACTCATTAAGTCATTAGATTAGCACTTAGCTGTCATTACCTGCCTTTGTAGCTTTGGGAAACAAAACAACCGACGGAAATATTAACAAAGGAAATGAATAGTTCTATTATTGGTTATTTCGAATTTAACATGCCTCAGGCAGTAGGTAATTGTGTAAATGTGTATGTATCTCTGTGGGTACAGTTGTAACGGTCGTAACGGAGCATAATGTATTTTTAAATATAAAGCTCTGTTGCCTCAAGCCAGTTAAAAATTTCACAAAATACCCTTAAAATACATTTTAAAATATTCTAATGGATCTTTGGATTCAAGTACTAAAGATCTGATAAAATGTGATCTAGATCCAGATACTAGATCCCAGCAGAGCAAAGTATCTAGATCCAGATCATAGATCCGTTTAGTGGATCTAGATCCTGGATCTAGATCACTTTGATCTAGATCCTACCAACACTGATAGTAGCCATACATTGTCTAGTATCTGTAACACGTGTCCAACAGATTCAATGTTAACAACAGTAAAAGAGGAATTACAAAAAAAAAAGTGAACAAACATCTAAATGTATGAAGCATGTTAATTATAATTTTATCACACATTTTTTTCATAAAAAAATTTATTACAACCACTTACCAAATTTTTTTCTTAACTTCATCACTTCACCTTTAGCATTCTTGAAACGGTTAAAGGATCCTAGGAATATTTTTACCACAAGTAATAAAAGTAAAAAGAGAAATTAAACATTTCTTTCTTTATTCTAACATTTCAATAATTAGTTACAATGAATACTCATTCATTCATTTTCTAGTAATAGTAACCATAAATTGTCTAGTATATGTAATACGTTTCCAAAAAATTCACTGTTAACAGCAGTAAAAGAGAAATTACAAAAAAAATTAACATACATCTAAACGAATGAAGTTTTACACCTTAATTATAATTTTATCACACATTTGGTATAAAAATTATTTCAACCACTTCACAATTTTTTTCTTTAAAAATTCTTGACCTTTTTATACATATTCAAAATTAAAAAAACTACAGAGAAATTACAAACAAAATTCACTTCACAATCTTTTTCTTGAATTTCAAACCTTTTTTTATGTGACCACACCATATTTAAATTAAAAAAATTACAGAGAAATTACAAAAAAAAAATGAACAAGCATCTAAAATTTATGAAGCATGTTTTTGCAAGTTAATTATATTTTATCACATTTCTCTTATAAAATTATTACAATCACTTCACAATCGTTAACGCCCAAATATGAATCACAGTTGTATTACTTCTGACAACACTGTCCGAGCATTTTTTTTGTTTTATAAAATTAATAAGGCAAGTGTGTATTGATCCAAATGACAGAAAATATCAAAGAATATTTTGGAGAGATGATCCTGACAAGGACATTGAATGTTTTGAACTGAATATTGTGACATACGGCATGTCAGCACCATATTTAGCAGTGAGGTGCTTGTACCAACTTGGTGTTGAGAATAAAATACTATTTCCTCAATCCAGTCGGATTATACAAGAGGATTTCTATATGGACGACCTCTTAACGGGTTCTAATTCCATTCAAGAACTATTAAAAATACAAAAGAAAGTCACTACTATTTTGTCCAGTGGCGGATTTGAACTTAGACAATGGCTATCAAACAGACTTGAATTGATACCACACTTTATAATTAATAAAGAATTGAGTGATAGTATATTGTTTCTAGGTGAGAATAAACCTAACAAAACTCTTGGAGTTTTGTGGAATGCCACGTCAGATAACATACAATATTCTATGAGACAATTGTATAATCAAATAATAACTAAACGTATTATTTTGTCTATTATTAGTTCTTCCGGGTCCGCCAACTGTGTCAAACGGTTTCCATCCAAATTGAACCTTGTTGATAAATAATATTGCTTAGTGATGACACCTTGAGGATCTATGGGATTGGTGAGTCTCCTATTCTCGATATCAAATTGATTATCATCAATCAGTTTAAACTGAGGGGTTAATTTCTTGAATTGATACTGGACATGCGAACGTTCAAATTTGTCAAGAGGAATTTTAGTTGTGATATGTCGACATCAATGCATTCTCATTTATACTATTTAAAAAAAACGGCTGCTTGGTTTTTCAATGTATCCATCCTCATACAGTTCTTCTGCAATTGATATTATATTATTTATGACACCTGTGTTTCTCTCCAATTTTTCCGCCCAATATTTATATTCAATCGGCCTGCTTGTTAATTCCTTAAGAAACATATCTCCACCTTCCTTGGTTGTGGGCGATGATGATAGCAAGGGTTGGATTATTTGTGTACATTTTTTACTGCGGCCTCCTCGAATTTGTCCACTTACATTATGTCTTGCAACGTTCGTAGCTTCTAAAATACATATAAACCTGGAGGCCCTTTATACTGTGGCCTTATGCAGTTGTGTAAGGAGATGTCATTTAAAATATGTATTTTTTAGACAACTAATTTATTAATTCAATCTTACACAAGTAAATCTGATTAACAATTAAATAACTACTACTATAATGTTCAGCATAACCTACTTAAGGGTACCAGTGATTACTACTAATCAAAGGTTTGACGTGGTACAGCAACTAGGTGACACAATTAGCTTAGTGCTAATTCAGAATTATGAACACATTCAGTTGGTCTTCTTTTATGTTATAATTGTTTTATAAAATGATTTCAACATAAAAACTATTTCAAATTTTAATCCAAAAGGGCATATCATCGTTTCCTTTGATTGTAACAGGAGTATTACCAATTGTCCATTTGTCTGTTTTGGTATCATAGTGCACTCCATAAGTATGATCAATAGCACCTTCAGGATCCCTCATACTACGTTCAACGTATACACGAGGTAATTCATTGTAGTGCTCAAGAAATTCTTCTGAGATGGGTTCATTACGGGTAGTAGAATTATCTGTGATACTAAGATATTCTTCTTCTTCCTCAGTATTAATCTCTCCCACGACAGTGTATCCAAGAAAAATGGTGTACGAAGACCTGGAGGAGGATTTGTTTGAAAAAGCGGTAGCTGTGCTAGCGGGCTAGTAGCACCCTCTCTTGAATCACCGAATGGAGTGAATCCTGGTGCTCTTTGAACATGAACGGGCTATTGGGAGTAGTAGAGTGCTTTCTTGAAAATATGAATGGGGGTGGTTTTTTAGGTTTAACATCAATGGGTTCCTTTTTAAATGTCTAAATTTTTTGATCTGGATCGATTTTATTTACTATTTTAGTTAGAGGATCTATTAGGGGCTTATGAGTACTTTCAAATGTTCTTTTATTATCAATCCGAGCAGTTTTAATACTGCTATATTCCTGCTGTATTATTTTACGAGCCTGAATAGTTTTTTTGTTTAATATCATCTCCTTGTTATCCATTGTAGCAAAACGGGTTTACTGAACAGGTACCGGTTTACTCCGAACAGATAGCTGTTTACATTGAACAGATCGGTAACTACTAAAATATTGAACGCAGTTTAAGGTATTATGTATTCATAAAATCTTTTCCTATAGCGACCATTATTAATTTCAACATCCTTGCTAATGACCATAAAACTAAATGGATCTACCCAGCACTTTGAACACATGTCCCGAAACCATTTCATGCTTATGGTGGGACTTATATGATCCTTATACACATGTTTTAGGTTTAACTCCTCTTGCTCAAATAATATAGATTCGCATTATCACGAATTAATTGCTTTGGAATTTACTGCAAGTTTGGTAATAACTCTTACTTTGTTCGCCATTTTATGGCAGTTCTGAACATATACATGGTTGGGCGCCATTTGTAACGGGCGTAAACGTGGACCTAACTCTTTGGTTTACTTACACTCGTCACAGGAAATGAAATTTAGTGTTCCTTGTTTTATTTTAATAATTTCAGAATTCTTTAATAAAAATTTATATTGTTTTTGTGAGACTGAACATGATTACTTTTTAATTTAATTTTGATAGTTTCAATTTGTAAAGATATCATGCATTATCTAAAATTAAGTAAATGAACTTAAATAATTGCTCAGCAAATCCCTTTTTTATCGGGATGTTCTAGCCGGCTCAATTAGTATAAGAAATGAATATTGTTATCCTTTACCAAAAATATATTCCATCGTATTTATTTTATATATCTGTAATTGGTAACTATAAAATGAATTTACTTCCTTCAGCATTAAAGCTTTTGATATTTGTATAAATTGTTTAATATTCGTAATAGTCAAGAATAAATCAAACGTTATACTTATTTAATTAAACTAAATTCGAAGGAAAATGCATCAATGCTTTGTTTACAACCCAGATAAAACAATCATATTATTATATTTCGTAGTCTTAATACTAGCATACAGAAATATAATTTTTTAACTGCAGTGAATATTTTCCGTTCAGTGTTGTTATTCAAGCACATTTAAAGAGATATATAAAACACCAAGATATCGTTTTATTGCACAAGTTAAAATTCTTACTCGTCATTTTCGGAGGCCTCAAAGGGACTGATATCGTTGCTCTTAGCTCTGAAGCAAAGTTCCTTTGATTCCTCCAATATCTTCTTTGTTGTGGATTAAGACCATTGCAAACGGCTAGCGACTACAAACCCCAATGCCTTCTACTTTGGCAATAAATAATTTCCAGTTATGGTTCCTCATATATTGATTTATTACACTAGAGCGATTGTCTTCTATTTATTTATCCTTCAATATTTAAACACAATGATGGATGACGACTTTTAATACGTGAAAACACGTTTATTTAACTTATTACGCCACCTTTCTTTTTATCTCCAATTTGACAACACTCGTGCTCTTATGACTGTAACTTTTTATTAGTTTCATAGGGAAAGTATTATTTATATTTCCTTATCAGAATACTATCGATTTGTCACTTATGCCGCAGCGACCAGAAAATAACTACAACTCAAAGCAACTGCTTAAAAATGCACGTTACGGTAACAGTTCATTTCCCTCTCCTTCGACGATTCATTTTATGCATTTGCAAATTGCTTCGTTTACTTTAAATATTTTCTAATTAATTGTATACCTAACTTAGTGAAGTAAATTCAAGTCAATTCAAGTATAAAATAGCATATAATGTGACGCGAAATTTGAATTTCTCATGCACCTGTCACAGTTTGGCCCAAATAAAAACAATCCATAAAAATAGAGTTTGATTTTGCACAATTAGGCTCAATCACATCTTGATTATCTCTGAAGATAAAGTAATCTATATCATTCATTGGAAGTAAGATTAAGTGTAAACTTACAGTAGACGAATACATGTTTAAATTTTAAATAATTTTTTTCAATAAGCAGACTAATCATTGTTTGTTTGGCCACAATTGGAGGAGTCGCATATAATACCACGTATACCATGTTTTGGAGTACTAGAATTTTTATCTGAGTCATGATTTTGGATTGGAAGTTTTTCTTTCTGAGCAACCACTTTCATTGTTAGTGGCTGAAATAAAATTGAACGAATAATTACAACATTTTTATTTATATACTAGACATATATTACAATAATTATAATTTTTTCACTTCTCCAATGAGTGGGCTGTACTGCACAATAGCATCATGGAAAATAAGACCATAGACAACGATTCCATTATCGAAAGGTGTTAGAGATTCCATTTCTAACTTGACGTCTACTGTTGAGTTTTTTAAGGATTCATTTTGTTTAGAGCAGTCCATTAGAAATACTATACATGAGTTGAATTCGGAATAGTTGAATAATACGTCTTTATCATATTCACCATAGTAATCACATCGGAATTTCAAAAATTGTGATATGCAGGTATGTATTGGTTTCAATGAAATTCAAATGCATTTCTTCATATGGATAATACTCAAAGTTCAGATGTACTTTAAGGTTTCTGATGTTAATGTGATCAAAATTTTCAGCCCTTTCCGACTTTGTGTATCTTTAACCTTATTGGAATGCAACAATTATCCTACGTGGTTTTTTCAGTTGCGTTGACGTTTTTATTGGCCATATGTCTAAGGTTGCTTGTTTTAAAGCAGATAATTCATGTAACTTCCATTGACGAAAAGGAACAGTAATAATAGAATTTTTATTGATTCCTTGAAACAAGTTAAGTTTCGCAGCCTCACTAAGTATGAAGTGTGGTACTTCCATTGAATTTCATTTAAGGTCCCATCAACGTCACCATGGTAGCGGTTTGTATCGCTTTTAGATCGAATTAAAGTCAACTTTTGACGCATATTCACTATTACTTGCGATAATCCTCCATCATTTGAAATATGGGGTTTAATGGTATGCATACTGTAAAATATTTTTCTACATTTTGCTCATCGAATTCTTCTTGTAATGGTTCTTCATTCCTTGGTAACCACCCAAAGTGGCTTAGTGCTTTGCTCTTTCTTGCAGTATAAGAAATATATCTCTTAAGTGTAGATGTTATGCCTGTCTTTCTGCTCTCTTTGACCACCTAACTCATAACGTATTTCTTCGAAAAGAAAGTTAGGGAAATTAGTGGATAAGTTGCATGATTTTCTTTTAACTTCTTTTTCCAGCTCAAGCTTACCTCCTATGTACAGAAAACTATCGTAGGTATCCGTAATTAGATCTCCATATTAGAAGATCTATACGGAAAATAAGTGTAAATATCTGGTTTAGTTATAGTATCATCAAAATTTATATTTTGAAAGACGTTTAGTTATTCGACCATTGTCGGTGAGAACTTTTAAACCAATTAACGTTACAAAGTATTTCTCTGTAGACGTTAACCGCAACGAAGGTTGATGACCAATTACTTACTGTAGGGATGATGTCTTTTATATGAATTTTTGAAAGATGGAAATGATCCTTGAGTAATTCTCAAACCCATGTTCTTTTAGTTCTAGGCCTACTGTGAATGGTTCACTTTCACCAAAGTCTATTAATTCGCCCTTTTGATTAGCCAAGTTAATTGTCGGTATTTACTTCTAAATATTGAGTAATGCTAGGAGTTTTATTTAAACCATAATTTGGTAGAACTGAAAAGTCAATCTCAAATAATACTTTTGCAGGCTTCAAGTTTCGATAATATTCTTTTATAATGTTGCACTCTACGTGTATATTAGTATGTTTAAGTATTTGGATGTCTCACGCAGACGTATGTAAAATATTTGGTTATAATATTTTAGACTCACATACTAGCATGCGACCAATGCTATTGTCTTTAGTAAAATTGATCACTACTATAGAATTCTTTCTCACGAAAACGACCTCAGCAACCGGTTGTATGAACTTTTCATAAAAACACACCAGATTGTAAGATTCAAGAAATTCCAATCCATAGCTTATTATAGCCTTTAAATTGAATAGTTCTTCTACATTATGAGCATTGAATGTGCAAGAACAGCAGTGGTAGTTTTCTATCATAACAGTTTTCAAAAGTATGTCACATCCTTTAATAAATTCCGAATTGTAGTAAATACCAATATTGTTAGATAGACATTATATCTTCTTCTTCGTTTACATATGACCAATCAATTCTGTTTTCAATTTCATGGGATGGAAAAAATTGTAATTCTACGTATGAATGCCATCTGAGATGATCATGCCACTCCTTGATATCCAACACTATATTACTGTTTTGATTACAGTTGCTGCACCCTATACGATCTACTGGTGCAAGCTATACCCAATTTCCATGTTTCACATGATGAGTATCATTTAATAGTTTATAATAAATACAATCGATTAAGTATTAATTAGCTGCTTGTTTATACACTTCTTCCTTATGTTAAAATGATGGCCAGTCAGGTTAGAGGAATAACGATCGTCTTGTTTTTCTTCATGTTTATTATTATTACTACTACCACCATCACTATTTTTATGGCGCCAACAACACAATGTTAAATTATTATTATTCATATTGTTATTGGGATGATGTCGGGTATAACATATATAACCGTGAACTTCTGAGTTTGGGTCGATCCAGTAATGATTTTGTTGCTACTTGCATTATAACGACTTTACTTGCTCACAATTGGACTACGACTAAACACTGTTTAAGAAATAATTCCAGTTAAAGGATGCATAATTTACATATCGTAGGGTTGTAGCAGTACTATTAAAAACAAAATGTTATGTTTTTTGTTTTCCCGGCTTCACCCAAACTACTTATGAACACATCCTTCATGTTTAGTACCGTTTCAAATTCTTCAATTCGAGTTTCTTGTTTGAAATACCGATAAAAGCGCTGAGGTAATACACATTTAAAATTAACTGTTTTCGTCAATACACGTTGACCATATTTAGTGTTAATTACCGGCACATTAATCACTTTATACTTTTATATACATTTGACTTTGCTCTACTTTTTTGCATAGACAACAACCTGTCATATTCCTTGTTTCCATAAACTGATTCTATTTTTAGATTTCTAAGAATTGTAATATGATACCCCTGCAGATTAATAAACTTTGACCTTGAAAATTGATTTCTATGAATTATAATATGATACCAATAAACTTTGACCTTGAAAATCTCGACTCGAGACTTATTTACGTATCTACCACATATATCAAATTGGGAGAGCTACCCCCTAATATAAAAACTGCTCCTACGAGTAGGTGACAAAAATATTTGATGATGTCACTATAATGTTTATCTAAGGCGCGAACTGACAATTTTTAGCTATGACGCGACCACCTTTTAGTGAGGACATGAACCGACCATTTTTAGCTATGATACAACCACCTTTTAGCGAGGACACGAACCAGCTAAGTTTAGCAATGATCTCACCTCATTTTTTATCTTGAAACTGGCAACACCGCATGATCTTGAGATGTGGCAACACTGTAAAGTGGTCTAGAAGTGCAGTAGCTATACTAATTATGTATGCAGGACTATCATAAGCACTTAACCAGGAACTCCTTAATCCGAAAAAAAAACAAATTGCGAAAAACCACAGAATGAAGTTCACACCATATACCAGACACTAAAGCTACTGTTAGGCCCAAAACTTGTCATTATAGATTCACGAAGCGATAAAATAACCCGAGGATGTGGTGAAACTAAATATTACCCCTCATCAATGGAAGCGGAGCATACTCCAACGGTAGTTCGCTACACCCTCAGTATGTTATAACTTATTCCATCAAACCCTTCTGCACACATTGCGACCACCTTCCAAAAGAAGACGTGAATCTAGTACTACATTCTTAACTAGACTGACTCTTAAACACTCAGATCTCGCCTTCTTCCGTACTTAAATCTGCAATAGCCAATCAAAAAAGGATTACTTAAAATCTTGAGCGCGGTAAACGACTCAAATATACGGAACTGATCGAAAGAGAAATTACGTCATGCTACAAACTGTATTTCTAGAGGGTACCTCAAATTATTTGATAGGCCTATGATAACCAACCTCTACTATAATGATTCTTAAACTAACGTCTATGAAGTCCTAACTCTTTGTTTGAAACCAAAACCGAAAAGAAGGGGACGGTCTGACGGCTTTGATTAATTTTGTAAAAGATGTAATACAATGTTTACACTTATAATTTTACAAAACGTAATTCCCTTTCAAGCAAAAGAAAATTCCTAAAACTTACAGTAACTATTATTTACAAAGAAACGAATTAATTCCCATCTACACTAGCAAAAGACAAAATAAAAACGTTACAATCAAAAAGATTCCCAATGAATTCATGGGTTATCAATTCCACTGGCATGAACTTATACTACATTTCAGATCTGTTTTTAGATACAAATCTGAGTATTCACCCAACGATTTAATACTAAATTTGTTCCAAACGTTAAAACTGATAATTTTCAAAACTTGAAGTTTTTACACAACACACACTAGAATTATATTTATTTATTATCACGTACGCTTCTTAATTATTGAGAGGTTTGCATAACAAGGTACACAAGTCAAGGACACATTTTGCTTTAATGAGTAAAGACTTTGATGAAAAAATTTGTTGAAGGTGCATTTTTTGTTACCTGTAGGGACAATGCACTATTTTTAAAATGTATTTTAAGAATTATATTTTTAATTATTTATTGCATATAAGACATGGAAATGATATATTTATTTTTTTTGTAAAAAAACCTCACTTTCTTAGCATTTGTGACTAATCATATATTTGAATGAAAAAATCGTTTGGTTGGCTTAAATGTTAAAGTATTCTTTAATTTATTTATTTATGTGATTTTTAGTAAACTTTTTATAACCGATTTAACTTAAAAATGATGAAATATATATAATTTATGTATAAGTGGAACTATCACTTTCCCTTTTACACTTAAAACTCTAGTAAAAGTTTTATTTCTACACCTTCCTGTCGTATTCTATATGAATATTTCAGGAAAAAATCATAATCATACATGAATTACACATTTTACTTCAAAGTTACGTAAATTCCACTCTTAACATGAAATAAAATGTTAGTATAAAGGATTATAATTATTATAATAATAAACGTGCTTCTCATCAGTTTGTACAGTAATGCACAAACTTTTCTTCTGCATACCACAGCGAGTATTTCAACACCTCAACCAGCGCAATTGAACCTCAGTACCTCAATTTATAGAATTTAAAAGATTTTCCAAACTTTTAACTTATGTGATGGAAAGATCCTTGAAAAAATAAAAAAAATTGAAATATTTCTTCCAAATTCCTTCAAGTGTGTAAATAACAGCTGTTTTGAAATCTGGATATTTAGCTTTTGAGTGATGTAGTTGTATCACATGTCTGAAATTCATGAATGAAGCAGTAATATAACACAATTCCTAAATAAAATTTTACTGTAAAATCACTCTGAATTATACTGTTTGTTTGAAAAAAAATTGCATTTAACTTGAGCAATATCTGCACGAGAAAATGTTGAAATGTTGAATTAAGAGTAGTATAAGACAATTTCTAATAAAATTTTACTGTAAAATCACTCTGAATTATACTTTACCTAAAATACAGAAAAAAAATTCAGTCTGAAGCTGTTTTGAATTACACATGCTTTATTATTCTGTCTGTAATGCCTTGCTAACCTGAAGCTTCTTCATTTTCCTATTTATTTCGAACAACTCTAAATCTAGTTTTGATTCTTTAATTTTCATTATTAATTCTTCGGACCTCTTCTCTCTTTTCTACACTTAATATTTTTTCTTTACTTTCAGTTCGAATCGTGCATACTACTTTTGTCATTTCTGCTAATAAAAAGTTACGATTTACTGAATCACGCGCACCCAAGGAAGCCTTTTATTATGAATGTACATCCTTGAAACTACTATCTTTGAGAGAAACTGTTACGATCGAAAATGGCAGTAGCACAGGGTAGCAGATAAAATAAGGGATACCGAAAGCTCCGTGGTTGAGGTGGGGGGGGGATCGAGTGGGAGTCAGGGTGTTTATCACAATAGGGGATGAAATACCTAATTACGTAGGTTTATAGCTCGTCTAAACAACCAAAAACTTGTTTACCTCTCCATAAATACAGATGAATGCATGATCAGCAGCCACTATGCTAGTCCTTGAAAAGCTACAAAATAATATTTGCATGTATTTCAAAATAACTTGCCACAAAGACAAAAACCGATCAATCACAATCGTATCTATTGAAAAGTCGTCGAGTATTGTCCTTAACACATAAGTTACTCATAAATTTGAAGGTAAACTGTTTCTCGGCTTTTAAAATGTTAACCAAATATAAATAATATTGCCTTAGAAAGAAATGGGGTCGCAGTTGACTCTACACTTTAAAGAAAATACTAACAGTTCATTGACATACCTCTATTATCAAAAATTAATCATAACAACGATAAGTACAAACACATCAACACCTTCATAAAATCTGTTAATAAATTCGGAATGATTCTTGCAAGTTCATTATCCCAAATATAATTCATAGTAGTTTAATTTTATTATACCATAAATAAATGCTGAAATCGTCGAATGTTTAATTCGACAAATGTCCAAATACGTAATTTTAAATACTGGGTAAACAAACAATGCACAAACTGTGTAAACAATCTACGAATGGATATGCTATACAAACTGAATTATATCTTAGGTTTGCTAGACCCAACATTTAAATAAAAGCATCTACATTCGTTCAACAAATGCGATAAAAAAACAAAACACACTTCAATAAAATTATTAACAACACAAGAAATAGCTATATGGAAATTATTACCCTTGTTTCTGATCAAGCCTTCACATCAAGCGGCCTCGTAAAATTTCTCCTTTCCTGGTACAGCTAAACTCTTTGTCCGTAGACCAAACATGTATCTAACTAGCCGTCCTGTCACAAAACGCTTTTAAAACCGCAATATATGTCTTTTCTGCACTACGTTTCAATAGAAAATGATAATTTTAATACTAAATGTAATTTTCCAATGAAACAAATTTAACGTAACTGACTATAATTAACGACATTCACAACAAATACGAACAACCATTACTTACAAAGGGACTAATAAACTTCAAACCAAAATATTAAAAGGGATTTGGCTACATAGCAAAGCCAACGTGTAAACCAAATCTGAATTTAAAATTCATTTCAATATATCTTTATTTACTTATTCATACAAATGTTTTAAAGTATTCGTGTTCTTTACATCCTTTCTTAACTTAGCTTAGCCTAAACTATCTCTTTCCCTTTCGATCCCTCCCCCCTTACCTATCTTCTCCTTTTCCATGTTTCTTCCATCCAATCTGCTTCCCTTCCCCCTTCCTCTAGTATTTCTTCCACCGACCACCCCTCTTCGTTTAACTCCCTCCATTCTTTTATCATATGATAGATCGTTTCTAGCTCTTCCACGTACAACCTACATTTTCTATCTTCGTCCCCACTCCAATATTTGTTTTCTCTCTCTTCGTTCCACATCTAAATCTCGCTATCATCCTATTTCCTCCCTCTACCCTTCCCATTTCAAATATTCCGATATCAATTCTCCCTTAATGTCCCTATAACTTACATTATATTTTCCTTCTTTCATTTTTGTCCCCTCTTTCCTGTTTATATCCCTGTCCCTCCATATTATGTCCTCTCTTACTACCACTCCTTCCCTTCCTAACCTCTCCACTTCTTCCTTTGCATATCAATATCTTTCATAATCATCTTTTTTGTTTTCTTGTCCATACTTTATTCTCCCTTTTTTTATTTCTTTCCAACATTCTTGTAGTATTTTGCACCCCGTTCTTTTTCTCATTTTCTCCTAGTACTTTATTGCTATATTTCACGTCTCAACCCTTATTTTTTCCTTTTGCTCTTCCTCTTTGATTATATGCCCAGTGGTTTCTCTTTACAGTCCCAGTACCCACTTCCAATATTTTTGCTGTAGCCCCTCCATCTCCTTATACTCTTTCCACCCCCACACATCCTCCCCATACAATACCACACATTTTATTAATTTATCACATATTAGTTTCCTTTGTCTTCATAATTTAAAACTCCGATCTATGACTGGTAAACAAATCAAAACTATACTTCGTTTTTAGAATTGAGATACTAAATTCTATTACAATTTGTAATAATTCCAGAAATATTTAAATACGTAAAAATATGTTACTGAATAAACGCTCCAAAATTCATGCTCTAAACTGTTCAATTTTAACCAACTATACTACATTCCTGATGTTGGATACCATGAATACCCCAAAAGTTCGGCAAAACAACGAATATTCGGTAGATTCTGAGCACAAGTGATAAACACATGTGGGAAAGTATGTACCATTGACAAATAATTTACTTTGATCCAATTTTAGTTCAGATGACAACCATTTGTATTTTGATTTTATAGCTAGGACACTTAGATAACGTTGACTCACTCAGTTAGTCAATACAAGAACAACCCGAAGTAAATTGTGCGTGTGCGTGTGCGTGCGCGAGCGCGTGCGCGTGCGCGTGCGCGTGCGTGTGCGCGTGCGCGTGCGCGTGCGTGTGCGCGTGCGCGTGCGCGTGCGCGTACGCGTGCGTGTGCGTGTGTGCGCGTAGCGCTGTGCGCGTGCGGTGCGTGTGCGTGTGCGTGTGCGTGTGACGTGTACGTGTGCGTGTGCGTGTGCGTGTGCGTGTGCGTGTGCGTGTGCGTGTGCGTGTGCGTGTGCGTGTGCGTGTGCGTGTGCGTGTGCGTGTGCGTCAGCGTGTGCGTGTGCGTGTGCGTGTGCTTGCGCGTGTACGTGTGCGTGTGCGTGTGCACGTGCGCGCTCGCGTGCGCGGGCTGTAACAAACAATCGATAGTAACAATATTTGGTTTTAAAAAAGCTCTTACGTCTTTTTCTTTCAGACGATCGCCACGTGAGGAAAATTGATAAGTTCTTCTAAAGACGTCTCCAAACGATGATATATCGGATGGTATCGGAAAACAAAACATATTTGGACTTTTCTAAACTTTCTCTACAAATTTTTGTTGCTCGCAAGAACTTGCGGATTTCAAGGAACTTTTCGTTGAAGAAAATTGGGTAAGCTATTGTCGTAGGTGCTTTTTTTTACTTGTTAGTAAATCATAACTTTCCTTGCTAGGGATTGATGGCGTACTGATTCTACCGGTCGACTACTGGAAGGCATTTCGTACCATTTCAATGTGCCCGTTTTGCTAAGATTTGCCTAACCTGCTAAAGTACTCAGGAACACTGGGAGGGTTTAGAGATATTGTTAGGCTGCCGAAAAATGTTGATGAATGGCTAACTTAAATTGACTTAGGTCAATTCAAAAGAGGAGTAACGCAGGAACTGGGTAGTGAATTCCACAATTTGATGGCCGTGTGGAAAGATGTAGATTGAGCCCGTTTAGTGTGACACGATGGAATTTTGAGTGCGTAATTATGGTGTGAAAGGGGAAACCGAGTGTTCCAAGCGAAGGTGACCTGCGAAGGTATTAAGGAGTGTATTTCGGGGGCACACTTGCCATGGTAATAGCGATAGAACAAAAAAAGAGACTGTAGGTCAAAAGTTAGAGACGAGTCTTTTATAAGCCTTATAGCTCTATTTGGATGCAGTTTACCATTTACCCAGAGGTGGGAATGGTATTCCAGATGAGGTCGAATTTGAGCCTTATTCAATAAAAGTTGTTGCGATGTGAAGTACTTACTGTTTAGATCTGTATAGAAAGCCTAGTTTACGGGCAGCTGTTTGCTGGACGACAAAATGTGGCCAACCCATGAAAGGTTCGATGATACGGACATCCCTAACATAGAAATAGAGTTTGAAAACTTTAGTTCTAGGCCATTCATATTTACAGCAGGAAATGATCGGTATTTCTGGGCAGACACAAGGCAACACTGCGTTTTGTCGGCGTTGAACGTGAGTAGATTATTCCTTCCCCATTCAAGGACACGTTCTAAGTCACTGTTGACTGAGGCTACCATTTCCACCTTACCGTCCTCTCTAGACTTATTGTTTTGGGAAAACTGATAAGAACTACAATGTAGAGTGCTGTCATCCGCAAAGCAATGGATCGGGTTAGTTGTTGAGGAAATGAGGTCATTTATGTACAGCAGGAAAAGTGTGGGAGCTATCACTGATCCTTGGAGTACTCCCGCGTTAATAGTAGTTTCTTTCGAAAAGAAGCCATCAACGACAACGCGTATACGTCTTTTGTCAAAAAAGCTGGATATGCAATTGATGAGCGAATCGGATAAGCCGAACGAAATGAGCTTGGCGGACACCAGGCAACACTGCGTTTTGTCGGCGTTGAACGTGAGTAGATTATTCCTTCCCCATTCAAGGACACGTTGTAAGTTACTGTTGATTGAGGCTGTCATTTACATCTTAACGTCCTGACTAGACTTATTGTTGTGGGAAAACTGAGAAGAACTACAATGTAGAGTGCTGTCGTCTGCAAATCAATGGATCGGGTTAGTTGTTAAGGAGATAAGGCCATTTATGTACAGCAGGAAAGGTGTGGGAGCTATCACTGATCCTTGGGGCACTCCCGCGTTGATTGTAGTTTTTTTCGAAAAGAATCCATCGACGATTGTCCAGAAAGCTGGATATCCAATTGATGAGCGTATCTGATAAGCCGAACGAAGTGAACTTGGCAAGTAGGCACTTGTGCCAAAACAAGTACAATGCATTTGAAATTTCTGAAGCTACTACGACTGTTTCACCGGACCTATCTGATGTGTTATTCCAGAGTTGGGTGACATATGAAAGAAGACCACCTATTGAGCGACTCTGTCGGAACCCATACTGGTAGTCGTTTAAGAGTTTATTGGACTCGAGGAACGAAAGTTGGTGGTTGATGGCTTTCTCCATGATTTCGACAGAATGGAAGTGATAGCTATTGGTCAATAGTTTGAGGGATCGGTTGTATCGCCCTTTTAAGGAATAGGTTAGACATTTGCCAACTTCTATGATGAGGGAAACTTACCAGATGGCATGGAGATTGAAAAAGTTTGGACAATACTGGTTTAAGTCAAGTTTATTGATAATTGATTCTCGAAGCCTGTAACGAAAGTGGATTGGTTTAATAGCGTATGGAGTAGATTTGGGCGACCGCACAGTTTCACCAGAATTATTGAGACATGAATTTAATCGACAAAGAAGTTTGCTTTTTCAACAGGATCAGCTACTACAACTCCGTCGTCAGACGTTATGGAAGGAAAGGAAGATGTACTAAAGTTTTTACTGATGGCCAAAATTTACGACCACCCAAAGGACATGAGACTAATTCTTTGCATTTACATTCTTCAAACATCTTTTTGGCCTTGGTGATAATGTTTTGCAACTATTCCTTGCGGTACTATAGTCGGCGTGATTTTAGATATGTTTATTTGGCTTCCATTTGATATAGAGATTATACTTTTGCGATAACGCATCAGTGCAAGCCCTATTAAACCAGGGTTGAGAACGGGCATGACCTCCACGATTATGTTTTTTTGGGAATGTACACCCATCAAGATAACTTCAGTTATTGAAAGAGCATTGTTTCAAGAGGAGGACCGTTTAAAGCAATACTCACGCCAGGGGAATGTGGCATATATATCTCGCAGTTCACTCCAGTTAGCTGATTTAAAACACCACATAGTTATTCTTCAGTTTTTCGAGTAGCAGTGGGATTGGCTACAGAGGAACTTATTTCGATTAGGCAGTGGTCTGATTGACCAAGTGGGGAAAGGACTCTTGTTTTCTAGACAAGTGGGTTAGTTGTAAGGAATAGGTCCAGGAGATGTGGAGTAAAGTTAGGGTTGTCAGGGATTCTGGTTGGTTCGGAAATGATTTGTGCGATATCACAGGATACAGCAAATGCTCTGCACTGTGACCTGCGGGATTAGTGGTAGATGAAAATTGAAGCCAATTGGAGTTGTGGGCATTAAAATCTCCCAAAATTTAAATATCGCAAGATGGAAACTGTGATAAGAGGTAGTCTATTTTCAGATTAAGGTAATTAAAAAGATTTTGGAAGTTATCATTTGGAGACCCATACAAACAACAGCATAATTTCACAAATTGGAGCCCGGAATGTTTGAACCACATCGCGTCAAATTTGTTGTTTTACAAAGTGGACATCCTCTTACAAGCTACGTTGTTAGTATACGCACATAATCCGCCTTTAAAGCGAAAGTGAGAGTGGAGGTTGTATCTGGAAAATTGCAGGTTAGCCAAATCAGTGCTTCCAGGGGAGACTTGTGTTCCTGATAGAAACAGAATGTCCGCTTCACTTTTTCCAGGTGTTGGTGAACAGCATTAAGATTCGATCTGATACCACGTATGTTGCAGTAATGAATCCGAATGTTGGTACTTTTGATGACCGAGGTCGCTTAAGCCCTGCCATCCCAGGCATCCGAATGGGGCAGAATTTTATTCCTGGCAGATCTTGCTCTTCTTAGTCTCGATTTTGGCATTTACGAATTCTTGTCCCTCCTAGAATCCTTGGGACGGATCGACGAATCGATGTGAGAGTGTAGGCGTCTCAGGGTGAGACGCCCACACTCTCACATCTGAGTAGGGACTTACCTGGGGTATAGCATCTGTTTTAGAAGTCGTCTTTTTAGGGGTTTAACCGTTAAAACATCACGCTTGGCTAGTGTGTGTTGGCGAGTGCATAAGGAATAAAGGAGAAAGTTACCGAGCCCATAGTAAAGGTGATCGTGCATAAGTTGTATAGTACACCAATTTGTTTATGGTTAGGTTCGTAGGAGTTGACAGCATTAAGATACAAATAAATTGTTTACTTTGGTTTATAGTTTAGGTTCCAACTCCCATATTATTGCCATTTTAAACTAGTCAAATCTGTTTATTATTGTCGTGAAACTTATCTTTTCTATTCTTTTACCTACTTTTATGGTCAATTAGTTACAATTAAAATTAAATATAGTAACAATGGCAAAAGTTAGATTAAATTTAAAATTTGCTATCAAAGAAAAATATAATATAAAATAATATGAAATATAATGTTATAATTAAACTTAAAATTTTATATAATAGTACCATAAAAGTTGGATTAACTTTTAAATTTGAAAACACATCAAATCAAATACCTGGTTATTCGATTTTATTCAACAGTCGTCTGGAATAGGTTTAAACGCATCGTATTTTTTCGTAGAAATTGAATGCTATAACAATCCTGGATATTATTTACGCGCCTTTTTTATTTATTTAAAGAACCGTTTCACACGTTACAAAAATTCCACAGTTTTGATTATTATTATTTTGTTTATCATTAATACTCCAACCGATAAAATCTATCCAAAAGCCGTATTTCGTATTTAAATTAGATTAGATTATTCCCTACGCGACTAGCTTTCATTTATTTGAGAAAATAAACAGTATTTCATTTAGAATTTCGATTACAAATTAGAACTAGTTATTTGTTTATTTTATCTGTTTATTTGCTTTTTTTATACTTTGGATTACGGATTCGATCCAGTTATTCATTTTTATCATTAAGAATAATCAAATGATTTCAATCTCATCGTATTTAAATTAAATTGTTCCCTACGCGAGTTTTGGTTTTCGTTCTATTTACCGGACCTGCTGTTCTTAATTTGAGATGAAAAATGATTTAATCATTTTTAATTTAGATTTTTGATTACGAATTAGAGCTAGTTATTCGTTTATTTAATTATTTATTTTAATTTATTTTCTTTATTTACACTTTAGATTACGGATTAAATCTAGTTATTAATTTTTATGATTTAAGCCAATAAAATGGATATTCTTGACACAATGATCATGTTCGGGGTTTGTTATTGAAATGGGTTTATTGCAGGTAGATACATTAAGCATGTACTGACCCCTTACTGTAATGTTAAGGGCTGTGCATTTTTATGATTAACATCTGGCTTGCCTGGTTCCTTATCCTGCTGCTTACAAATAGGCATTCATGATTTCTTTATATACGCTAAAGTTATCGCGGGATAAAAACAAGTTATTTTATTAGTTCTCCATAATTCATTGTTATTGCAAAAATGTTTACCTGTTTGATTATTTGCGCTTTAAGATCACTTTAAAATTCTATGAGTTTTAACAGTCACATCTGATATGGGTTTAAAAGAGCCGTATTTTTCGTAGAAATTCAACCCTACAGCAACCCCAAATGTTATTTACGCGCCTTTTTTACACGTTACAGCAATTCTACTGGTTAGATTATAATTGTCTTTGTCCATTATTACACACACGTACATGCACATGCACATGCACACGCACACGCACGCGCACGCGCACGTGTACGCACACACGCACACGCACGCGCACGCATACGCACACACACGCACACGCACACGCACACGCACACGCACACGCACACGCACACGCACACGCACACGCACAGCACACGCACACGCACACGCACACGCACACGCACACGCACACGCACACGCACACGCACACGCACACGCACGCACAGCGCACACGCACACGCACACGCATACGCAACGCACACGCACGCAAGCACACGCACACGCACACGCACACGCAAGCGCACGCGCACCCACACACGCACACGCACACGCACACGCACACGCACACGCACACACACACGCACACGAACACGTACACGTACACGCACACGCACACGCACACGCACACGCACACGCACACGCACACGCACACAAACACGCACACGCACACGCACATGCACATACACACACACACATACACACAGATAGATACACAGACACACACATGCGCACACACACGCATACACACGTACACACGCACACACACGCAGACACGCACCCAGGCACGTACGCACGCACCCACACACCCACACACACGCACGCACGCACGCACGCATACACACACAGGTCCCAAATGAAACTTTAACAAACGTCGTAACACGAGGTAATTCGTTTCTTAGGGTAAAATGTAGATTACAGCATATTTTGTAGTTATACATATAGATGTATATGAAAATGTAAACTTTCACCATTAACACTCATAATAAAATACTTACCTTTTTTGGGATTTTTTAATGGTGTACTTTAAATTATACAATCTAAACGTTTCGATAACACTTACAGTTATCTTCGTCAGTAGTAATGTTTGTTAAAAATTGTTAAAGATGTAGTAAACAATTTTGTCAAATTTGAAAAATTAAAACATAAACATAAGCCTGCTATTAGTATAACAGTTTGGGAAACATAAAACCAACTATAAAATTTTTAGTAAAGAATAACTAGGTCATAAAATTAAATATTATTAAACTGCCTCAAAGATGACAAACCAGAACACTCTCTACGACGAAAGCTAACAATGTAATTTGCCAGGTTTTGGCATCTTATAATTAAAAAAAAGCATAATGATACGCCTTGATTTTAATTTATTTTCAACTTTTGGTATGTCTAGGTTTTTTGCTGTGTTTTTCCTAGACCTTGAAGCAAATGCTTTACCAATTATATGTTAAATTACCACAGCACTATAATTTAACATAAGTAGTTGAAATTAAATTAAAATTAAAAAAGAACGTTCTGCATTGTGCTTTTCATTGTTAATAACACTTCCAATTATTGATAAAGATATATCTTTGTTAGATTTAACTGGGTTATTTTATTTGATGTAATGTTTGGATTTTTGAATTCTTCTATCATTTTAAAATTGAAGTTATTCACACTTACATCATAACTCGATTAAATTTTGTTAAATGTGTTTTTTGGCTGGCAAATTACATTGTTAGCTTTCGTCGTAGAGAGTGTTCTGGTTGCGAAGGCTATTTCCGGCAGGTGAGCGTCCCACTCGCTGGTTGTTTCGCGTAAATTGTGCGATCATCGTCCCGATCACTTTATTGGTTCTTTCCACCGGGTTGGCATGCGGGGAGTATGGTGGAGTAGAACGATGGTTTATTCCATGCTCCTTCAAGAATGTGCGGAATAATTTGCTGGTATACTGTGGGCCGTTATCGGAGATCAGGTGTCGGGGAGTTCCAAAGCGGTATATTATTTGTTCCCTTAACGCTTGGATAATCGGCGGACTGGTAGCGTTACGGAGCGGTTTAAGTTCGACCCACTTGGTTAACCGGTCTTGAAAAACTAACAGGAATTTATATCCTTTCTTGGAACGCGGCAGCGGTCCGATAAGGTCGGTACTTACATTATTCCACGGATGTCCAGGTCGCGAAAAGTACATTTCTCCTTGCGGCTTTTGCGTGCTACCTTTATAAGTCTGACAACTTATACACGTTTTCACGTATTTTATCACATCGGATTTTATGGTGGGCCAGTAGTAATTGCGGTATATGCGGCATAGCGTTTTCGCAATTCCTAGGTGTCCTGCGGTCGGGACATCGTGACATTCTTCCAGGATATCTCGGCGTTTTTCTAGCGGTATACAAATTTTCCAACTAGGATGGCTTCCCATCTCTTTTTCGGGTGTCGGATCAGGGAATGATTTAAATAGTTGACCTTCCTCTATTTTATATCGTGGGTGTTGATCAGGGTGTTCTCGGACTTGTTGTATCAAGTATTTGTACCACGGACAGGTTATTTCTTCGGTTTCTTCCACCTCTAATGGCGACAGGTCGACTTTTACGTTATGGTCTCGTATAAGCGAGATAGCGCGTCGGCTACATTGTTAGTGCCCTTTTCGGTACTCCACCTGGAAGTCGAACTGTTGTAGTTCCATTATCCAGCGGGCTAGACGGGATGTCGGTTTCTCTAGCGTGCGAAGCCACTTGAGACTCCTATGATCGGTTAACACGGTGAATTTATAACCTTCTAGGTAACTTTTTAACTTTTGTATGGACCATACTACGGCCAAACACTCTTGTTCAATCGTCGAGTAATTCCTTTCCGCGGGGTTCAGTGCCCTGCTGATGTACGCTATCACTCGTTCATTCGGTGCTTGTCCTTGTGTTAGCACGGCTCCAATTCCGGTGGTACTTGCGTCGGTTTGTAATACAAAAGGTTGATTAAAATCCGGACAGGCCAATACAGGGGGGGCGGTTAAAGCTTGTTTAATGGCTTCAAAGGCGTGATTTTGTGTGTCGGTCCACTGATATCTGGTGTTCTTTTTCAAGAGTTCGGTAAGCGGTTGACTTAGTTTCGCAAAGCCGCTAACATATTTGCGGTACCACGATGCCAGTCCCAAAAATTGACGGAGTTGCTTAACGGTGCGGGGAGCGGGTATTTGGATGATTGCGTCGATTTTTTCTGGATCAGGTAAAATTCCTTTTGCGGTGACGACGTGTCCCAAATATTTGAGTTGGGTTTGACAGAAGTAGCATTTGTCTGGTTGTATTTGAAGTCCGTTATCACGTAGTCTCTTGAATACTTCCGTAGGTTATGCAGGTGTTCTTGAAATGTTTTCCCAGAACTATGATATCATCTAGATATACAAAAGCGCGTCCAATCAGTTCTGGACCAATAATAGAGTCTAAGAATCTCTGGAATGTAGCAGGGGCGGAATGAAGTCCAAACGGTAGAACTTTGAACTGGTATAGTCCACGGCCGGGCACTGTGAAAGCGGTGATGGATTTACTTCCATCTTCTAGCGGAATTTGCCAGTATCCTTGTTTCAGGTCTAGGGTACTGATATAGCTTGCTTCTCGTAGCTGGTCTAAGATGCCTTGAATATATGGTAACGGGTATGCATCTTTGATGGTGACCTGGTTAACTTTTCGAAAGTCGATGCAGAATCGATATGCACCAGTTGGTTTCTTAACCAACACTACGGGAGAACTCCACGGGCTGTGGGACGGTTCTATTATGTCCTCTGCGAGCATATTATCAACCTCTTGATTGATAAGTTCTTGCATTGCTGGATTGCGGGGATAGTATCGCTGTTTGATCGGTTTAGCATCGGGCATGAGTGTGATCTTATGTATGACATCTTTGGCTTTTCCTGTCACCTTTGTGAACTTCCTCATCTCGGTTTCCAGGAATTCATTTAACTCGGGCAGCTGGTCTACGTCTGGTCCATGTATTCCACTCAATCCTCCTTGTACGGAACTTTGCAAGGGGATACGTATTCCGGCGATTTCTAGTTGTTTCTGGTGTATGTGTAGAGTGGCCTGAAGATGTTCCAGCGCGTCTAATCCAATCACAATGTCGGTGGACAGTTGGGGTATGTAATAGCCCGGTAACTGGAGAGTTTTCCTGCCTATCTTGGCAGGGAAAATGTATAAGCCGCGGGTTTCGGTCATGGAACTGTCGGCAAGACGTACAGTTGCAGCTTTTAGCGTGCTCGGATATATACGGTTGTTAATTAGTAAATTCTTTACTTTCTCGCCTATATATGTTCGGGAGGCTCCGGTATCAATTAAAGCATTGATGGTTTTGTTAAAGACCATAATCTCGAGGAAAAGTCTATCATCGTAGGGACGATCTAATCTTTTATCGGGTTTCCTTCGTGTAAACTGCGCTACGGTTTGTAGCCAAGTGGTCCACTCGCTGGCGGTTGTTTTGTTTCCAGGTGTAAGAGCCGGGGTAGTAAAAAGTTCCTGGTGTCCCTTTACCGGCGTCTGGAGTTTTCCGACCGCGGACAGGGGCAGTCTCGGGATAATACACCTTCTTTGCTGCATCTCGAGCAAAAAGCTTTAAACGGTTCTCTACACCTTTCTTTGAAGTGTCCGGTTTTTCCACATCTCCAACAGACGGTGGAGCGGTCATACGGGGTGGTGATAAGTGTTGGAACGGTTTTAGCGGTGTTGATTTCACGGGGACGGTGGGCTGGTGGGTCAGGAGCTGGTGTTAGACCACTAAAGTGTACCTTCTGGCGGTTTGGACTGGGAGACGGCGAGTGTGTCCTTGGAGGTAGCATTTCGAATTGGGTAGCCAACTCGAGAAGTTCGGTCAGGTCTTTAAAATCTCTCTGGCGGATGTAATATTTATATTCCACCCTCAGGTTGTCATACATACGTTGTAGTTGTTCTTCTCTCGACATGTTTCCATGGCGTCGCATTAAGGTCAGGACGGCGGTTACATATTCCGTAGCTTTTTCTCGGGGTTTTTGCAATCTATTTCGGATTTCCTCCTCTAGTTGAAATTGATGCCGCGGTGGTAAAAATTGTATTTTAAAACTGACCAAGAAATCTTTCCAAGTCGTCCAGGATTGTTGATGGTTTCTGTACCATAACAGGGTGCTTTCCTTTAATAATTCCGGAAGGGCGAGTAATAGGTCGCGGTCGGTGATGTAGCAGGTTTGTAGTTCCTCTACTCTTTCCAAGAAGGATATCGGATCGCTGATACCGTCGTATTTCACACCCCATTTGCGTATTCTATCGCAAATATCGGCGCGTCTGGTTCCGGTAATGTCTAGGTGTTCCCCAGCTAGTGGTGGCGGTATCGGAGCGGTTAATGTTAGTCTTTCTGGTGTTAGTGTGGTTACTTGTCCTTCTCCGGTGCGTATGTATTTTATTATCCTGGCACGAAGTGCATCTACATTCCCTCCTGTCTCTAATTTATATTTCCTAGCTTCTGTTGCTAATTCATCCTTCTTGAGATGGTAAATCCATCCCACTCTTGTGTCGGTATCTTCAGAGTCCCTCGGTATACTCATCCTGTAACAGACAGATTAGTGTCTCTGGAAAACAAAAATATGTGATTACTGGTACTTCTGCGGTCCTTTTGGAATCTGTAAACGGAAAATTATTTAAGGTGTTCAGTGTTTTTCGAGCCCCACGTTTAGGTGTCAAATGTAATGTTTGCCCTCCTCTAGTTGTCAAATGTAATGCCCCTCTTTGGTTCGGTTTAACTTTTACTTAATATGCGCCCTTCTGGTTTGGTAACCCAGCGCGGTTTTACTTTGCCTCGGCTTTGCTCAATCGGGTTTATTTTATAAACGGGGTGTGGTTCGTAGTGATTATTGGATGGGCTTAACACTGTACACTTAAATAAAATTCGTAAAGCATTTTTAACATTGTATATTAAATAAATATTTACAATAACTAAAATATGTATGTAATTAAAAAATGGGTATCGTAGAATCTCTGGTCCGGGTCCTGGTGTCACTGTCACGTATTCGCTTCTGTGAACAAAATAGTCTTTTAACTTAATTCCTTACCTAAAAGATACAGTTTAGGATACGGTCCTGTATGTACGGTAGCGGAGTGTTGTTCGATGCAGTGGTTGCTCGAAGCGCCAGCGCATTGAACTTGATCGTTTGAGAAAATCGATATCGTGTTTGTAGGCCAGTAACTCTGAAGCGCTGAAGCAAGGATGTTCTACTCTGGAAGTAATATACGCGAAATACACGCGATGTATCGGGACGGGTTTTCTCTAATTATAACCGGATTAATGTAGGCAATAGATTGGTTATATAACTAAATTAATTACTGATCTCTATACTAGTTTAAATATTTATAATTAACAAGGAACAAATACTTAATATTAAACGATTCTAATATGATTACGTAAAGATCGAATAATCCACGTACTCCAATTTATTACAAACGTTCTCGCACCAGGTGTTTGCGAGGGTTATATTTATATACAAATTTATACTACAGGTTATGGAGGTATTCCTCTACTATTCAAAGACACCGTGTACGCTATGGCGTTATTGTTTTAGTTTGTAGGTGGTGTAGGATATGATGTATTTCAGCGGGTTTCAGTAATGCTCAGAAGACGTAGGCGATGACCTGTCTTTACTGGATATACTAGAGAAAGGTCGCAGGTCTGTACAGCCCTGTAACAACCCTTCACCCTCAGGTGGTGACGAGATACGTTGGGATCTACCCTGCGTGCCTCTAGGTGTAGTGTATAACTCCTGGAGCTCAGCCCGGAATTATTTACGATCTGTGGTGTATGTTGTAGTGGTGAGTTACGTCGGGCTCTACCCTGCGTTCCTCTAGGTGTTTGTGTGCTTTGTATAACTCCTGGAGCTCAGCCCGGAATTATTTACGGTCTGTGGTGTTTGAGTGTAAATTGTCAGAATGTATAACTTTACAACTTACGTGTCTCAATAGCAGTACAGAATTGAACTTTAGGTTGCCCGATCGCGAAGGACTCTTCGTCGGTGAACAACAGGTCGGTGCTTACGCTAAGCAAACGGAACGGCTGCGGCTACTGGTTTCTGGAACGGTACGGGGCGGCTGCTGATATCGGCTTGACGGGAATCTACTTGATTCATCATGTTATTATGCGCGTCGCGAGTTTATAAAGGGTCTGGTGGGCGGCTTCGCGGCTACCGTGCGGGGAATACCGTTACATGATTGGTTAAAATCGTTCTGACGTGCAGAAACTTACGGTTTCTTAGTAATACACGTCAGCAGTGATGAATAAATTATTTGTTGTGCAATATCGCGTAAACTTATGAAATCTTACATACAGGATGGTCCGCACCTAATTTATTCTAAAACATATAAGACTCTGGTTCTTTACAAAGTGGGGAAAGGACTCTTGTTTTCTAGACAAGTGGGTTAGTTGTAAGGAACAGGTCCAGGAGATGTGGAGTAAAGTTAGGGTTGTCAGGGATTCTGGTTGGTTCGGAAATGATTTGTGCGATATCACAGGATACAGCAAATGCTCTGCACTGTGACCTGCGGGATTAGTGGTAGATGAAAATTGAAGCCAATTGGCGTTGTGGGCATTAAAATCTCCCAAAATTTAAATATCGCAAGATGGAAACTGTGATTAGAGGTAGTCTATTTTCAGATTAAGGTAATTAAAAAGATTTTGGAAGTTATCATTTGGAGACCCATACAAACAACAGCATAATTTCACAAATTGGAGCCCAGAATGTTTGAACCACATCGCGTCAAATTTGTTGTTTTACAAAGTGGACATTCTCTTACAAGCTACGTTGTTAGTATACGCACATAATCCGCCTTTAAAGCGAAAGTGAGAGTGGAGGTTGTATCTGGAAAATTGCAGGTTAGCCAAATCAGTGCTTCCAGGGGAGACTTGTGTTCCTGATAGAAACAGAATGTCCGCTTCACTTTTTCCAGGTGTTGGTGAACAGCATTAAGATTCGATCTGATACCACGTATGTTGCAGTAATGAATCCGAATGTTGGTACCTTTGATGACCGAGGTCGCTTAAGCCCTGCCATCCCAGGCATCCGAATGGGGCAGAATTTTATTCCTGGCAGATCTTGCTCTTCTTAGTCTCGATTTTGGCATTTACGAATTTTTGTCTCTCCTAGAATCCTTGGGACGGATCGACGAATCGATGTGAGAGTGTGGGCGTCTCACCCTGCAATTAATTTTGTGACCTAGTTATTCTTTACTAAAAAAATTTTATAGTTGGCTTTATGTTTCCCAAACTGTTATACTAATAGCAGGCTTATGTTTATGTTTTAATTTTTCAAATTTGACAAAATTGTTTACTACATCTTTAACAATTTTTAACAAACATTACTACTGACGAAGATAACTGTAAGCGTTATCGAAACGTTTAGATTATATAATTTAAAGTACACCATTAAAAAATCCCAAAAAAGATAAGTATTTTATATAGATGTATAGTTTATAAGGTAAAAATTCAAATAGGTACACTAGACAATCTACGGAAGGGAGATTATCATACCACAGTGGTTTTAGAATTACTCGATCTAACCGTTTAACTTACTTAACCCGAAATCACTTCAAATATAACACTCACATGTGATTTGAAAGATTGAATTTTTAATTAAATAGTGGTGGTAATATTACCATTGTGTTTGTAAGTTTACATAAACGAGCTCCTTTTGAAAATCTGTGATTTTTAACGCACTGGGTCACACTGTCATCCTTTAACATTATAAAGCTACCAAAGCTAAATTTTGGCTAAAAATGTTCGAAATCTTAGTATTTTTAGAAATAGAACACATACTTGCATGAACTTTTATCGTTACTTTTATTTTTAATAATAAAAGTAATTTAATTAAAATGGGGGCATTTATAATGTTGCTATAGTAATAAATTAAATTGAAATTTAATTTTAGTGCGTCAAAATAAGTGGATTTAATAAGGTAAAAGAAAATATTTCATTTGAGCGTTGAGTGAGGGTTTGAGGTATTAATCTAAATTAATAATTAATTAGGGATACTTCTCCTTAATTATAATTTTTTTTAATTGAATATCGATTAAAACTTAAAATGAAATTGACAATGTACCAGACGGGTTTCTCCAATAAACATCCGTTTAAGCTTGAAACAATCATTGTAGGTCATATATGTAGGTATTTACTTACATAACTTATGCAATATCAACGATGCAGTTGACCAAGCCACGTCCATACAATATTAAATATCGTTATTTAGTAAAGATATTCACATGATTTTATCGGTGTAGCATTCGGAAGTGAATATTTCAGCAAATAAAAAGAAAGGTATCGACATGTTTGCTAGTGAAAGTTGTATGAGGCAACATGCATATATCGGGATACCCTGAATTTAAATTACCTATCTTAAATTCTTATACTATGGGTACGTTTTATTACTATTTGATGGTATTATTGGCACTTAAAATTATATAAGTGCGAAAATTTTTATATTAATAAGCATTTTATTTAAAAAACTTCAAAATAATAAAATTTCGTATACTTTATGGGTCTATTATAAAACGGAAGTGATCATTTTGCTTGAAATTAACTCCACTAAATTATTTTTTAATTTTTACTTTTAACAATAATTAAGTTTCTCTATTTCCCAATATTTTCATTTAACTTTCACACATTATTATAGAAATTTTAATAAGATCACTAATACCTAATCATTAAAAAATTCATAAAATTGTTTTATTGAGTTTTCAATTTTCTACGTTTCTATGTTTTAATCGGTTGAGTAAGAGATGGATTAGAAAATAATATTAGTCAATTTTGGGTTTTCCAAAAAACAGGATTCTGTCAAATATTTGTTTAAAAGCTTATTATATCAAATTGGTGAAATTTCGTGTTTTTTACGATCTATTAGGTAAAGTATTGCTTTTAAACCAGAACTGCAAAACATTTCTTTTAGATCCGGTTTGGATTAATTTGCAGAAAATCAAGTTTACCTACTTTTTAATGATTGATTAAGGTAAATTTTGATTATTTTGATATTTAAATACAGTTTAATATGCTGGATTCTAGAATCATCCTACTTCTTTATGTAAGAGTAAAGTCTTCTTTCATTTGCTATTACATGCTCGCTTTTTATTGTGCCTCCATTGGTGTTCAAACTAACCAGTATTCAATGTTTATGTTTAGTGGTTTAGTTTCTTTTTATTTGTATAGTTTATTTATAATACAGAAAAAGATTGAGTTATTGAATAGATTATTGATTTGTGAAAGTATGCGTTATAGATCAACATCCTGGAACACTTTCCAACGATATAGTTTTCAAATGGAAAACATACATTTTATACAGGAGTAAAGGTCATACCTACAAGAATTGATAAGTTAGCTTATTAAGGGTCTGTCCACTTTTTACATATTAATTTGAACTTTAGAGGTTACATTTAAATAAAACCAGAATTTTATATGTTAGAAGTTATATTTTTGAATTAAAAACTTTGTATATAAATCAAGTTTCTAAAAAATGTACTAGGAATTTTGAAAAGCCCTCTTTTTAAAATGTACAGCAAGACTAGGTTTGAAATTCATTAATTGCTTCATTTGTAAGCCTGCCACGACCTCCAAGTGTTTTCCCATCTTCTAGTTTCTTTTTCTCACCTTGAGATTTCAACTTTCGAAGGTGTGGGCTCATGCGTTTTTGCACGTGGCCCACACATTCGAGTTTCTCTATTGAGAAATCAGGTCCATATGGCTCAGCAGCAACAACGGAAGGGTATGCTGCACTGTCACCGTCACCAAGAAAGTACTTATATCTTATGTTGTGCTTGATTTGTGACTCACGAAACATGTCGACAAAACCCTTGACTTCCATTCCACCACTTACACCAGAAAAGTTTGCAATACGGTTTGATTCATGTTGGTTTTCCAATCTATTTTTACATCTACAAAACTTTGACATAATTTTAAGATCAAGCCCTTTACCAGTTAGTGCACTTATCGCAGTTACTATGCCATTGAGAGATAATTGACCTCTCCGTTGCCACGAACCATCGAAAATTGCAGTAACGTCACGGTTTTCATTTTCTTGCAAAGCTTCACATTCTTCTACAGCATCACTCATCGATTGAAAACAAACAGCCTGTACAGCCTGTAGTAAAATGTGGTTGTAACCCGTGAATTCAGAAGGGCACGGCATATTCATTAGAGAGAAAAAATTCTTTGACGCTTTTTGGCCCTTTCCAATACACCGAAAGGCATATGCACATCGTACATTCAAATCTGTCGTATTAGTTAGGCCTACTTTCTGACACTAAAAAACTACAACAAAAACACTTCAGATTGATATTTACACTCATGCCTTGCCTATTACTGGGGAAAACACAAAATTGACTATGAGACTTTGAGCAAACAGCAATACTTGAAATCAAACTTTGCAAAGTCTCCATGGATACAAGATTATAACAAGAATTTTCATCATCAGTCCTACAAAACTCATATTTACCTAAATTAGGGCTTAGTTTTCTTTTTGAGGCACTAGTACTAGGCCTACTACTACTGTTACTAAGACTAGTGGTAGGGCTAGGCTCTAAAGCCTGGTTCAAAGTTTCACTCACAATATCAGAAGAATTTTCAGTTCCAATCCTTGCTACCACTTGTTTTCTAACGCCACTAAAAACGGGTTTTCGTTTTTTAAAAATTTTTGAAGAATATCTAGGCATTTTCACAAGAAAAACACTGACTAAACGCACTTCTAAGTTCTAACCTCAAAACACCAAACTACAGTCTAAAGTCAAAATAACACAAGCTAATGTTTACCTAATTGTCAGCTGACAGAGTAGCAGTGTAGCCAGCACATAAATAAAAATTACAAAGTTAATGAGCACTGTATAATGTATGTATACTATAATAAAATCAATATTATGCTTTTACACTGTATAATGGTGGGCTAATTTGTGTAGTGTAAGTGTTTGCTAAAATATTAATTTCTTGAAAAGTACTGTAAAAATCAATTTACGTCGTTTTTTTATCAAAAATTGGACATTTACTGTGAAAAAACGAAATTTAATGTTTTATTCCCCATCTTTTTGGAAGCTCCTGTCATGTAGGAGAACAATTTTGTTGTGTCTGGTGTAGATTCGACGCGCTTTTCCTTGATTGTTCGACTTAATCCCATCAACTGTGTTCGGTAGACAGCCCCACTAATGGTTTCATTCGATTTGAGCAACTCATAATACACGACACCAAGCTAATCCCACCTAATACACAACAAGAGTTATTTTCCATGGCTTAGCTGTAGATGTTGAAGCATGGCCAGGTGGTTCGCACGATTTTCTCCGTTTTATCATAGTGGACCAGTGTTTCATCACCAGTAACCACAGGGTGCAGAAAACCATTTCTTTTATGTATGGCAAGTAGAATGTTACGTCACAAAATCGTCATTCAACGATTCCCGTCATTAGTTCATATATAATTCAATTTCCTTGTTTTTGAACGAATGATTTAAATTTGAACTGATTTAAAATTACTTGTTGAGTAACTCTTAGTGTAAGTGAAAGTTCTTCTTGCGTTTTACATGAATCTTGATCCAATAATGCTTCCAATTCCGCGTCTTCATACACTGTCGGCCTTCGGTTACGTTCTCAGCATTCGATGTAAAATTCGCCGTTCTTAAACTCTTGATATCACTCACGACAGCTTGTCTCACATAAGACAGCCTTTGGAAAACTGTGACTATTTACTCGATTCGGGGAACGAGGATCGGGATTATCATAAAACTATGAACGAGGAGCAATATCAAAATTGAGTGATTAAACAGCTGATTTCTGCGTTATCAAAACTAGTCGGACATTGTGTAGTGGTTATGGAGAACCCACCCAGGCTCGTTGAATGAGGGCGCCGTGGATGCAAAGGGGCCTGTCAATGCCTCTCAATTTATACATCTTGAACAATACCAAAAAATAAAATTGTGTTCCCGTCATTTGAAAACGAAAATAGTAGTAATTATTAATTATTTTACAACAATTACAGTCTTCTGCGTGCAATTTCTTCGAGTTTTATTTTGTTTAAAAAAATAATAATGAACATAGATAAATCATTCTTTATTCATAATAAAGGCCTAGTCATTTGTCGTGTTGCGTTTCAACTTGTATTTTAACGAGTAAACAATTGTTCGTGTGTAACTTGCATTCTGTGGCTTGTATTTCGACCTCCTACATAAAAAGTGTTCACTTAATAGATTTGTTTTATATTTATTTTATTATCATATCCTTTGATAAATAGTTAAGAAGAAATAATTTTAATAGTGATATTTTTTATCTAGTCAATTTTGTGTTCGTTTAATCGTTTATTACTTAGTCGGGGTAAGCTAAATAATTTTGTAATCCATTTGGTGGAAAAGTAACTTTTTATAATTAATTTGTTTTAAACACTAAATATTTTTAATCCATCTTGTTTTAAACAAACTACTTTAAAGGTTTGCCGCAGCTTCAGGAATATTAAAAAATTTAAACTGTTTTCTGTTTATTAATTTTCACGATGGAATTATTTTTGCCATTAATAAAATATGAAGCGAATTAATTTGGTTTTATATATAGATGTCCAAAGAGGAAAACAGAAAAAAGAAACTTTCCGTATATAAAAGCTTATTAAAACAAACGAGAACGAAAAGAAAACTTACAAAGCTAGTGCAAAAATAACGTTTTTTCAAAAACCAACCATTTCTCAAGAAAACAAAGACCTTCTGTCCACATCAACGGCGGAATTAGAAACTGAACCAAATAGCAGCCAAATGGTGTCAGATTTCTTGATTCATGCAGTATGCTCAACTATTGATGAAGAACTGCTGGAGAAGAAATTTGAATGGTGTGTCAGTATTCAGCTACAATCAACTTCTAGCAAATATTGTAAACTTGATGACGGTAAAGGTAAATTTTTGCCACTTTCTGAGGATCCAGGGTTATAGCCAAATATTTTATTTCCCCATCAGGTTCAATTATTAGTGGATAATGGACTAGGTCATTATCAGATTAAAAATCAGATTTACCCTAAAGACAAGTCAGGACGTAATTATATATAATAATGAAAAATGTTAAATATGAATGGTTGTTATATTCCAAAGAAAAGAATTTTGTATATTGTTTTCATTGCAAAATCTTTAATTATGCGAAAACTAAGTAACGGTAATGGGTTTAATGATTGATGTCATTGAAGTGAACATTTAAGTTACCACGAAAAAAGTACGTTACATTTCCAGAGTTTGAAGCAATGGACAGATCTTTTAAATCGAATGAAAAAGAATAAAACTATAGATTCTGAAGCACAAAAGCGTATTTTTTATACGGTTCAATGTTTGGCTGAACAGAACTTAGCCTTTCGAGGTACAACTAATAAATTATATGAAAAAAATAATGGCAACTTTTTGAAATGTATCGAAATGAGCGGTGGCGAAAAAGGCTAAATGCTTTTCGTCAATTTAAAGATTTAAACGATTCGGGGATTAGTATCCTAACTTTTTGTTCTGTTACTGATGTTACCGGTGACGGTTCAACAAATTTTTTATGATCGACGTTAGAAAATTATGGATAACATATTTTTAATTTACGCGGTTAAGGCTACGACAACGAGGCAAACATGAAGGCCAAAAATAACGGTTTACAAAAAAAAATTAAATATTAGTCCAAGAGCATTCTTTGTATTGTGCAAACGTGTGCTAGTTTCAGTAATTCAATTGATTTTTTAAAATATCTCAAATACCAATACCACCCTTTTGTCTTGAACCCAAACAGGTAAACATTTTTGCAATAATAATGAATTATAGAGAACCGATAAAATAACTTATTTTATCAGCCAGGGAGTATGTAACAGTCCTTAATACACATCTCTAATTGTAGGAAAAATAGACCAGGTGTGATTCATAAAAATGCACAGCTTTGTATTTAATAAACTTTCTATGACAAACCCAGACATAAGCATTATTATAAGAATCATTTTATTAGATTAAATGATAAAAATAAATAACTGAATCGAATCAGTAATCCAAAGTTTAAAGCAAAACAAATAACTAGTTCTAATTTGTAAATCGAATTTTAAATTAAACACTTTTCTTTTCTCAAATTTAACTTAAATACAAGTACGATGCTTTTGAATAGATTTTGTCGCTTTGAAAATTAATTTAAGGACAATAATAATAATCAAAACAGTACAATTTTGCTATCTGTGAAATGGTTCCTTAAATAAATAAGAAGTAAATAATGTCTATGATTGCAATTTTATATTTGGTACTATATTAAATTCTGGGTTTAATTATAACATTGTACTATTGTTTTATATCAAATTTTTCTTTGACAGCAAATTTGAAATGTAATCTAACTTTTACCATTGTTACTGTGTTTAATTCGAAGTAATAACTGACCCTAAAAGTGGATAATTAAAGTTGGGAGGCTAACGTGGTCATTGTCGTTATTTACTGTTGCCCTTCAGTTGGATAAAAGGAAGTTAAAAAATAGAAGAGCTAAGTTTCGACAATAATAAACAGATTTGATTAGTTTAAAATGGCAATAATATACCAGTTGGAACCTAAATAATAAACCAAAGTAAACAACGTATCTTCAATATTAAAGCTGTCAACAAACGAAACTAACCATAAGCAGATTTGTTACTTTAACTGCCCATATCCCATTGCGAATAAAAACAATACCTGCTTTATTCTATATAACTTATGCACGATCCTTTTAATTAGATTAGGTTAATGAATATCCTGCTTTGTTTTAAGTAAATTACTTTATTCGGTAATCCTACAAACAATTTTTTTCTCTTTAAGGTGCAATGTAAGCTAATTAATGCTTCCTTTTCAGCTCTAATATTCTACAACTTCATAGGTGGAAGGCTCCTTATATATTGGTGTTCCAATTTTCTGAGCTCGGTAAGGGCTGCCAGTCACTTTCTTGTTTATTCCTTATGTACTCGACAACACGCACTTGCCAAGCATGGCGTTTTAACGGCTAAACCCTTAAAATGACGAGTTCTAAAACAAATGCTATACCCCAGGTGAGTAGGGCGAGACGCCCACACTCTCGCATCGATTCATCGATCCGTCCCAAGGATTCTGGGGAATTCGTAAATGCCAAAATCAAGACTAAGAAGAACAAGATCTGCCAGGAATAAAATTCTGCTCCATTCGGATGTCCGGGAGGCAGGACTCAAGCGACCTCGGCCATCGAAAGTACCAACATCCGGATTCATTACTGCAACATAAGTGGTATCAGGTCGAATCTTAATGCTGTTTACCAACACCTTGAACAAGTGCAACCGGAAGCAACCTCCCCTGGAAGCACTGATTCGCCTAACCTGGAATTTCCCAGATACAACCTCCGTTATAACTTTCGCCTTAAAGGCGGAGTATTTGCGTATACCAAGGACAACGTAGGTTGTAAGAGGATGTCTACTTTGGAAAACAACAAATTTGACGCGATTTGGTTTAAACATTCTGGTCCCCAATTTGTGAAATTCTACTGTTGTTTGTATAGGTCTCCCAATGATATCAACTTCCAAGATCTTTTTGATTACCTTAGTCTGAAAATAGACTACCTCTTATCACAGTTCCCATCTTGCGATATTTCAATTTTGGAAGATTTTAATGCCCGTTATTCCAATTGGCTTCATTTTTCTTATATTACTAATCCCGCAGGTCATAGTGCAGAAGGATTTGCTGTATCCTGATAACCCTAACCATACCCCTCCTGGACCTATTCCTTACAACTAACTCACTTGTGTATAAAACAAGAGTCCTTTCCCCAGTTGGTCAATCATACCACTTCTTCTGTACCAATCACTGTTACTCGAAAACAGAAGAACTACGTGGTGTGGTAGGGCACTGATGCATCATCCATAAAGCATAAACTCTATATCAAATGGAAATCAAATAAATCTACGAAAATCACGCCAAGTATATTGCCGCAAGGAATAGTTGCAAGATGATATCATCACGCAACTATAAGATGTTTGAAGAACGTAAATGCAAAATTAGTCTCATGTCCTCTGGGTGGTCGTGAATTTTGGTCATTAGCTAAAGCCAATCAGTAAAACCTTTATGCTACATCTTCCTTTCCTCCCATGACGTCTCGCGACGGAGCTGTAGAGCTGATCCTGCTGAAAAACCAACCTCCTTTTCGATTGATTTGCATCAAATTGATGTCTCAATGATTCTGGTAAAACTGTACCGTCGCCCAAGTCTACCCCATACGCTATTAAACCAATCCACTTTCGTTACAAGCTCCTAGAATCAATTATCAATAAACTTGACCCAAACAAGGCGACTGGCCCTGACGATTCCAGCTATCGTCATTAAAAATGCTACCCCGAGTAGGCACCTGTATTGTCCAAACTTTTTCGATTCACATCATCTGGATTCTATTCATCTGATTCAACTGATCCAGCACTTGTCTATAAAGACAAGACCGTTCTTTCAACACACACTTGGTCGAAATCAGGACCAGCCTAATCGACAATAACTTCCTCTGTGTTCAATCACACTGTTACTCAAAACAGAAAGAACTATGTGGTGTTTTCAATCAGCAACTGGAGCGAACGGGAGTTTTATTTACAACCTTCTGGCGCTGAGTATTGCTTTAAATGGTCCTCCTCATTCAAACTTGCTCTTCAAAAACTGAACGTTTCCTGATGGTTTGTTAAAAATACTATTCCCAAAACCATAATCGTAGGTCATGCCCGTTCCCAACCCTGGTTTAATAGGGCTTGCAACTGACTGCATTATCGCAAAAGCATAAACTCTATATCAAATGGAAATGGAATAGTTAAAATGTATCATCATCCAAGGCCAAACAGGTGTTTGAAGAACGTAAATGCAAAGAATTAGTCTCATGTCCTTTGGGTGGTCATAAATTTTGGTCATTAGCTAAAGCCATCGGTAAAAACTTTGGCACATCTTCCTTTCCTTACATGACGTCTCGCGACGGAGCTGTAGTAGATGATCCTGCTGAAAAAGCCAACCTCCTTTTCGATTGATTTGCATCAAATTGATGTCTCAATGATTCTGGTAAAACTGTACCGTCGCCCAAGTCTACCCCATACGCTATTAAACCAATCCACTTTCGTTACAAGCTCCTAGAATCAATTATCAATAAACTTGACCCAAACAAGGCGACTGGCCCTGACGGCATTCCCGCTATCGTCATTAAAAAATGCTACCCCGAGTAGGCACCTGTATTGTCCAAACTCTTTTCGATTCCCATATCATCTGCAGAGTTTTCCTCGTGGTGGAAGTTAGCAAATGTCCAGCCTATTCCTAAAAAGGACGACAAAACCGATCCCTCAAACTATCGACCAACAGCTATCACTTCCATTCTGTCGAAAATCATGGAGAAAGCTATCAACCATCAACTACTTTCATTCCTCGACTCCAATAAACTCTTAAACGACCACCAGTATGGGTTCAGACAGAGTCGTTCAAAGGGTGATGCTTCATATGTCACCCAAGCTTGGTATAACACATTAGAGAGATCCGGTGGCTTTAGATATTTCAAAAGCTTTTGACCAAGTTTGGCACAAGTGCCAAGCTCACTTCGTTCAGCTTATCCGATTCGCTCATCAATTGGACATCCAGCTTTCTTGACAAAAGACGTATAAGCGTTGTCGTCGATGGTTTCTTTTCAAAAAAAACTACTGTTAACGCGGGAATACCCCAAGGATCAGTGATAGCTCCCACACTTTTCGTGCTGTACATAAATGACCTCATTTCCTCAACAACTAATCCGATCCATTGCTTTGCGGATGATAGCACTTACATTGTAGTTCTTCTCAATTCCGCGTCTTCATACACTGTCGGCCCCGTTACGTTCTCAGCATTCGATGTAAAATTTGCCGTTCTTAAACTCTTGATATCACTCACGACAGCTTGTCTCACATAAGACAGCCTTTGGAAAACTGTGACTATTTACTCGATTCTGGGGAACGAGGATCGGGATTATCATAAAACTATGAACGAGGAGCAATATCAAAATTGAGTGATTAAACAGCTGATTTCTGCGTTATCAAAACTAGTCGGACATTGTGTAGTGGTTATGGAGAACCCACCCAGGCTCGTTGAATGAGGGCGCCGTGGATGCAAAGGGGCCTGTCAATGCCTCTCAATTTATACATCTTGAACAATACCAAAAAATAAAATTGTGTTCCCGTCATTTGAAAACGAAAATAGTAGTAATTATTAATTATTTTACAACAATTACAGTCTTCTGCGTGCAATACCATCGAGTTTTATTTTGTTTAAAAAATAATAATGAACATAGATAAATCATTCTTTATTCATAATAAAGGTTTAGTCATTTGTCGTGTTGTGTTTCAACTTGTATTTTAACGAGTAAACAATTGTTCGTGTGTAACTTGCATTCTGTGACTTGTATTTCGACCTTCTACATAAAAGTTTTTACTTAATAGATTTGTTTTATATTTATTTTATTATCATATTGTTTGGTAAATAGTTAAGAAGAAATAATTTTAATAGTGATATTTATTTATCTAGTAAATTTTGTGTTCGTTTAATCGTTTATTACTTAGTCAGTTATTAGTTGGAATTGATTACTTAAAAGCTTCTATCTAAGGTAAGCTAAATAAGTTTTGTAATAAATTTGGTGGAAAAGTAACTTTTATAATTAATTTGTTTTCAATATTTCAATATTTTAATTGTTACCCATCTTGTTTTAAACTAACTACTTAAAGGTTTGCCGCAACTTTAGGAATATTAAAAATTTAAACTGTTTTCTTTTTATTAACTTTCACGATGGAATTATTTTGCAATTAATAAAATATGAAGGAATTAATTTGGATTTATATATAGATGTCCAAAGAGGAGAAAAGAAACTTTCCGTATATGAAAACTTATTAAACAAACGAGAACGGAAGGAAAACTTACGAAAAACTAATGCAAAAATAACGTTTTTTGAAAAACCAACCATTTCTCAAGAAAACAAAGACCTTCTGTCCACATCAACGGCGGAATTAGAAACTGAACCAAATAGCAGACAAATGGTGTCTGATTTCTGATTCTACAGTATGCTCAACTACTGATGAAGAACTTCTGGAGAAGAATTTGAAGAGAGTGTCAATATTCAGTTACAGTCAACTTCTGGCAAAGATGGTAAACTTGATGACGGTAAAGAGAAATGTTTGCCACTTTCTGACGATGCAGGGTTATGGCCAAAAGTTTTATTTCCCCATCATGTTCAATTATTAGTGGATAATGGACCAGGTCATTATCAGATTAAAATCAGATTTACCCTAAAGACAAATTAGGACGTAATTTTACATAATAATAAAAAATGTTAAATATGAATGGTTGTTATATTCTAAAGAACAGAATTTTGTATATTGTTTTTATTGCAAAATCTTTAATTATGCGAAAACTAAGTAACGATAATGGGTTTAATGATTGGCGTCATTGAAGTGAACATTTAAGTTACCACGAAAAAGTACGTTACATGTCCAGAGTTTGAAGCAATGGACAGATCTTTTAAATCGAATGAAAAGAATAAAACTATAGATTCTGAAGTACAAAAGCGTATTTTTATACGGTTCAATGTTTGGCTGAGCAGAACTTAGCCTTCGAGGTACAACTAATAAATTATATAAAAAATAATGGCAACTTTTTGAAATGTATCGAAATGAGCGGTGGCGAAAAAGCTAAATGCTTTTCTATCATCCTCGTCGACGGCACACCTGATATCAGTCACCAAGAACAGATTTCAGTATGTATCAAATTCGTCAATTTAAAGATTTAAACGATTCGGGATTAGTATCCTAACTTTTGTTCTGTTACTGATGTTACCGATGAAGGTTCAACAAATTTTTAAGATCGACGTTAGAAAATTATGGATTACATATTTTAATTTACGCGGTTAAGGATACGACAACGGGCAAACATGAAGGCCAAAATAACGGTTTACAAAAAAATTAAATATTAGTCCAAGAGCATTCTTTGTATTGTGCAAGCGTGTGCTAATTTCAGTAATTCAATTGATTTTTAAATATCTCAAATACCAATAACACTCTTTTGTCTTGAACCCAAACAGGTAAACATTTTTGCAATAATAATGAATTATAGAGAACCGATAATAGATATTTATTATTAAATAATCAGAAGATTATGGCTCGAGGGAATGTTAAAAGCTCGACGCGAAGCGCAGGGCTTTATATTCCTGAGAGCCATAATCTAATTATGCCCGTGGTACATACAATGTTTTATTTTATTTTGCACCATGAAACTGAAACAAAATATTAAAAGATTCAGTATTTTCGGCAAGTTTTTAAATGCAAATGCAATGAAAAAAGTCGACAGTAGGCTAATTTGTTGTTACTAAGATACTGTGATATTGCTATTATATATCATGTCATGTGTTTGCTGTCAATCATGCTGCTTAGCATTAATGACATTTCCGTGCTATAAAGACCACATTACGCCCGCATTTGAGGCGTATAATAGATATTTATGTATAAGATAATCAGAAGATTATGGCTCGAAATGTTAAAGCCCGACGCGAAGCGGAGGGCTTTATATCTGAGAGCCATAATCTAATTATGCCCGTGGTACATAATGGTTTATTTTATTTTGCACCATGAAACTGGAACAAAATATTAAAAAGATTCAGTATTTTCGGCAAGTTTTAAATGCAAATGCAATGAAATAAAGTCGACAGTAGGCTAATTTGTTGTTACTAAGATACTGTGATATTGCTATTATATATCATGTCATGTGTTTGCTGTCAATCATGCTTAGCATTAATGACATTTCCGTGCTATAAAGACCACATTACGCCCGCATTTGAGGCGTATAATAGATATTTATGTATTAAGGCATAATCAGAAGATTATGGCTCGAGAATGTTAAAGCCCGACGCGAAGGGCTTATATTCTGAGCCATAATCTAATTATGCGTGGTACATATAATGGTTTATTTTATTTTGCACCATGAAACTGGAACAAAATATTAAAAAGATTCAGTATTTTCGGCAAGTTTTAAATGCAAATGCAGTGAAATAAAGTCGACAGTAGGCTAATTTGTTGTTACTAAGATACTGTGATATGGTTATTATATATCATGTCATGTGTTTGCTGTCAATCATGCTGCTTAGCATCAATGACATTTCCGTGCTATAAAGACCATATTACGTCCGCATTTGGAGGCGTATAAAGAACATTATGGTGGCAAAATAAAATAAAGAACATTATGGTGGCAAAATAAAATAAAATCACTTATTTTATCCCACGCCAGCGGGGAGTATGTAACAGTCCTTAATACACATCTCTAATTGTAGGAAAAATAGACCAGGTGTGATTCATAAAAATGCACAGCTTTGTATTTAATAAACTTTCTATGACAAACCCAGACATAAGCATTATTATAAGAATCATTTTATTAGATTAAATGATAAAAATAAATAACTGAATCGAATCAGTAATCCAAAGTTTAAAGCAAAACAAATAACTAGTTCTAATTTGTAAATCGGAATTTTAAATTAAACACTTTTTCTTTTCTCAAATTTAACTTAAATACGAAGTACGATGCTTTTGAATAGATTTTGTCGCTTTGAAAATTAATAATAAAGGACAATAATAATAATCAAAACAGTACAATTTTTGCTATCTGTGAAATGGTTCCTTAAATAAATAAGAAGGGCGTGTAAATAATGTCTATGATTGCAATTTTATATTTGGTACTATATTAAATTCTGGGTTTAATTATAACATTGTACTTCATATTGTTTTATATCAAATTTTTCTTTGACAGCAAATTTGAAATGTAATCTAACTTTTACCATTGTTACTGTGTTTAATTCGAAGTGTAATAACTGACCCTAAAAGTGGATAATTAAAGTTGGGAGGGCTAACGTGGTCATTGTCGTTATTTACTGTTGCCCTTCAGTTGGATAAAAGGAAGTTAAAAAAAATAGAAGAGCTAAGTTTCGCGACAATAATAAACAGATTTGATTAGTTTAAAATGGCAATAATATACCAGTTGGAACCTAAATAATAAACCAAAGTAAACAACGTACTTCAATATTAAAGCTGTCAACAAACGAAACTAACCATAAGCAGAGTGGGGTACTTACTTAACCTTCGCGCCATTCCCTTGCGGGGTAGGCAAAACAATCCCTGCCTCTTATTTATCTATATAACTTATGCACGATCCTTTTAATTAGATTAGGTTAATGAATATCCTGCTTTGTTTTAAGTACAATTACTTTATTCGGTAATCCTACAAACAATTTTTTTTTCTTTTAAGGTGCAATGTAAGCTAATTAATGCTTCCTTTTCAGCTCTAATATTCTACAACTTCATAGGTGGAAGGCTCCTTAATATTGGTGTTCCAATTTTCTGAGCTCGGTAAGGGCTGCCAGTCACTTTCTTGTTTATTCCTTATGTACTCGACAACACGCACTTGCCAAGCATGGCGTTTTAACGGCTAAACCCTTAAAATGACGAGTTCTAAAACAGATGCTATACTCCAGGTGAGTAGGGCGAGACGCCCACACTCTCGCATCGATTCATCGATCCGTCCCAAGGATTCGGGGGGGGGGGAATTCGTAAATGCCAAAATCAAGACTAAGAAGAACAAGATCTGCCAGGAATAAAATTCTGCTCCATTCGGATGTCCGGGAGGGCAGGACTCAAGCGACCTCGGCCATCGAAAGTACCAACATCCGGATTCATTACTGCAACATAAGTGGTATCAGGTCGAATCTTAATGCTGTTTACCAACACCTTGAACAAGTGCAACCGGAAGCAACCTCCCCTGGAAGCACTGATTCGCCTAACCTGGAATTTCCCAGATACAACCTCCGTTATAACTTTCGCCTTAAAGGCGGAGTATTTGCGTATACCAAGGACAACGTAGGTTGTAAGAGGATGTCTACTTTGGAAAACAACAAATTTGACGCGATTTGGTTTAAACATTCTGGTCCCCAATTTGTGAAATTCTACTGTTGTTTGTATAGGTCTCCCAATGATATCAACTTCCAAGATCTTTTTGATTACCTTAGTCTGAAAATAGACTACCTCTTATCACAGTTCCCATCTTGCGATATTTCAATTTTGGAAGATTTTAATGCCCGTTATTCCAATTGGCTTCATTTTTCTTATATTACTAATCCCGCAGGTCATAGTGCAGAAGGATTTGCTGTATCCTGATAACCCTAACCATACCCCTCCTGGACCTATTCCTTACAACTAACTCACTTGTGTATAAAACAAGAGTCCTTTCCCCAGTTGGTCAATCATACCACTTCTTCTGTACCCAATCCCACTGTTACTCGAAAAACAGAAGAACTACGTGGTGTTAGGGCTTGCACTGATGCATCATCGCAAAAGCATAAACTCTATATCAAATGGAAATCAAATAAATCTACCGAAAATCACGCCAAGTATATTGCCGCAAGGAATAGTTGCAAGAGTATCATCACCAACGCCTATAAGATGTTTGAAGAACGTAAATGCAAAGAATTAGTCTCATGTCCTCTGGGTGGTCGTGAATTTTGGTCATTAGCTAAAGCCATCAGTAAAACCTTTAGTACATCTTCCTTTCCTCCCATGACGTCTCGCGACGGAGCTGTAGCAGCTGATCCTGCTGAAAAAACCAACCTCCTTTTCGATTGATTTGCATCAAATTGATGTCTCAATGATTCTGGTAAAACTGTACCGTCGCCCAAGTCTACCCCATACGCTATTAAACCAATCCACTTTCGTTACAAGCTCCTAGAATCAATTATCAATAAACTTGACCCAAACAAGGCGACTGGCCCTGACGGCATTCCAGCTATCGTCATTAAAAAATGCTACCCCGAGTAGGCACCTGTATTGTCTAAACTCTTTTCGATTCCACATCTCCTGGACCTATTCCTTTCAACTAACCCACTTGTGTATAAAACAGGAGTTCTTTCCCCACTTGGTCAATCAGACCACTGCCTAATCGAAATAACTTCCTCTGTGTTCAATCACACTGTTACTCAAAAAACAGAAAGAACTATGTGGTGTTTTAAATCAGCTAACTGGAGCGAACGGCGAGATTTTTTTACAACCTTCCCCTGGCGTGAGTATTGCTTTAAATGGTCCTCCTCTTCAAAACTTGCTCTTTCAATAACTGAAGTTTCCTGATGGGTATGGAGTTATACATTCCCAAAAACATAATCGTGTAGGTCATGCCCGTTCCCAACCCTGGTTTAATAGGGCTTGCACTGATGCATTATCGCAAAAGCATAAACTCTATATCAAATGGAAATGGAATAGTTGCAAAAGTATCATCACCAAGGCCAAACAGGTGTTTGAAGAACGTAAATGCAAAGAATTAGTCTCATGTCCTTTGGGTGGTCATAAATTTTGGTCATTAGCTAAAGCCATCGGTAAAAACTTTGGCACATCTTCCTTTCCTTACATGACGTCTCGCGACGGAGCTGTAGTAGATGATCCTGCTGAAAAAGCCAACCTCCTTTTCGATTGATTTGCATCAAATTGATGTCTCAATGATTCTGGTAAAACTGTACCGTCGCCCAAGTCTACCCCATACGCTATTAAACCAATCCACTTTCGTTACAAGCTCCTAGAATCAATTATCAATAACTTGACCCAAACAAGGCGACTGGCCCTGACGGCATTCCAGCTATCGTCATTAAAAATGCTACCCCGAGTAGTACCTGTATTGTCCAAACTCTTTCGATTCCATATCATCTGCAGAGTTTTCCTCGTGGTGGAAGTTAGCAAATGTCCAGCCTATTCCTAAAAGGACGACAAAACCGATCCTCAAACTATCGACCAACAGCTATCACTTCCATTCTGTCGAAAATCATGGAGAAAGCTATCAACCATCAACTACTTTCATTCCTCGAGTCCAATAAACTCTTAAACGACCACCAGTATGGGTTCAGACAGAGTCGTTCAAACGGGTGATCTTCATATGTCACCCAAGCTTGGTATAACACATTAGAGAGTCCGGTGGTTTAGATATTTCAAAAGCTTTTGACCAAGTTTGGCACAAGTGCCAAGCTCACTTCGTTCAGCTTATCCGATTCGCTCATCAATTGGACATCCAGCTTTCTTGACAAAAGACGTATAAGCGTTGTCGTCGATGGTTTCTTTTCAAAAAAAACTACTGTTAACGCGGGAATACCCCAAGGATCAGTGATAGCTCCCACACTTTTCGTGCTGTACATAAATGACCTCATTTCCTCAACAACTAATCCGATCCATTGCTTTGCGGATGATAGCACTATACATTGTAGTTCTTCTCAGTTTTCCCATAACAATAAGTCTAGGCAGGATGTAAAGGTGAAAACGGCAGCCTCAATCAACATTGACTTAGAACTTAGAACATGTCCTTGAATGGGGGAGGAATAATCTACTCACGTTCAACGCCGACAAAACGCAGTGTTGCCTTGTGTCTGCCCTAAAGACCGATCATTTCCTCTGTAAATATGAATAGCCCAGAACTCAAGCTTTCAAACTCTATTGCTATGTTAGGGATGTCCTTATCATCGAACCTTTCATGGATTGACCACCTTTTGTCAGCCAGCAAAACAGCTACCCGTAAACTAGGCTTTCTATACAGATCTAAACAGTACTTCACATCGCAGCAACTCCTTTTACTGTATAGGGCTCAAATTTTACCTCATCTGGATTACAATTCCCACCCTGGGTCAGTGCTCCCCAATACGCCCTTGATATGGTAAACCGCATCCAAAAAGAGCTATAAGGCTTATGAATGGCCCGTCTCTGACTTTTGACCTACAGCCTCTTGAACATAGAAGAATAATTTCGGTTCTTTCCTTGTTCTATCGCTATTACCATAGCAAGTGTGCCTCCGAAATATACTCCTTAATACCTTCGCAGTCCATCTTCTCTAGGAAGACTCTGTTTGCCTATTCACTCCATAATTACGCACTCAAAATTCCATCATGTCACACTAAACGGACTCAATCTACATTTTTCCACACGGCGACCAAATTGTGGAATGGACTACCCAGTTCCTGTTTTCCTCCAAACTTTGACTTAAGTCAATTTAAGCTACTCATTCGTAAACATTTCTCGGCAGCCTAACAATATACCTAAACCCTCCCAGTATTCCTGAGTGCTTAGCATGTTAGGCAAATCTTAGCCTGTTCGGGAATACTATAAGTAAAAAAAAACACGCATACACGCACAGACATACACACACGCACGCGCATGCAGGAATGCACGCATACACTTACTTACGCACACACGCACGCGCACACACGCACATACACACAGACATCATGGCCGATCCTGGCCAAGGTTTGTCAAGCGTAGTAAAATGATCTAACATGTTCATTTAGGCATAGTGAAGATACGTTGGTTGCATAACCTCCTGTATCTACATATGTGCATGTAGATTGAAAGGTAAAAAAAGGCCACCCTTCAACTTTAGTAAATTGTGAAGGCTAAGTTAAGTGGTAAGGCTTATCTGTACATAAACTTGTAGGTAATTATTATTATTTACCTGACATCAATAAAAAAAGAAATATAAGAAAAGCAATTTCACTAACTGTTGATCTCGAAATACTTTTGAAGTGTGCACGACGTTGATGAGGACTTTCCTGGATTTAGCCGCAAGTCGTCCCTCTACGTCTACAATCCATAATTTCTTATCGGAATAATCTTTGGATTATTCAAAATCGTTACGTAATTAACCCAATCTGCCCGGAAGTTAGACTTACTACTTTATAACGTTACACTCTTACACTACTTCCTATAATTAACAATCCAGAATGTAAATTAACGCAGTTAATCAAGAATTCTTTTTTTTTCTAGCACAATGGAAATCGATTATTAGCATTTAATTCAGAAAGTGGTACTAATCAGCCAATTTGGTAGATTTCTCTCAAACACAAATAATATTGTCACATGGAAATGAATGACTAATTCTTTCCATTTCGATTTTAAGGAGAAATGTTGATAGTTACGTAAACTACAGTAAGTGCATAGAAGTTTAGTGTTGCAAATAAAGCGATCTCTATAAGAAATATATATATATATATATATATATATATATATATATATATATATATATATATAAGACATTAAATTAAATACTTTACCTTTTTTCCGGTAATGAAGAAATACAGTAAAGTAGAAAGTTTAAATATTTGTCCATCTTTTAATAACTTTCTTAGTCTCATGTGTAAATTTTTATAATGATGCTTATACAATTTACTCTGTATGACAAGAATCTTTTGAATTATTTGGTCATGCCACTTATTAGTTTGTTCGTTAACAACATTATCTCCAGGTGGGGAGAAAATATCCTTTCTCTCATATTGATCAAAAAGCTTTCGGGGGAAACTTTGAACGAGATCATCGTGTCTGCATTACATCAGTATTGATTGTCGATGTTACATGAGGTACTAAACTAAATTGGTGGATTATCTAAAGATGGTTACGTTATTGTGGGATGACAAAACGTAATATTGTTATTAATTTAAAAAAAAACAATTGTTTAAATGGCTAAATTAAGTGTTTGTTTTGTGGTGTTTTTAATTGTAGTACAGAGTTATTGTGCAACTACAAGGAAATATGTATCGTATAACTCAACCGATCTTTCGTATCTTTCAAATGGAATACAAATACCGGTAGCAATACTAGATGATGACGAACCAATCATTGAAGATTTAACTACTCCAAACTTACCGGATTTTGAATGGTTGACGCAACTATATAACCATTTTAATTGGAAACGTAGACTTTCAGTGTTAAAAAATGAAGAATGCCGTTCTCAACTATCCATTTACTTGGACGAGCTACATAATAACACACTATGGGCTATTAAAAGTTGGTCATTTTTAAAATTCATTAATGCTAAACACAGACTAATATTACGTAGAATAATTAACTTTCTCTTGTCTTTCTCTCTCCGCTAAAATTACATAATTCATTTGCATTCTTTTTTATTTGCAGACAACCTACTAAAATTTAAACTAATTATTTATTTAACCGTAACATAAATTAATGATATTATGTTTGTGTAGTGCATGATGCGTCTGGGAGATATTCTAGTCAATTTTTCTTTGGAAATGATTTCTGGCTTGGATCTAAATTGTTATGTAAGGAATTAACGATTTCGGAAGAAAATGCAGCAGTTCCACCATTTGATATTTATTTTTATGTTGCATTAATAAGAATCAACGTCAATGTCAATTTAACACCAGTGGTAAGTTATTTATTTAATATTTTTATTCACATTAACTTTCGCTTATAATGATAAATTTTTTTGACAAAATATTCATAAAGGGTATAAGACTCATTGGTTTATAACTATTAAGGTAACAAGTGAAAGTAAAGGTCAAGTATTTTATAATACTATATGTCTAATGTAAAAATTTATGCGATCTGTATTTCAAAATCCGTCATAAAGTGAAATTAAATTATTAATGCTTGTAATTATCAATTACATCTTAAATTTTTTGGAATTTCCTCAATAGTAAACCTTGACATGCTTTTAGCCTAAATACGAATAACACATGTCATAGTTATTGCGAATATTAATAACAAATTAATTTGTTACGTAATTTTAATGCAAATAGCACTACGCAGTGGTAAAAAACAAACTCTCAAAAAACTGAAATATTGTTTTATGTTGTAAAACTAAATTGTTGCTAAACTAAACTAAAATTAAGAGATACAATAAAATTAATTAAATTTTTAATTTTATAATAAACAAATTAAAAAGTATTTTAAATCGATGGCAATATCAATGCAATTATATAATACTTTAATAATACTTAATAAAACTTTTGACACATTTCAAGAAATTTAAACTGCTTAAATATTGTTTTATAAAGAAACTAATAATTACAATCCGCTAATATTTTACAAATAGTAGGGGTGAGGTGGGGTTGACTGCAACAAAACAAAACGCATTTTTTTAGAATTATTTACTCCGATCAGAATTATTTTTGCGTGAATATGAAAACGTCTTTAATAATTAGTTAACCAGATTTAATGATAATAAATCTCACATGAAGTTAAAAAGGAATAGTATGCTCGGTATAAATGTTTATTGGTTTATAAGGTAATTTACACATACAAAAATGTAAAAATAAACGCATTTAACGTTTTGTGTCAATTTATAGAAAGTGGTAAAAGGACGTTTACTTTATTAGAACAATGTCATTACTGTTCATTTTAAATGGTTTCAATGATGGGTTTTTTCGACACACCTGGCTTATTTTGCAATGCCATTCGAATGCCTCATACTTATTACAACCTCAGGGAAAATTGCTGCAAGCCAAATGAAAAGCTTTAAGCTTTATTAATAAATCCGCAAAATATGATTATAGAAAACTTTACCATACATGTTTATTAAAATAATTGTTTAATTTCAAAATAGGCATTTTTATTAAAAGCGTTATCACAAACATAATCTATCAATGTAATGTTACTAAGACACATTAATTAATTATTATTTACTACACTACACAAAACAATGAGTTCCCTAATTGAAAACCCAATTTTCAATTGACCACTAACGTTACCTGAAAAATAGTAGACGTGCTCCATATTTGGTTTTTACAAATAACGTTACAAGTTTCATATAAAACATCTTACATTAAATAAAATTAACATAAAATATCTGGTGGGAACAACACACGACTTTCCAACCTGCAAAGTGGAAATTAATTTTAATAATGATAATTCTGTTAAGATAATTATGCAACCTTTTTAGTAATACGTTGATAATGAAAATGGGCAACAACGAAAAAACAATAATAATTTATCAGATGGACATTTAAACCTTCATGTCAGATAGAGGTTAATAGACATTTACATGCTAAATTCCACCTTTTGCCGCCAAGCTACGCATCGTATCGAAAAATTGGATATGAGATAACTAGTCGATATGTTTAAGATCTATATGTAGGTATTTTTATACCAAAACTGCGCCTAATGAACTCCTCCTCTCAGTAGCCGGATTTTCCTCAAAACTTTAGCTACAAGAAATAAATCTGAAATACAAAATTTACGCCCAAAAGTACGCACTTATTATGGTTCTGGAGTTACACACACACGTGCACGCACGCACAAACACACGCATAGCCTTCATCTGCATAGAGATGCAATTTATCTAGCCTACAAACATGAATTTCTACTAGCGATACTAGGGTTAGATCAGAATTCAGCAGTTGACAATATTTCGCATCAATACTTTCTATATGTTTTAGATTGTTTCACCCTATGTGAAAGTACCATTAATGCTATAAAGCTATAATACCGCGACGACGGAAGTCAGATAAAAGTTGGTACTGCTAACGAGCATTATTCCTACGAGGAGGAGGATACGCCAAAAAATATCCTCTTTCTGGACCTTTAGACTAATTAGACATCGAACCTTTCTTGTGCCTATGTCGTGAACTCCTAAAAGGCACATCTTACGTGAGCGATAAGCCTAAAATGATAGTAAGTGCATATGCAGATGGTATGTTAGTGTTCGTATCGTGTGAGAAAGATTTCCGGGTTTCAGAAAGCTGCTAGGGGTCTTGCTCTAAACTATCTGTATCTTATCTGAACATAGCGAAATCTACTGGGTATTGGACGGGACGTTGGAGAAACAGGAAAGACCAGTCACTAAGTTATCAGTGGGACAATGGTTTTTGGAGTCCAGGAGGACCTAGGCAAGCACGCAATATGTGTGTTTATCGAGGTGAAAAATAAAGTTAAAACTACTTCAAGTAGTTAATTTTAGTAAAGTACAATTAAGAGATCTCTAGGCACTATTGGTTAACTTGAAAAAGGCTCAAAGGGAATTAGAACACCGCACAGGCAAATAACCGCAGGATCCGATTAGCTCATCGTTAGGGTCGTGAATTTTACTAAGAATTGTAGTAACGTTAGTCGGAATGTCCAATCTGGTAATGATTTAGACGCCTCTCCGTCTTGATGTAGGTAAAAAGCACGTAAACAACAGGAGATACACTGGCGTAAAACAGGGAAAAATACGTGAACCTTCTTGTTGCTAGTCGCACCACTTGAAACGTAATGTTCCAACATACCACATTATAGCTCTTACTTGTCGGCACTTCACCATTTAAATAATTACCAAATTCAACCTTGAATATTGAAATCAGATTTAAATTACTCTTTATTTCATCTTCTCATAAAACACTTAAAACAATTAAAATGTGATAATCGTCAAGGCTACATTGTCAAGCATGAATAACACAAAATGTTAACGCCATTCTAGCATCTGTAAACTGGTTCTTTACAAAAGAAATCCTAGCAACTCAATAGTTAAAAGTAACAAACGTTTATTGTGTTAATTGGAGAATAATAGTCTAAGTACACAATCAATTTCTACGCAACAATGAACAATAAAAGATTTTATCCACGTTTTCAAAGCAATTCACTTCTTAAAATATGAAATACACCAATGTTAATATTTCTTTCTTTTACTTCTACAAAAGCGCTTTCGAGAGCTAAAGATAAGGCGAAACAAATAACTAAAAAAAACTAATGAGTACGACGAATTTAATAGCAACTGCTTTACGTAAATAAATAACTAAATGATTTCGTAAATGTGTGTGCCTGTTAGGAAGTAAACATAAAATCTTGTAAACACTGTCATGTGGGGTTGTTTCAGGCCATTTTTTTCCTTTTCACGGTTTCACGCGATCGAATTTTTGGTATAGAAATGATCATAAATTATGAATTAAAATTGACGTATCTTTTGCTACTGGTGGTATTAAGCTTAATATTGTAGTTCGAATTAGATTTTCATATTGAATCAAAAATGTTCTTCTTTGTTAGTGTTAATCTAGTTGAAATTGTAAAAGTCATTCAAATTTTCCAAGGTTTAGTTAGTTAAAATATTTGTTGTTGAGTAGATTTTATACTAGAGCCTGAAGAAATGTGGGATATAAATTTTAAATTGCTTTTGTATCCAGTTTACACTAACGTCAATTGGAGGTACTGTTTGGGAAATTGATGATGCCATGAGGCTTTCGGTATAAAGCACACCAGTTCGTTTTTGGTTGAGAATTGTCATTACAGAATGTGGGAAAATTTATCTGAGCTAGAATATGTCCTGAAGTAAAAATTATTAAGTGCGTAATATCAGTTGTGAGATAATTCCGTTGGTTACTTGGAAGCTGGTAATGCAGTTCCTGGGCGAAAGCTTAATGTTAAAAAAATATCACACAAATGGGTAGAAATGATGCAAATGCAGAGCGGCAAGAGGTTTCTTTTCCGGTTAATGAGGGGAGCCTTAAGTTGGAAGTCGTCGAGTTAAGCATGTAGGCTTACGCGTGGTGGCTGTGGCTGTGAGGTGATTGTAGTTGTTCAACACTCCAGCTGCTGTATCGATTTGTGGGACCATGAGTGTCAGTTACGAATTGCGGGAATGGGGTTGTGTTTAATCTAGTGCACCATATTAATGAAGTAATAATGCTTATTGCATGTAATATCAACCGGCTTAATAGACAAACAACTCACTGTATACAAAACTTCTGTAAATACATATAATACTAAGAACCTGTGTAAATAAATATACATAATAATAGTAATCCGTGTAAATAATACCAGGTGTAATAGATAATGTCACAGAACTGTCGGCTATGGTGCCAGTTCTGTGTATATATGTAGATTTCATAAATCCGCTAAAAGCTGAAAGTGAGTGAAATTGCCATTTAGAAATTTCCGTAATTGACCACCGAGTAAGCGGTGCCGTAAGAGATCATCGCCCGTGGAATCTGATCATGTCCAGGTTGATTTTTGCTGTACATGAGATAACAAGGTTTACAGAAACATCCAGAAGATAATCCAATCGTTGTCTATTTATTGTGTTTGTGATGTTTTTTTTTATTGACATTTTTTACTAAATTATACGGTTGCAAACGAATGAACGCATTTGTTTCGTTTTTGAATACTTCAATCTATTAACGTATTTGATAAACTGATTTCATCTGCGCATTGAACAATTTATTAGTGTTTATTTGTATGTAAATAACTAAAATTTCACGCTGTAAGATTGCTAACTTTTAAACGAACAAACATTGATCTTCGTATTTGTTTGGAGGTTTAATAAGCAGCTTTATACGGAAAATTTAAGATTACATTAAGAGTATAGGAAGCGATTTTGCAAAGTTATTTCCGAGTAAGCGACTAATATTTAATATCCCAATTACAATCTCATGACAATAGGCAGGTGAATAGATACGGTGTAAAACTTCATATTATTTATTTTGGTTGACTTAATATATTGTTAGTATAATGAATTATGAGCATTATTTGTGATCTCATCCCTGACCAGTGTTCAGCTGGTGTTTTAAAATTTAAGTATAATACGTTTTTAAGTCAAGGTTAATTTTGTTCATTAAATGTTGCTTGTTTTGAAAGTGATCGAAAGGTAAATTCACGACCGAAAGAGATACATTTGTTTGTTTATATTTTATTGAGTATTTATTTAACGTAGCAGATTAAGAGAGATGTCATTAGCGATCATTTAGCTTTGTGTTTGTTTTTCGTTTAAGACAGTTTACGATAACATTCTGTTTGTTAATTATTTCACCCACGTGTATTTAACTTTACAATAGCTAGCGAAATGTTTAGTGTTTGTTTATACGTATTAATTTTGTTTACAAACGTTAGGTTTTCCGCAAAGTAAAATAGGTTAAAGAAGGTCATTGGCCCAACAGCTGATTTGATCACACGCTTCAGTATTACTTTCGAAGTGTGTAGCGATTTTGTAGATTTTGATAAGTCGCGGTCCCGTACTTCGCTAACGTACACCTGGGGATAAACTCACATCAGGTAAATGAGAATTCGTCTATTTAGCTGACTGTACCTTTTCGTGTGTCCAGGTGTGCTCTTCACGAATTTGTTTCAATAACAGTCTGGCGCCCATTAGTAAGACATTAATAAGATTGTGACTCAACTCCGATTTACGACTTTCGGTAATTCGGCAAGCCACCCTAAATATGTAAATTCTGAAACACTCTCACGACCCTTATATCCCATTGAGCTAGTCAGCAAACTTTAATTATCTGTTACATTCCGTGTTAATTCCGTTTTCACCCGTAACAACAGTAAAAAGCCGGTGACTGATACTTTATATCAACCAACTGTTCAATAATTTTAAAACATACAACGATTACATTTATTACAAACCAAAATCACAATAAGTACTTGAATAGTTTTATCTTACACATTTGGGATTCTTGACAGTGGCGAGATGCCCAGGGCCTTAGAACTCCATATCCCCTGTCGTCACGGTCCTAGCCGACCTTGCGATATTCAAAATTTTACAGTAAAAACTGATGGGTAGATACAATTACCATCAGCAGAGCTCACAAGTTTATTAAACCGACCGACCCTTTTAATTACTTGAACATTTAACAAGTATATTCACAATTATCTTTCTCTTGGGTGGTACTAGTGCACTGGGAAAACAAAACTACAAAAAAATAAGTTGTGATTTGCGAACTCTAAATTATACGCCAACCGGGTTATCAATCTTTCAAAACTTGCTTACACAACACGTTAGTTAGACACACACGTACATGCAAACACACTCAAGGGAGTTTTAATTTAACCCCACCGAGTAGTTCCTAATGCACGACCTCCTTAAAGCAACGCTCGCAACTGAATTCTCCTTTTGTCGCAACTTCTCCAGAATTCGCCATCTTAAACTTTTTGAAACCTAACCAATCACCTTCAAACCGTTCGCACGGTAAAGATGAGACAATTTCCGTTAACACGAGGTATCCATTTTTATACTTTAACGTATTTATTCAAAAATGTTCTTCTTTGTTAGTGTTAATGTAGTTGGAATTGTAAAAGTCATTCAAATTTTCCAAGGTTTAGTTAGTTAATATATAGTTTTAAAATTAAAAGCGCAATTTGTTGTTGAGTAGATTTTATACTAGAGCCTGAAGAAATGTGGGATATAAATTTTAAGTTGCTTTTGTATCCAGTTTACGCTAACGTCAATTGGAGGTACAGTTTGGGAAATTGATGCCATGAGACTTTCGGTATAAAGCACATCAGTTCGTTTTTGGTTGAGAATTGTCATTAGAAAATGTGGGAAAATTCATCTGAGCTAGAATATGCCCTTAAGTAAAAATTATTAAGTGCGTGATATCAGTTGTGAGATAATTCCGTTGGTTACTTGGAAGCTGGTAATGCAGTTCCTGGGCGAAAGCTTAATGTTAAAAAAATATCACACAAATGGGTAGAAACGATGCAAGTGCAGAGCGGCGAGAGGTTTCTTTTCCGCTTAATGAGGGGAGCCTTAAGTTGGAAGTCGTCGAGTTAAGCACGTAGGCTTACGTCTAGTGGCTGTGGTTATGAGGTATCGGTGCTGGGGAACTGTGAACGTTTCGTGAAAGGGATTCGCGTACTAAAGCACCTGTTGGTGGATATCGTAATTATTCAACACTCCAGGTGCTGTATCGATTTGTCGGACCATGAGTGTCAGTTACAAATTGCGGGAAAGCGGTTGTGTTTAATCTAGTGCACCATTGCAAACTTTCGTTTTAGCAACTAACTTGGTTTCTATAAACCTACGTTTCTATATATTTAAGTTTCCATCTATTGAAGTGTCCATGTAACTTTACCGTTACGATTACACCCAAGTTCATGTTTACATTTGGTTGTCTTGATTGATGTAACAAGAGTATCAGTTCTGTATCTCGTTGGCTTATTGCTTGGATTGTGTTACTGGTAAACTGCGATCTGTAGTTCACATACTGGGGATTGCTTCTCGTTACTTGGCTGTTTTGAAAAACGCATAGGCATTCGCACAGGTCAGCTCTTTCCTTTTTTTTGCATGTATAACTAAACTGCTACCTACAACGACAAGAAGTACGTCTACCTTAGTTCGGTTAACAAGTAGTTGGCAAACATTTTACCTCTGAATAAGACTAGTATCTAAATAGCATTCAGCAGGTTACGATTGCCTACAAGGAAGTTAAATATATTTATATTAATTATACCAACAAGTATTTGTTAAACATAGTTACGTGTAGTATACATTCTGTGATATTTTGATACCTGATTTCAGCTAATTTTCAACACAATTTCTCTCATGTAGATCTGCTATATGTTAATTAAATCATTCTTTAAGATTTAACGCACACTTAACAATCAACGTTTTGAATAATTTTTGTTAATATTAGTTTTATGTGTCACGTCCTTAGCGAGCTCATGTATAACCTACAATTTCGAATAATTACTTTTGTACTACTAGTAATTTGGTCGTGCGCAGTAGCAGTGTTGCAACTTTTATATTTATACCAGATGTAACTTTTTCATGTATACCAGATGCAATACTGAATCTGTTAATTGTTGGTGCTATTTAAGTTACTTGGTAGCTCAAATATATAATATTCTTTTCTTTACTCGAATATGGATAAGGTTGTTCGGACCAATTACGTTACGTAAGATCTTGCGTCGCCCGGAAGGGGTATTGTTTGCTTTGGTATTCTAAACTCTAAATTACTGTGGGCGTAAAGACAAGCTCACGACTTGCCCTAGTATACTTATTTTAATTTAACTTATTAATTTTTCTTCATAATAAAATAATAAAATAAATTATAAAATTATAAATGCAAGTTATATTAATTTTTCTTCATAATAAAATAATAAAATAAATTATAAATGCAAGTTCACGACTTGCCCTCGTAAACTTATTTTAATTCATGTCTTTCTATTTCTTTTTTGTGTGAATTGTCGGAATAATGTACGTACTGTATATAATTTATTTCGTTTATTATTCATATTTATATAACTATACTATAATATTTGCTTATTGCCTCCTTTGTTGGGAATTCCAGAAAGAAAATAAATTTACGTTTGTTGAAGGAATTGTTCACTTACTTATTACTCCTATTGTACTAACTACCTGTTTCAAGCTTTACAGGCTTTCCCTCTTCCAAGGAATAAGAAACTTTTTCTTTTTCTTTTTTTTTCTCTTTAAAGCTTGTGGCGTCCATTTCGGTTCTTTCCTCTCTAACCAAATTCTCACTCCAATTATAGTATCGATACCTCCAAAACAACCATGCAATCCGAGGGCTCTCCGGTCTTCCGACCGTTTGATTGAGTTTTAGGCGAGCTAACTCATTCCTCCTATTTTGTGCAGCGTGGTGGTTGGACACGTGGCACACTTCATAAAAATGCCAAAGCAAATCGGGGTAGCAAACTTCAGTACTACTTTACCACAACACGTTCTTCAGGTTCACACGACATAAGGGTGGTTTACATCACTCACTTTCAACTCTACCCAAAGCCAAATTCGCCATCTTACATTTCAAGAACCCTAACCTAAAAATTCATTCAAACAGTTCGTAAAAACGAAAAAATGTCCGGGCACACGAAGTAAAAACTATTCATCAGCAAAAACTCCTTGCAACATGCTAAAACGTATTTACATCTAACCTAATATATTTTACGTCGTCTTCACTAGTTTGAAAATTCAAACTTAAAATAACACCATGTATGATTTACCTTAACTTCATTTCTAACGCTTCTATCACAAATTGTAAGTAAATATTTCCTAGCTTAACAGCTCTATACAATCTCGCGCAACTACTAACGTTAAGATTACCTGATATAAACCAAAAAACTACCTACCTTAATTCTCTACGTTAAAACACGCGTAACTAAACAATACTAAAAGACGCGGCACATATAATCGCAATTTTTAAACCTCAATACCTTTAAAGAACCAAAAAAAATCATTAAATTGAATATCTAAAGATTTTCTACAACTTCCAATAAATTCAGCAACGTCAGTGCTCCCCGATGTCATCACTAAACGAATGCTTTCCAAACTTTACATCTGAATATACCTAAATTTACAACAATTCTTATGACAAAACTAAGTTTTCTACTATAAATTCTACACACGGGGACAACAATCTATGGATTCAAAAATTAAAAAGGAAGACAACTGACAAGGAATAGTGTAAGCATCATGAACATAACAATATTGCCTAATGTTGCGTCTTACTAGCAAACAGCCCGTTTTTTAATGCTTAATACGATCATACGAAATCAGTGTGTATGCGTTTACGGATGCGTCTGCGTCTGCGTATGCGTCTGCATCTGTATGTGCGAGGGGGGGGGGTGTGCACGTGCGTGTGTGTGAGAGTGTGTATGTTCTGTTGTGTTGTGTTGCGTTGTGTTGCGTTGGGTTGCGTTGTGTTTAAACGTCCATCTGACGTAAACCACTATTGCTGTTTTGTTATTTTGTTATACTATTTCATATCCATTAGTTTCTGCATTATAGGTTAGAAAATCATGTCTTATTTCCCAAACAGACATATTCTTTCTGTTTTGGCGCCTAAATGTTATTTCTTTAAACAAAGTTAAAATACTAGTCATATGGATTGACATTGCAAAAATCGGTGTAGAAAATAGCAGTGATACTATTGATTATAAACACTACAGATGAGTCGATTTTAGTAAATTTTGTTATGACTCCCCGTACGTCTCTCCGAACTACACGTACGTGTCGCTGGAGTGAGTTAAACTGATAACAAACAAGTATTTGTAATTAATGGTTTTACACATAGATGTGTTAGTAAAGTTTAGTTTTTTAAGCTTGGGCATTGAAGTGCTGAAATGCAATACTTGGTTATAGAAGCAGCCTAAATGGAAAACGATAGAAACCTGTAGTTTTCACTGGTGTACTTGATTTAGCCCAAAGTTTTATTTTAGCTATAAAACAATTTTTCACACGAATACAAGGTGTTTTAAAAAAATTGCCATTTTTTAAAGCGCAAATAATAAAGTTTTTTAAATATAACACCCTGTATATTTTGCTGTCATCTTGAAGATGTAACCTTCTACTTTCTAAAAATGTATAATATGGTACTATTTACTCCAAAAACAAAAGAGTTATGTAAGTTTTTATGCACCGACTGCATACATTTTAATCAGCACAGTCAGATACAATTTGCCAAAAGTTTTAGGTTTTTAAATGAACAACCCAGTACATTTAGACAATAGTACCTTACATAATACTTTTTTCATGCTAGTTTCAAAACCAAAAACTAATCAGTAAGCTTAGCGATCGGTTCTGGACAAGTGGGTGGGCTAGAGATTACGCCAGTACGAGAAATAAAAACCATTTTTTTAAAACAGCAAATAACCTTTAATAACAGATGATGAAGAACAAATAGAAAAAAGCAAAATAGGTTACTGCTAACTAAAAATTATAAACCACTATTTAAATTTAAATGTTGAATATGTCCCCCGTTTTCCCCAATACATTTGGTTAGCCGGCACTGAAGGTTCATGAATGCATTAGCTAGCATTTCTTGTGTAATTCCGGCAATAACGTTTCTAATATTATTTTTTAATTCCTCTATATTGCGTGGTGCAGGATTATAGCACCTCTCTTTAACGTACCCCCATAGAAAAAAATCCGGGACCGTTAATTCAGGTGAATTTGCTGGCCACTCAATTGGTCCTGCTCTCCCTATCCACTTTTCACCGAAAGCTTGAGTAACGGATGCTCTAGCAATAAGTGAATAATAGGGAGGCGCACCATGTTGTTGAAAATATACCTCCCCCATATTACCATATTGCTGTACTTGAGGATAAAAGAATAATTCTAACATATCCGTGTAGTTAACTCCAGTGACTGTTTGCTCAGAAAAAAAGTATCTCGCTGATATTCATTAAAAGCGTTAGGGTTTTCAGTGCCCCAAATTCTACAATTGTGTTTGTTAATTCTTCCATCTATGTGAAATGTCGCTTCATCAGACATGATTACTGTAACTTCTGGTTGTTCCCTGTAAAGGTCCAGGATTGTATCAGACAGGAAAATTCGATTTATATAATCTCTCTCGCGCAACTTCTGAAAAGTTTGTATTTTATATGGTGTAAGTTTTAAAATTTTCATACACCTCTGTACTTCACTTTTAGAAAATTCAATTAATCCTGCAATTTTTCTTATAGAAACACGATTATTATTATTATTATCAAGTATGTTTAAAATGCGTTCTAAAAAATCGGGATTGTTTTGTATTTTACCTCTTGTTTTTCTTTCAATTGATCCATTTCTTAGAAATGTTTGATACCATCTCAAAATAGAATTTCTAGACGGTGGATCTTTTTGAAACTGCATACGAAATTGCCTTCTAGTTTTAACAACAGAATTTGTTTTTTCGAACAACACCACAGTTTGGGCTTTTTCTTGGTTTGTATAAATCATTTTTTCCTTAACACTACGGACACAACACGTATTTAGATATTGTTAACTAGAATATTAACAGTGAACTGACAGATAAATAACATTACTGTTTCACGTCAATTCCTAGGCCTACTGCAATCGAAAATAGTGTTCATTATTATGCATTAACACATGGCAAAGATTTACTTATAGCGTTTTCTATTATGTTGCTCTCAGGTTGATCTAAGAGCGACCAGTGACGTCATTGACCTCTTCCAGAGCCCTTTGAATCCGAGCAAGGGCATATTTTTATAATTTTTGGTTTACAAGCATTAATCAGCAAAACGTATATCTAACCTACGTGTATACAGTAGGTGTACCTATCTAAACTTAAATAACTCTTTTGTTTTTGGAGTAAATAGTACCATATTATACATTTTTATAAAGTAGAAGATTACATCTTCTAGATGACAGCAAAATATACAGGGTGTTATATTTAAAAAACTTCATTATTTTCGCTTTAAAGAATGGCAATTTTTTTAAAACACCTTGTATTCGTGGGAAAAAATTATTTTATAGCTAAAATAAAACTTTGGGCTAAATCAAGTACACCAGTGAAAACTACACGTTTCTATCGTTTTCCGTTTAGGCAGCATTCATGATCAAAATGTGTCCAAATATCTTGGGACACCCTGTATAATTTTGGACTTCCTCTCGTTATAATCTTATTCTATACTTTCTTTTCTTTTGTTTTTTCTCGTATGTGTATTAAAATACAAAACCTTCCCCGTAGAACTCTTTATTTATAAAATGTTGAAAGAGGCTAGTCCAGGCTTAGCCAAGAATGAGTAAAAATTTAGAGAGATCATAAGAAACGGCAAGAAGATTTAATAATAGTAAAATTTAGAAAACAATTTGGAAAACAAGATTAAAAGAAGCAATACCTATAGTCTCTCCTGCAATAGAAGTACGGTAACTCCAGTCTGAAAGTCATCTAGGTTATAGTCCGGTAACGTCAATAACCTCTTGAAGAGACCATAACACCTTAACAAAGAATAACATAATAAGATCACCTAAAGATATCTCAAACCCTTTATCATCTTCCGCAGTGTATAAGTTATCTTGTCCATGAGGAAAAGTATAAATCGGAACCACAAAACGTAGCTTTGATACAAGACGTAAAGAACATATGAGATTTTGTAGATTAGGTCAATCAGAGAAGTCTGCTGTGGCTGACCATGCCCTCAATAATCTAAATCGTGACATTCAATTTGACAATATGGAAATATTGTCAAGGCAAACCCATTATTATGTTCGTTTACAACGTGAAGCTATTGAAATATATAAACACCCTAATAACTTAATAGCCAAGAAGAAAATCTCCGTTGAAATAGGTTATGGCGTCTTATAATTAAAAAAAAATCATAATGATACGTCTTGATTTTAATTTTGTCTTTTGGTATGTCTAGGTTTTTTGCTGTTTTTTTTCTAGGTCTTGAAGCAAATGCTTTATCAATTATATGTTAAATTACCACAGCACTATAATTTAACATAAGTAGTTGAAATTAAGATTAAAATTAAAAATTACAAAAAACGTTCTGCATTATGCTTTTCATTGTTAATAACACTTGCACTTATTGTTAGATTTAACTGGATTATTTTATTTGATGTCATGTTTATATTTGTGAATGCGTCTATCATTTTGAAATTTAAGTTTTTCACAACTTTACACTTACATCATAACTTGATTAAATTTTGTTAAATGTGTTCTTTGGCTGACATTTTAATTGTTAGCTTTCACCGTAGATAGTGTTGTGATTTGTCATCTTTAAGGCAGTTTAACAATATTTAATTTTAATGACCTAGTTATTCTTTACTAAAATTTAATTTTATAGTTGGCTTTATACGTTTCTGAAACTGTTATATTAATAGCAGGATGATGTTTATGTTTTAACTTTTCAACTTTGACAAAATTGTTTACATCTTTAACAATTTTTAACAGATATTACTACTGACGAAGATTACTGTAAGTGTTATCGAAACGTTTAGATTGTGTAATTTAAAATACACCATTAAAAAACCCAAAAAAGACTTTACTAACATGTAATTAAATTAAATTTTAATTTTATTTATTTATTAAACTAACAAGCTGAAACCAAATTTGTTTTTTACAACTTTCACTTGAATTTGACTTATTCAATTTCATTAGCTATCAGTTTTAATCACATTTTGCACTACTACGACGTTTTTTAATTTCGAACTGGGCAAGCCGGACGACAATTTATTTCCTTTATGATTTAATGTGTAGATCTGTGACCAGTCTTAATTTAAAAAAAAAATTTATTTTCATTAAATCTTCTTGCCATTTATGTTGATCCTCCTAATCTTTTTACTTATGTTTTAAGATTTTCATTGCATAATACCATTAACAATATTTTTCAGCAAGCCTGATGATGACAAGCCTCATGACGAAACTTATAGCTTAACTGTAAATTGGCACTGTATAAATAAATTTTATGGGAAAAGGTTCGCCTCATATTGATGCTTAATTCGTCATCTGATATGAGGAAAAATAGTTACTCTTACTCTCTTTTAGTATGTCGACTTGATTGATGATCTTTTTGAGATTTTCTTTTAACTTTCAGTATTCCCTTCTTGTTTTACTCTGCCTTTGGTTGATGTTTATTTCGTGGTGCCTTTATCACCAAAATTTCATTTTGACTTATATTGAACTCCGTTTGCATTGCCACTTTCTAATTTTGAATCCATCCTAGTAACTTTAGATTTTAACCCGGAGGTAATTATTGTAAAGCTAAAAATTCTAAACAACGTATAAAGAGTCCCTAACCTTCTCGCGCCGGATTCCTATCATTTCTAGGCCGGGAACTACTGAAACCCTAGAGAAGCGTTGAACAGCACTAAAACGGTTATTATGGAGGAGAACCGTTTGACTTGTGCAAATGATGATTGTGCCAAATTAAATTATAGCACAATAACTACGTTTTCAATTAAGAATGATATGTGTACTATGAATTCCGGCGTCACGGGAACCAAAAAAGTAAGGAATCTTGGAAAAATTTGTTTTTGACGTCATGGACAAGGTTCTACTGCAGATGTCGTAAAAGTACTTTAAATAAACGTTGTTGGGTATAAAATAACCTTTCTATTTACAATATCTATGAGACTCACAACAACGTTTGAACGGTGGCGTGTGCGCTGGATTTTGAAAGTCCAGATCGCCGCTTTCGTATTTCGCATCATCCGGAGCTGCCCCAGTCTTTCAGTGCAGTTTCATTACATCTCAATACTTCCGTTTGTTATTTAAGGTTGGAATATTTTAGAAGGCTTTGAATGCGACTCCCGGGTTAATGTGGGTTTGAATGAAAGAGGAGTTTCGAAAAAAATTTCTTATTTCATGCTATGCACTGGTGATTGGAGAAAGAGACCGAGAGTGAACTTCTCGAATAATGTAAAGAACGTGTTGAACGTATGTAAACAAAATCAAAGAGTGATAATATTGGCAGATATTAATGGATGGGTGGGTGTACAAAGAGAACATACTGAACGCGTATTAGGAAAGTTCGGAATTCAATGAGAATGGAAAACGCCTGGTGAACATCAATGTGGGGAGAATCCTGTTTGTATCTAATACGTAGTTTAAACATAAAAATTTGCAAAGAGACGAATCTAAATGTATGATTGACTTGATAGTGTATGATGAACAACTTAGAAACCTGGTGAGAGACACAAAAGTAATGTGTGGATCGGAGTGCGGAACGGGACCACTTTTTGTTTGTATCGAGAATGTGTTTAGGGTAAAAGTGGGTCTGGAGAAGGAAAGAAATCGTCCGCACGTCCAGAATTAGGGTAGATAAACTAGTAGATAATGGTGCGAGAATAAAATACGCAGAAGCTGTCAGCTGTCCATGTTTAACTGCTTTTGAAAAATAGAGAATTCAAGCAGTACAAAACTCTTGTGTTCGTTTCTTTTTTGGTATTAGAAAGCATGAACACATTTCTCACAAATTCAAACAGCTAAATTGGCTTTCTATGGAAGAGCGCAGAATTTTCCATTTAGGAACATATACTCATAAAGTCTTACTAGATACAAATCCATTAAATCCCCTGAAAGCTAAATTTACTAAGAAACCTAGTTTACATAACGTGAATATATCGTACAGCCACTTTCAAACGTTCATTTGTATATAGTTAGGTTAAATTGTATTATAAGCTACCTAGCGAACTTAAAAACTTAAACATTAGGCAGCTTAAATATAAATTAAAGGATTTAATATTAGATACTGGTATAGAAATCCTAGCAGTTAGAACTTACCTTACAGTTAAGCTAGGAGACAGTAAACATTATTGATATTTAAGTTTTTCCTTTTTCTCTTTCTATTATGAATTTATCGTCCTTTCGTATGTATGCATACAATTATTGTGTTTATGCATAAACTTATTCTATGCAATGCCTAGCTGGTTAAGTGGAGTAGCCAATTTGGGCAAGATATGGGTTGTAAATATTTTTTTGTTTAGTAAGTAGAAAGTTAAGCTGCTTTGGATATTACTCTACACCTTCAATATAAGTCGTTATTATTATTATTATTATCATTATTATTATTATTATTATTATTATTATTATTATTATTATTATTATTATAACATAACGTTCGCACTATATAGCGTTTAACTGTGTCATGTATATAATTGATTTATGTATATATATATATATATATATATATATATATATATATATATATATATTTAATTTAGAATAAGGATGGGAACCAGCTGTTAAGCCATAATGACTTAGCTGGACCCTTAACTGATGTACATATTTTGAAAATAAATCATTCATTCATTTATTCATTCATTCATTATTATTATTATTATTATTATTATTATTATTATTACTATTATTTTATCATTATTACTATTATTATTAAAAAACATTGACTGTAAAAGAACATATATAAGCTTGAAAAACTGTCTTGTCAATAGTGCCGAGCAGCTATGTGGAAGAGCGACTGTAAGTAGACAGAAAAAATGTGCTTGGTGTAATGAATCAGTAAAAAGGCAGTATGTAAGAAAAAAGATGCGTATATGGCAATGATTGCTGCAAACATGAGCTGAGGAAAGGCGATTGTATGAAGGGTATAGATTAAGAAACAAAGATATGAAGGAGGCAGTAACAATAACTAAAGAGGAAGTGATGGGTGTGGCAGGAGAGAAAGTGCAGAATGATTTTGAGGGAAACAAAAAAGTCTTCTGGAAATGGGTCAAAAATACAAAACGTGGCACAATACAAAACGCTGCAGGAGTGATGAATACGAGCAACGAAATATTATGGGGCAAGAACAATTCCGAAAACTGTACAGTAGATAGTCGTAGATGAAATCGCTGGTGAAAAGGTGCAAAGCTTATACGAAGAATTTTTCATTTCCTTACTTATGCATAAGTGTTGAGTGATTGGAAGAGCGCGATCATTGTACCACTGCATAAGGGGAAACAAGAGTGACAGCAAGAACTAAATAGGAATAAATTTGCTGAGTGTACTTGGTAAAGAATTCAGAAGAATACTGATTGATAGACTACGAGAAACTACACGAACTAAGATTTGGGATGTGCAGGGTAACTTCATGTCAGGAAGAGGATGTGTTGATCAGATGGTTGCCCTCCAGCAGGTGATCCAAAAGTGTTTAAGTGTAAAAAGGAAGCTGTACAGTGCGTTTGTAAATCTGGAGAAAGCGTATGACAGAGTGAATAGGGAGAAGCTGTGGGAAATATTAAATGAATATGGTGTAAGTAAAGGTCTAATAAACGGAATAAGAGCAATGTACTACGGTAGCCGAGAATGTGTTAGGGTGAGAGGAGGTGTAAGTGAGTGCTATAATTTGAGCAAGGGGTGCGACAAGACTGTGTGATGTAACCGTGGTTGTTCAATGTATACATGGATAAATGTGTTAAATAAGCTTGTACCGATACAAATGATGTAATGGTTGGACAAGGAAATGTACGAGTTCTGGTGTATGCAGATGACACAGTGCGGATGAGCTACAAACTGCTCTGAGGAAGTTTGATAGTTTGTGAGAGCATGGACCTAAAGGTAAACTAAAATTGTGGTGTTCAATGGGGAAAGTGAAAAGGAGAGTGGAGTATTTACTGCAAAATGAAACTGTGGAACAAGTGTATGAGGTGGTATATCTGTGTAGAACGTTTGCTGCAGATGACACAATGGATAGTGAGACTGGGTGAAGGGTGAATGCTGGAAGGAAGGTGATTGGAAGTATGTGGACGAAACGAACGCATAAATCTAGTTGCTAAACAAGCAATCTACAATAGCGTGTTTGTCCCGTTAGTACTGTATGGAAGTGAGACATGATAGATCAAAAAAAGCATGAAAGAAAAATAAATGCCATTGGTATGAGATTCCTGAGAAGCGCATGTGGTAAAACGATAAGGGATAAGATAGAGAATGAGTGGATAATGAAGGAGTGTGGCGAAGAAACGACGATTATGGATGGGTATAAAAGTAGTACTTGGTTTGGTCACATTCAGAGACTGAACAACGCAAGATTAGCGAAGCAAATATATGTGGGTGAGATTAGAGGTAACGCCGAGCCTGGTAGGCTGGGTAAAACTTGGCTGAATGTAGTAGATTGTATAGTAAAAGAAAGAAAGGTAAGGAGTTTTAAAAAGAAAAGAACGTTTCAGAGACAGTGTATGAATCTTACGTAAGCTAGGGAGGTATGCAGATATGGAATAGCACGGAGAAAGATTGTGAATAAAAAATAAATAAGAGGCAGGGATTATTTTTCATACCCCGCAAGGGAATTTCGTAAAGGTTATGTTGTGTTATGAATGCAACTGGTAGGCCATCATCTATGGTTCGTGCTGGAGAGGTCATTCACACGTCTCCCATGTAATGGAATGTTCCCAATCCGGTCAGGGTTCTCACGTTAAACTCCGCGTTATCGAAAGCGCTGCTAAGCTCTCCATAGCACAACATTCGTACCTGAAGAGAAGTACACTCGCATTTGTAGGTACATACCGTACATTAGGAGTTAAATACATTGAATGAGGCAGTATTTAAGTACCACTGGACTTCGTTGTAGGAAGTGGGGAAAACGATAATCTGCTCAATATGTCAATCAGCTGCCTTAAACCGTAAAGACCGTAAACATACGCACCCAAACCTAAAATTATTGTGAAACGTGTGACCGTGGACTAACAGCAAACAACAAAGATTCTTCTATCGCCAGTCGTTGTCGTTCCTCCGCTCTTGCACTTTTTGAAATATTTATGTTCGGAAGTGTGGACGTCACAGTTTAAGGACGAGAGAAGCTTTCTATAGAACGTGGGAAATAGAGAGCTTTTCTCCATAGTGCAAGAGCAGCTTTTCCTTTGACGATTTAGGAGTATAAGCTACTTTTTCACCGGCATTATTTCACATGACATTTATGAGCTTATCCAAACAAAACTGGCTACCATCAGCATCCTTCATATACGCACAAACCCTGAAACGCAGCAGCTTCCAATACGTCTTCAGGTTATTCCGGTGGATTGTTTGTGGATCCTCTTCAAAAGTGACGTACAAAGAATTAACTGGTGAGAATTTAAATAAGATTTTTTAAACACATTATAAATATAATTACCAGAAGAAAAGAAGCAATCAACAAACCTCATTGGTCGTTTCTCTGAGTAGCTTTAAAAACGACGCTGGTTTGGAACGGGAACAATTCGACGCTATGCACAGTTCTCCTGCACTTAAACTTTTTCTTCGTTTGCGTTTTATTATCGAATAGGTTTAGCGACTATTTTAGTTGCCAATTTGGTATTTCTTCCTTACAATCCGTGTTTTTATCGTAAAAATACTTTTTTCTTTTAACCGCATATATTAATAAGGAATCAAAGATTGTAAATAAAAGTGCACAGAATAACCGTGGCAGCTCTGGATGACGCGAAATTTGAAAGTGGCGATCCATACTCGACTAAATAGGCGATTATACTGCCCTTCGGGTAGCTGTAACTCCGTTTCTATGGCTCTCACAGACTTGATAAATATATTAATAGAAAGCTTATTTTATGCAAAATAGCGTTTATTTGGGGTCTTTTTACGATATGTACAACAAAACTTGTCCATGAGCATGACGTCAAATAACATGCTACAATTTTTTGTTTCCTGTGCCGCCGGAAGTCGTATATAGTTAGTTCTTCATTCAAAACGTAACTATTATGTTTCAGTTTAACTTGGTACTATGCACAGGTTCACAAGTCAAGCGGTTCTCCCGTTCCAGTGTAGTTAACGCTCCTCCAAAGATCCTGGAGTTTCAGGCCCTGACATTATAGGAAGCCGGCTCGCTAAATTTGTGGACCTTGTGGATGTCCTTACGAACACTATCGTTACGTTTACTTCGTACTTCATTCTATTTTTGGTCATAGACTCAGTAAACCGTGCACTGCACTGTCATTTTAATAGTTTAAACCTTTCATCTCGTACAGTGATCGGTCTAGGACAACTGGCCGCCGCCAACTGGCCGGCACCAACTGGCCGCGGCTAACTGACCGCGAGACAAGTGGCCGACAGGACAACTGGCCACCGAACCAACTGGCCGCCGACTGTTTCTAAAAAACCTAATCTTACCTGCTTTATAGTTTAAAGTTTTAAAGGATACTTACAACTACATACTGCACATGTGAGATAATAATATACAGTTGTATGAATAGATGTGTGAAAATTTAACAAAGAACGGAATTTGCCCCTTTAGAAATTAGTCAACGACAATAAACATGCCATTAACATTCTAGAATAATAGCATACCGATCCCACAAACTACTTATTTGTGAAGATTTTCAAGTAACTTCCTATAATCGAATATTGCAGATTTATCCACTATTTTATAAGAGTTATTACTTCACTATCAGTTTGTTTGTTTTCAATAAATGAAATTAGCCATTTATTTATTTGAGGTCAAGTTGTACCTACTTACAGCGACGCGACGGCCACTTGTCCCGGCGGTTACTTGTCTCGGCGGCCAGTTCTCCCAGCGGCCAGTTGTCCCAGCGGCCAGTTGTCCCAGCGGCCAGTTGTCCCAGCGGCCAGTTGTTCCGGCGGCCAGTTGGCCGCGGCCATTCGGCAGCGGCCAGTAGGCGGCGGCCACTTGTCCCATTCCGTACAGCGATTGATGTAATATTAATGCGTCGCATCTGTTTACTATATTTCCTTTGGTAACCAGTTACAGTGACAAAATAGTTATTTATATGCCGAGGACGCAAAATGCTACTGTGGCGGCCAAAAGGAAAATTGGCAGATGAGGATATTTGCGACTGGCGTCAAAAGCATTTTGTATCCGTGGCGTACACAAAACTTTGTGTGCAACCGTTAAATAAATATGAATAAATAATTAAGTTCAAGTTATTTACGTGCACAATTAGTACTAAAATTTTCAGTATACGAAGATGTGGGAGAAAATAAAATTTACCTAACAATGCGAATACATCAAATAACAAACAACATTAATTATCAAGTGGCATTTTGCAATTAAGTATAATTCGTTAAATTCGATACAAAAGATTCAGATTATGTACCTACATTCACTCGTATAAAAAGCTGCTGAAAAATCAGCACAAGGTGCTATCTATCACACTGCTAGAAGTAATTGAGCAGCCAGAAAGGTATTTTGCATCCGGTGCCCTTGGCCGCTCTACATGGCAACTGACGCAAAATTACATTTTGCGGTCGGTGCGTGTGGTGCAAAATGACATTTTTCTAACGGTTGCCCCCAAAAAATAATGTATTACTTAATCACTATCAAGAATAGTCCATGGCCACTTACGATTACGATTTATTACTGGATTAATTGCAATATGCAAAACGCTGTGGTTCATTTATGTTTCTGTAATTAAAAATCATTGTTCCACTCAAATGGTTAAATTTACACAATGCTCAATCATGTAATAATTTTTGCATTTTTCGTATTTCCAAGCATTGATCAAAATGGTAAAATTTGTTTATTTTTTTTAGACACGTCAAATAAATTTGGGACAATGTCTTCCAAGATCATGCACAGCATCCGATATAAGACGTTTACTAAAACAAGAAAGATCTCAAGCAACATCACTTACCGTAATAGGCGTACGTCCAGTACCTGGCGATTACTCAATACTACAGGATATTAAATTTCACATTTTAAGGTGGGTATTGAAGTATATTGAAGACTGAATTAAATTAAATAATAATATTGACCTAAAAATTAATTACTTATATATTATTACATAACCAATTTTGAAAGTTATGGCAAATTTATGATTGATTTTCACTTAAAGTGCCTCTTGTCTTCTTTTATTATGCAAATTTTTATGTGATTAAACTTTTACTAAATAATATGCACAATTTCCCTTTAATTGACATATATTACATGACTAGAGATTTCCTCAATAACAATTTGTTAATAATCTAAATTTTTGAATTTTATGTCTGTAAGGTCACGCTTGGCTTTTCAAATTTTTTTCTGGTTCAATGCAATACTTAACAGTAACTAGAACTGAAACACTGATTAATAAAATGTCAAAATATTTAATGAGATGACATTATAAATCACTAATGATGTTTCTGACCTTCAACAGGTAGTTTTTTTCAATGTTTACATTTTATGTTTGCAAAACTGAATTAAAAAATAAGGTTAAGGTAACGCCTCATTTTAACGTAAATATTTAGATTCAATTTTAACAAATAAAATATAGTATGAAATATTAATAAATATAAAATTATTTATAAAATATAATAATTTATTCCCGCTGTGTTAAAAGTTCCAATAAAAAAGAGCAGTCGCCTAATTTTAGCGGTAATTTGCCCTATCAATAGCGGTATTTAATTTTAATAACAAATCCTTAAAACCATGACTCATAAGTAATACCCCGGCGCGGTACGTATTCTGCCGATAGAGAACAATGATTAGTTTATCATCCTTGCATGGAGAGTACCACAATTTTAATTATCTTTATTCATTCATAAAGATTTCCTTTATTCATCGATAAAGAAGGTTGCTTTAGCGTCTTCATATTTACTGATAAAGAAGTATTCTGTTGATTCACGCTATCCTGGTTTAATTAAATGAATTAATGGTGTAAGTCAGTTAATTTTTTTTTTTTATGATTGTGGACCTGAACAGGCTAAATAAGGCCTATCGTGCTAAAGCACTCAGGAACACTTAGGAGGATGGATAGAGGGATAATGAATTGCCAATAGATGCCTATGAACAGCTACCTTAAATTTTCTTATGTCATAAGTGAGAGGAAAACAGGAACTAGGGAGATCATTCCAGAGTTTAGAAGCCGTGTAGAAAAATGTGGATTGCGCCCGTTTGGTACCACAAGTGGAGTACTGCATACTGATGATGTGAATGAGCGAACCGAGTGTTTCTCGCAAAGATAGCCGGAGATGGTATCAAAGAATGTAATTCACCAGCACAATAGCCGTTGTAATAACGATAATACAAAGAAAGAACTAAAACCATCCTTCTATGCTCAAGGGATTGTATGTGAGAAGTTAAGGACGGGTCATTTATAAGCCTAATCGCTCTCTTTTGAATACGATCAACGATATCGAGAGCGTATTGGGGAGCACTAACCCAAAGGTGAGAATTATATTCCAGATGAGGCCGAATTTGGGCCTTATGCAGCAGAAGGAGTTGTCGAGAGGTAAAGTACTGCTTAGATCTGTACAAAAAGCCTATTTTACGAGCAGCTGTTTTGGTAGCTGACAGAAGATGGTCAACCCATGCGAGATTTGAAGATACGGTCATACCCAACAGAGTAATAGAGTCTGAAAACTTAAGAACCGACCCATTCTACTTACAACAGGAAATGATCGGTCTTTTTTGGCGGACATAAGGCAACACTGAGTTTTGTTAGCATTAAATTTAACTAGATTATTGCTTCCCCATTCGAGAATACGTTGAATGTCTTTGTTGATTGAATTTGCCATTTCAGCTTTAATTTCTTGATTTGACATAGAAGATGGATTATCACTATGAGTAGACTGAGATGAACTACAGTGAAGAGTGCTATCGTCAGCAAAGCAATGGATGGGGTTAGTTGTTGAAGAAATAAGGTCGTTTATGTACAGCAGAAAAAGTGTAGGCGCTATAACGGATCCCTGTGGTACGCCCGCGTTAATGCTAACTTCTTGCTGTAATAATAGAATCTGCTCTGATCAATCTATCGGACCTGCCTTGTAATTAAACCAATCAGATATAAGTTTCTTCTAGGACATAAAACAACACAAAGCTACTGGTAAAACCAATTACCTACATTAAAGGTACTTATATGTAATCCAAGGTTTCTTCACACACACACACACACACGCACACGCACGCACGCACGCACGCACGCAGGCACGCACGCACGCACGCACGCACGCACGCATGCACGCTCGCACGCACGCACGCCAGCCCGCACGCACGCACGCACGCACTCACGCACGCATGCACGCACGTACCCTCCCTCACACACACACACACACACACACACACACACACACACTACACACGCGCGCGCGCGTACGCGTACACGTGCACACACGCACACACGCACACACGCACACGCGCACACGCGCACACGCACACACGCACACACGCACACACGCACACACGCACACACGCACACACGCACACACGCACACACGCACACACGCACACACGCACACACGCACACACACACACAAACTGTCGTTGAGTACAGACGTGTCTTGTATCGAGTGCGATCATTTTTAATCAAACACGAGTTCAAGTGTCGGAAAAATAAATTTGTACTGAAAGTTGGTTATATATAGAGCTAAACATTTAATTTAAGAATTCATTTCGTTTCTTTTATGCGGAAAGACGCTAAAAATTTTTGATTAATTCTGTGTTGTGTAGGGAATGAACAGTATAAAAATAGGTAAAAATTTTCTATTTAATATCGTTATTTAAATGTAAGGTGTATGAACGATTAATCCTAATCATCACCTTTTAACCTCTCACCTCTCTGACCATTACATTATCCGCAATGTTAGTTTACCTTTTAATTAAATAGGCTAAATTTAATGGCTTCCAACTATACTTCCAGCTCCTCTGACAACAGGGGTGTTCTGGAATTAAACACGGCATCTATTGATAATTCCCGGTTTAAAAACAATGCACGACTATACTCTAATGTTGCATCAACTTATTCTTTCCCTAAGAAAGATCAAGCGGTTATATTTCCAGCAATTGATGGACTTATTGTCATGGATTACGTTTTAGCTTCCGGAAAAATAATCAGTCCTAAAAATATCCTTTTTGCGTCAAGGATGAGTAATAACAGAATTTGTATTTATTTGTCTTCAAAAGAAATCGTAAATAATTTTATAGAAGAATTTGGGGGAATTGATGTAAACGCAATCTTTGTACCAGCCAGAAAATTAATACTTCCAGCAAAAAGGATAGTTTTATCTAATGTTCCGCCCTGTATACCTCATGACATAATTGAAACGGAATTGAAAAAGATTAATTTGAAGTTAGTTTCTCCATTATCATTTATTGGCGCAGGTATAGGTTTGCAAGATTACTTACACGTTTATAGCTTTCGACGTCAAGTATTTGTTGCCAATGACAGTGAAAGTCAAAATGTACCAACATCTATTCTAATCACCTTTGAAGATGAAGACTATAGAATTTTCCTTTCGGATGAAAAAGTTACGTGTTTTAAATGTAAAGAAGTTGGTCACATAGCGTCGAAATGTACGTATGTTGACACATTACCAGACATTCGAGTAAGTAATATAAATAAGCGTCCTCATCCAGCAACGACCTCAACATCCCACACAACTCATGTACAAGATCTAGATGAGATCGATATTCTACCAGAAGATAGGAATATAGAGATAAATGAAATTGAATTCAGAGAAGATATAAGTAGCCAAGAATCTGTAAATGAACTGGTTAGTTTTGTCACCCCTAGTCAATCTAGTATTAAACCAAAAACAAAAAAACAAAGGCTGGATAAACAACCGGTTGTTGAAGAATACGAAGAAATCAAAGATATTTGGAAAGAAAATAAAGAGCACGCATTAGACTGAAAGGTTGTAACACTCCATTAGAAATGGCAAGGGAGTGTACAGAAAATGTCGACCAAATAATTTACTTAATAAAACAGGTTATTCCCAAGTTTTCACAAAGAAGCACAAAAGAACGATGCAATAGGTTAATAAACTACATAAAAAGAGATATAAGTAGAGAAGGGATACCAACATCACCGATAGACTCTCCAAGAGGATCGTTGGAGCGCAGTTCAAAAGACAGTTCTGACAGCATTCTTCATTAAACACTTTATCAATGGAAAGCTTAAAAGTAATTACTCTTAATGCTAAAAGTTTATGGAACGAATTTAAATGTTTTGAATTAACTACGTTTTTAGATGTAAATTCGCCAGATGTTGTCTTGCTTCAAGAGTCTAATTTTTCAGATTTACCTGCTGCTCTAAAATGTTCACCCTACGTTTTCTATGTAAATAAGCACATCACTAACTATAGTGGCACACTTACAGCGATCAAGAGGAACTTAAAAGCTAACGTAATCGAACACACCGTGTCGTATGCACAAACATTAGTAGTCTCCATCAATAATACGAGATGGACCTTACTTAATGTTTATGTGCCACACAACATCAATTCAGCCACACAAATTTTATCAAAATTAAATCAAATAGTCAGTACTATAAAAATAAATAACAATACAATCATGGGAGGCGATTTTAACTCCACTGAAGATCCTCGGAAGGATCGACATGGATCGATAGAAAGGAATCCCGAATTTTCAAATAATTTGAGTTTTTTCTTTAGGGAAGCCAACCTCGCAGATTGCTGGCGATTTTTTTATAACGGGAAAGGAGGTTTTACACATTATGCAAGGCAATCCAAATCAGCCTCACGCCTCGATAGAATATACTGTTCTAACAACTTAATCCTTCATTAAGATCAGCTACGATTCACAGTTCTTTCTCAGATCATATGGCACTTTCTGTTTCATTTGCCTTTTCCGCCACGATCAACCAAACACCCTATTGGAAATTCAGTAATAATTTACTTGAAGACAACAATTTCGTCGAAGCCATGAACACCTTTCTGTTGTCGGAATGCACTACCAATATCGACGATGATACAATAGTATCTTGGTGGGATCACCTCAAACTGAAGATTAAGGAAGTCGTGATCCTCTATCAGAGACAGACTAAACAAAAGAAATACCAGGACATTCAAAACTTAAATAAGCAATTAGAAACATTCAACCAAGACAACGGGAATGGAATCGAACAGCAGCACATAAACGATTTAATCGAAAAAACAAAAGATGCACACCATCGAGTAAGCGAAAAACACTTAATGGCAACAAAGTATGAAACGCTTGTTCAATGCGACCGCCCAACATTGAATAAAAAAATAAAATCAGTTTTCAAACCCATTACGAATTTGAGACACGAAGATGAGGTTATCGAAAACCCTTTGGAGCTATGTAAAGTGGTAAATGGCCATTTTCGAAAAATATGTGGCAAAGAATCAATAAAAGTCAAAAAATCTAGTTCGTTGTACGAAAACCTTAATGCGCTATCTGAAGTAGAAAGGCGAGACACGGATCGACCAATTACTGTAGACGAATTAACAATAGCGCTTAAGGGCTTAAACAAAAATAGCGCTCCAGGTATAGATGGATTAACGGTTCAATTCTATACGTGTTTCTGGAACATTTTAAAAAGTAAATTCTATCAAATGACACAAGCGGAAATCAAAATGAAACAGTTACCCAAATCAACATCGAAAACAGTAATTGCGCTCTTACCAAAGAGGGGCGACTTAATGGAATTATGTAATTGGCGACCAATATCCTTATTGACTCTCTTACAAAATACTTTCAAAAACCTTATCTGTAAGATTATCGAATGTCATTTCTACGATTATTTCACCTGATCAAAGCTATGCTGTTCCATATAGATCAATGTACGACACTATACATCTTCAGAGAGAAATAATAAACTATGCTAATCGAGAAAAGGTACCGTTGGCAGTTGTCAACTTAGATCAGAAATCTGCTTTTGATAAGATCGATCATGATTATCTATTCCACGTGCTCAAGACGATGAATTTTGGTAATGCTTTTATAAACTGTGTCAAGTTGCTGTACACAAAAACATTATGTCATATAAGGGTAGGTGCATTATTAACAAGCGCTATAGAGTTTCAAAGCGGAATTAGGCAAGGTTGTCCTTTATCAGGGCCACTTTTTTCTCTTGCTTTTGAGCCTTTCCTGTCGTTATCTCGGGCACACCTGAAAGGATTCCTTTTTCCCAGTTCTCCAACACCTACTAATATAACAGTGAGTGCTTACGCGGATGATGTCACGTTCTTAACTTCTAATAATGACGATTTTCAAGTATTGATTAGTTGTTATCATATATACGCGGAACAATCGGGGGCAGAATGAAATCTGAAGAAATGTAACGGTTTTTGAGCAGGCACGCGTGGGAGAACCGAAAGGATACCCCACTTGGCATTACTTGGTCAACCCATATAAAAGTATTAGGGATCAAGTTATCGAATGATTCTCATCAAGATTCAATTCAATCCTTCAACGACCTCTCACACGGCCTGGACATGTCAATAATAATCACACGGCCTGGACATGTCAATAATAAAGTGGCAAAGAAGATTACTTTCAGTGTCAATTATAGGGCGAAAAACCATCGTGAATCAGTTCATTGCACCAAAACTATGGCACACCCTTCATTGCCTACCCATAACGCATCAACAACAACTTTGTTTACAAAGAAAGATTAATAACTTTATTTGAAAGGGAAACACTGGGTTTCTCAAAATCATTTATGTCTCCCCATTTGACAAGGAGGACTAGGGGTCGTTCACATTCCAACAAAAGTAAAAACTATAAGAATATGGCTGGCAGAAAAGTTAATAAGCACTAATGTGAAAAAAAATGGTAGATTATAGTTGATCACACTTTAAGGGAAGCAGATTCTCTAGGCTTAACTTGGCAGTGGTTGTTTTTAGAAAAAAGAATACCACAAAAGCATAGTCTATCTGATTTTATTATAGATGTAATTAAGACTACTCAGCAGTCCGACCTTAGTATCAAGAATTTCGACCATTCAAAAGTTCCAACATTACAGTCTACGTTATCCCCCCGAACGATTCCACCAATTTTTCGATCTGGTGGTACATGGCTACAAGAATGCCGTTTACTTGAACGTCTACAAACACCGTGTGAAATGTTGGAAAAGGAATTGATAAACCATTACAGGAGGATTAAAGCTACCTTTAACGAGTGGTTTATTGAACGTGACTCAATGCCCACTCGTTATAACAATGTTTTGGTTTTCAAGTACCAGAATCGAGATCACGAATTAAGTCTAACTCACGGAAAAAGCTGCAAAATAAACTAACAGCGAACTTTTTCCAACTGCAAGACCAGCAGATATTAACCACTTACTGGTCACAAAGTACCACACATTGGCAGACTATGTTTAATAGTTTAACAACCGGACACGTGTCTGAAATAGCATGGAGATATTCAATTCAATTCATTTTTCTAAATCATGCAAAAATGAGGAGTGTTGATACATGTCTCCAATGCCCAACAGTAAGGTGTGACGCACACCACATGATACTTGGATGCCCGTATACACTACAAGTTTGGGACTTAGTGTCAAAAATGATAAAGAAGTTGCTAAACATCAACACTATAGAAGACTCGGTGTATTTAGGAGGAATAAAAGGTCGCACGAGCGCTCAAGCAGTCATTAAGTGCATTGTATTTAAATCCTTATAGTTGTAATAAAGATAATAATAATAATAATAATAATAATAATACAACACGCACACACACACACCACGCACACAGCACACACGCACAACACACACGAACACAGCACAAGCATACACGCACACAGCACACACGCACACCACACGCACACACGCACACACGACACACGCACACACACACACGCACACAGCACACACACACACACACACACACACACACAGCACACACACACACACACACACACACACACACACACAGCACACACACACACACACACACACACCACACCACACACACACACGACACACACACACACACGCACACACAGCACACGCACACACACATACACCACACGAGCACGCACCACACACACACACACGTACACGCACACACGCGCGCACCACGCACCACGCGACACGCACACATCACACGCGTACCGCACACCACACAGCGCACACGCACGCACCCCACACACACACAATCACGCACACGCACCAGCACACACGCGCGCGCACGCACGCACGCACGCACTCCACAGCACGCACACGCACGCACTCGCACAGCACACACCACCGACACACCACACACACGCACACGCACTACACGCACACCACCACACAACAACACACGCACACCACACAGCGACCACACGCACACACACACACACACACACACAGCACACACACACCACACACACCACACACACACACACACAACACACACACATCACACGCACACAACACACACACAAACACCATACACACACATGCACACGCACAAACACACAACACACACGCACACACAAACACACACACAACACTACACACATACACCACAACATAAAACACAGCACACACTACAACCAACACAACAACACACACAACAACACACACAACACAACACACACACACATCACACACACACACAACACAACAACACACACGCACACTACACACACACACAACACACACACAACACACACACACACACACACACACACACACATCACACCACCATACACACACACGACAACATCAACACATACACATAACACACGCACACACACACATAACAGACCACACACTCATACACACACAAACAGTACAGACCACATGACACGCTCAGACATACACACAAACACATATCAATACAACACAAACCACTACACACAACACACACACACAACACACACACACACACACACACACACAACACACACTACACACAAAAAACACAACATACACACAACACATACACACACACTACAAACACCACACACACACACACACACACACATCACACACTCACAGCAATCAACACATCACACACGCAGCATACACACACATACATACACAACAACCACACGAACAAACGCACACAGACATACACACACACGACATTGACACACAGTACACATACACAACTACGCACACACCACATACAACAACACTATATCACATACATAACACAAAAATAATCAAGCACACACACACACACACACACACACACACACCACACACACACACACACACATCACACATACAGACACAACTGGACAACACAGACATACACACACCAGACATTACACATCATACATACAAACGCACACACTCACACAGCACACAAACACACACACACACACACACACACACACACACACATACTCACTCAGACTTACAAACACGGGCGCACGCACCCACACACATATGCACACAAGCACCCATGCGCACTCGTACTGCACACATACATACACAAGCAGATACAAAACTGACACGCGCACGAACACACACACACACATACAGACAAACTCACGCATACACACAGAGAAAGATACAGGCCGACATGAACACGCTCAGACATACACACAAACACACATATACAATCACCCAGGCGCAAGCGCTGACGCACACGTTCACACAGACAGACAAACATTGGCACGCATGAACACATACAGACACACACACACACACACACACGCATAAATGCAGAAAAACACACACGCACATACACACACACACACACCATATATATATATATATATATATATATATATATATATATATATATATATATATATATACTGCATACACACACACACACACACACACATCACACACTCACGCTCACACATGCACACACAGCATACACACTCATACACATACAGACCAACTGGAACAAGCACAGACATACACACACGCAGACATTGACACATTCATACATACAAATACGCGCACACACTCACATGCAAGCACCCAGGCGCATTCGCGCGCACACACATACACACAGACAAACAAATACAAGACCCACACACGCACGACACACACACACACACACACACACACACACACACATACACACAGACAAACGTGCAAACCGACATGAACACGCTCAGACATACACACACAAACACGCATATACGCACACATACACACACAAACGCACACAACACACACACACACACACACACACACACACTCACTCAGACTTGCAAACACGGGCGCACGCACCCACACACATATGCACACAAGCACCCATGCGCACTCGTACTCGCACACATACATACACAAGCAGATACAAAACTGACACGCGCACGAACACACACACACATACAGACAAACTCACGCATACACACAGAGAAAGATACAGGCCGACATGAACACGCTCAGACATACACACAAACACACATATACAATCACCCAGGCGCAAGCGCTGACGCACACGTTCACACAGACAGACAAACATTGGCACGCATGAACACATACAGACACACACACACACACGCATAAATGCAGAAAAACGTCCAGTTCGACATGGACACGCTCAGACATACACACACAAACACGCATATACGAACACATGCACGCACTAACGCACACATACTAACACACGTCTGTGTTGCATACATTCATACACAAACACATACACCTCTACACACTCACACGTATGCACGCACAGACACACACACACCCACCCACCCACACACACACACACACCCACACACAAACATACACAAACATACACACAGACACACACACATACTCACATACGCGCACACGCTCACACACAACACACCCAACCAGTCGTACACATAGACACACACAAGCTCGCGACCACGTATGCCCACACAAATACACCCACTTACACACACACACACACAAACAGGCACACACATACCGACAGAAACACGCACAGATACACATAGGAACGCATACAAACAGAAACCCATACACACGCCCGCTCACATACACGCACACAATTACTCTCACACACAGACACGCACATGCACACTCGCACACACACGCACGCACACACATCCACACACACAACGCACACACGCCTACAGCAATCACCCACACAAACACACACACACGCACACGCACACATACACACACGCTCACGCACACATACAAAGATACACACACAGACAGAGACACACGCACATATGCACACATATACACAAGCACATGCACCCACAAAGGCTCTAACACACACACACACACACACACACACACACACACACACACACACACACACACACTCAGTCACTCGCACACACAAGCTCGCGTGTACGCATGCACACCCACAAAGAGACAAACAGACCGATAGGAACACGCACAGATACATATATTAACGCATACACACACGAACCCATACTCACGCTCGCGCACATACACGCACACACACGATCACTCTCACCAACACACTGATACATAAACGCACGCACACGCAGACACACACTCACACACTCGCACACTCACACACACACACACACACACACACACACACACACACACACACACACACACACACACACACACACACACACACACACACACACACATACACAGTCACACGCACTCACACATACATACATACACCGACATACACACACGCACACACACACACACACACACACACACACACACACACACACACACACACACACACACACACACACACACTCGCACATACACGCACACGCAAGGCTTAGGTTAGGTCAATGCTCGCGTACGAGTATTAACCTATCCTAAACCATGTGGTTATTAATTAAACCTAATAGTGTACATGTATTGGCCTAACCTAAAACGTAAGGCGATGAGAGGAACGAGAGTATAAAGAGGCTAGAGAAACGAAAGAGGCGTGAGAGAGGAAGGCGGGAGAAGCGAGAGAAACCAGATAACCATGAGAAACGAGGGACACGAGGTAGAGGAGAGAGACACGAGAGAGGCGGGGGAAACGAGAGAGACGAGCACGCTCAACTACTATTACAGAAAACATTCGTTAGTTAAAAGAAATTTCTGTTTCGTGGTGCTTGAGATTGGTTTGGTTGGAATGGTAGCAAAATTTAAATTTCGTCAGTTTCACATCCACCCTCTCCCCATACTTAATTACTAAATTAAATTGGAGGAATGGGAGTAAGCACTCGGCAATTTTCGGATAGGATCGGATAGGAACTTGGTTACCGCAAGGTCAACTCCAAGGGCAGGCCTAGTGTCAACCCGAATGCCAGACCACATGAGAACGAGGAAGATTTGCTTCAATTTTTTATTAATAAGCTTGTTTTCCTAAAGAACGTTCGGCCTTGTTTATAAATCTGAAACCTTTTTTTGAACTGAGGTGTTTCTATTAAAAGACGCATTTCCGCTAAGTCAGATCTCGTATGTAATATAGGAACCTAATTTCATGTTTAGTAGGGGAACCCTGTCAAAATCCTAGATGAAAAAAAGTGCGGTCACCGGTAATTCCTACTTTTTATCGTGCTTATCTTTAATATCAAAACTGAGATTTGTTTTCCAGAATGTAAACATCAAAAATTGACAATGAATGTCGCTTTATTTTTAATATCGAAATGATCCTTAACCATAACAGTTATAAATTTTGATGATAATACTTAATTACTTAATTAACCATTTTATTTTGTGTACACCTTTGAAGGTTGACTTTTCTTTGCGCTCTCAAGGTGAAATTTTGTATGTATTTATACATAATATAAAATACGGGTGCAGGTTGACCTTACTTTACACTCTCAAGGTGAAAATCATTTTAAAATGTGTGCAAAAAAATTTACCAACGATGCTACCGTTAATTGCGAAAGGATAGTTAGAAGGGAAATTACAATAAGTGTAAGAGAGATAATTAGGTTTTTTGTTATTCAAATATAATTCCAAGTTTAGTTATATTTGTTATTGCTTTGAATTGTATAAATATTTAGGTGATTGAGTATTTTCAATAACGATGAGTCTTGTTTATAAATCTAGAGCCGTTTATGTGAGAGGTATTTCCGTTAAGACAGTCCTTGCATGTAAAATAGTATAGTGGTCTGACTTCGAGTTTGGTTATATTTGTTATTGTATAGGCCTTATACTAATTTAAATGTAAAACATTCTTATCGTTGTATGCAAAATGTGGCAATAGTGTTGCACGCTAATTTGATGTCGTTTTTTTGAAGGCTGGTTTTTTGCACGCTGTAAGTTAAATCAGATTGCTATTTTCGAAATGAGAGTTGGCTTTGGAAAATGTGAGTTAAGTCAATTTAGAATTTTTGAATTGTGGTTGGTTTTAGTAAGCTGTAAGTTAAACAAATCAGTATTTTTTTAACTGTAAGCTGGTTTTCGCTAGCTGAAGTTAGTGATTTGATTGATTGAGATTGATTGATTGAGATTGATCTGATTGTTTGATTTGTATGTTTGGGAAGGAGCCGAGAGAGACGAGAGAGGCGAGTGAGGGGAAGAGGGGGGGAGAAACGAGAAAGAGACGAGAGACAGACGAGAGAGAGAGAGAGAGAGAGAGACGAGCATGATCAACTTCTATTACAGAAACCATTCGCTAGTTTAAGAATACACCACTAGATCGCGACACAGACTAATTCAAATTTCGCGCTAAAATATAGCACCTTTATTAAAGAAAATATTCATTAGTCCATACACAACTAGATGGCGCTACAAACAAATTCAAATTTCGCTCCAAGTGGGCCACGACAGGAGAGCGCACACCCTAACACAAGTTCCTATATCTGTCCTACAAGTTAGCATTATGACCTCCTTATTAGAATAATATTTCCAGCCATAGTGGCCACGGCATGGGGGGCGCAGAGCCTAACACAAGTTCCTGTACTTGCCTTATGAGACAGCATTAGGGCTCTCTTATTAGAATACTATTTACGGTCATGGGGCCACGGCTAGGGGGGCGAAGACAAACTTTATACCCCTATACCTGTCTTAAAAGATAGCAATTAGGGTCCCCTTATTAGAACACTATATCTCAAGTTCCTATACCTGCCTTATGCGATAGCATTAGGGCCCCCTAATTAGAATACTATTTCCAGCCATGGTGGCACGGGAAGGTGGACGAAGGCCCGAGAACAAGTTCCTATACCTGTCTTACAAGTTAGCATTAGGGCCCCCTTATTCAAATTTTCCGCTGAACAGATTTGGTTCTGAACTTGGGTAGCCCAAGATCAACTCCAAGGGCAGGTCCAAGGCCAACGCCAATGCCAAGCCCCGAGGTCATCCCCAAGGCCAAATTACGTCATCGGAAGTTCCCAAGGTGAAACCCGAGGTCAGCCACATATGCGGTCTAGCGACGTCATCGGAAATTCCAAAGATCAAAAGTGACAGCGCAAGTGTCCCTATTCTACTTACATGTTAACGTCATTCTGGTATAGAATTATTGTTTTTGTTTTTATAATGTTGCCAGTTTTCATAATGAACGCATAAAGAAGAGGTTGTGTAGTTATCCTAAAAAAATTATAATTAAAATTACTTTATTTCTTTAATTTTTGAGTTTTCGTCTAAATTTAAAATTAATTCATTTCTTTTAATTTCAATTTTGTAAGTTTACACGGCTTTTTTATGTTAAAGTTTTTTGGCAGTCGCCATATTTTAATCATTTAATTAAGGTAAAATTAGTTGGAGGTAAAGAAATCTTTTAATCGAGACTAATAAATATGCAAATGTATGCAAAAAAAACACTAGATTTTAATTGCCATTGTATTTTTGGTAATCATACACTTATTTAAATTACAGTAGATTTAGATAGTGACGTACGTATAATTTTATTTATAATTTAGTAAAGTAATTAACGTGATTGATAAACGAAAAGAAAGTATTAGAATAATACATTGCATAACAAGTGTTACAGAAGGGCAACATGTGAAAGGAAGTAATATAACAAGGTTTACGCACGTCAAAGGATCGTTTTGTCTTTAAAATACTGCAAGAAACATGAACAACCTGCTCTATACAATCGGTGTTGCGCCAAACGCGCTGAGTTATTCAGGAAGAACTTAGTTTCGATTCGAAAAAAACATGTTCGTAAGTGATACGGCAGAATACGTCTTCAAAATGACTGATGCAAAACATCGAAAACACCATCAGTTTAAAAGTCTCCCTCGCGTGTAGTAAATGCTGTGATCAACGGTACTTCGTCAAATCAAAACACTCTCAAGCGGGGCTCACAATATATCAACCGATACTGCTAGGTAACAACAAAAACTGCTCGTCTCTGAACATTTAAGGTATAAAAACCCCCTCTTTTTCTTTATTTTGAAGTCTTTCAGTTATTGTAGATCCCGGTCGTGAAAAATAATTAACATCACCGTCTTCCAGCTACGTTTTGCACTTGCCTGTTGACTTACGAGGAAACAAGTCTATTCGGCAACTATTTCACTATATCTGCTGGCTAATGTTGATCCGTAATACCAACACTAACAACGGCATAAATCTAGTCCTATCTTCTTGAATAGACAGCACATTTTTCTGAGAGAATCATCTTGAAAGCAGCAGATGGCCGAACATATAGTCTAAAAGATAAAGTTCAACATGCAGTTCAGTGCGTACTTATTAGGTCCTGCCGATATCCTTGTGGTATTAACAGGGTCTAAGAGCAAACAACGGTTTTTTGGAACCTACCTGATTGAACAAATTCGGTCTGCAAAGTAATCAAAATTGCATTACAGACGTCACAACCTGACATGAAGGAAGTGTTTTACAGTTTATTTTGATTACGTTCAGATGTTCAAATAGAAACGATGGCTACCCTCTAACGGTTGTGTCATTGTTCGCGACACTTGTAAATTGCGTTTATCAGAAACAATTCGGTGCGGTATGTCCTAGGATGTGCTCGACACTATCGGTCCAGCTATTTGTGAAGTAGAGCATCAGCGCGCATAGATGTTTCAGCTGGCGAAACACAATGGAAATGTTTAAAGTTGGATGCCCGTATGATCAACAGCTAATTGTGGTATCAACAGTCTTGTATTAGCAAGTGTGAATCAAGTCGGCGTCCGAAAGTATGCTACACTTGGATGCACGACAGTGTCTAGGAGCTAGGGCCAGACAAGTTATCGTTTATTAACCCAGATTTACCATCTATGTTCTGACGCATATCTCAAGATTTGATTTTTACTATACAAACTTTACAAAGTATAAAAAATAAAAATACCGTGTAATAGTATAAAAAATCAGCTGATAACAGCTTCCACTTTTGTGTTGACGTTACGCATCGTAGATAATCGTGCAACTGAAAGAGTCCTGCCTATTCTGCTTCCGTTATGACCGATATACGGGACCACTTCACAGGTCTGGTGTTAAGAGCCAAACTACTGGTTCTGCCTGTATAGATAAAGTGCATGTTTCCGACTTATCTCAGTGGAGTAAGTCGTGATTCTTAATTCAAAACTAATAATTAATAGGGCGCATGTTTAATAAAACGTCAAAATTCGATACCTACAATGTCATTCTGGCTCCACCTGCTTTTGAATTCCTAACGTTAAAATGTAATGTACCCCAACACACAAATTTTTATTTTAAAATAGGAAACTCTTGGTTGGCCAATTTTATAAATAGGCATTATTAAGAAAAATCAATACAAACAAATTATCTAGTGTATTAACGTTACTAATGATAGCTCCACAATACTTAAAATAGATAGTTAGGCCCTTTGTATGGTATCTCAATGGATTATTAATCTTTACAATGTGTAAAATATAAGCATTGACACCTAAACAGTAACCTAAAGTAGAACTTAAGACTAAGCATTATTATCCTTTTAATAATGGGATAAAAGTTGTTAATTTAGTTTGAAATTAAAAACATGTAAAAATAAATTCAAGACATCCAAAGTATTTTAACTAAATATTGTAACCTTAAAAAAGACAACCTGTAAAATTGCGGCTTAGATAAATCCTGCAACCACGTGATTTGAAAAATTAATACTGACAACTGTCAAGCAAAATGTATGCCACTAATAAAGTATCACTGAAATTAAAAATTTAGAAACAAGGAAACAATATTTTACAGCAAGCCCTGCTTAATTAACTAGGATTCGGTTTCAGTGAATGCTGAGATCCAACTGTTTGTCCATCCCTTTGTGGGGAGGAGGTAGTCCAATGTACTTTTACTGTTTGGTTTACTCGGCATTGCTTGTTAGGCCTCTAACAAATTTTACTAAGTCGCAGACTCCACATTTGTTTCTTGTCTGTCAGGTTTTCCTGCCTTTCAATGCTCTCATTTCAGTCATTCTCATGTGTTTCTTTGTTTTTCTAATTTTACTTGTCTCCGCTCCATAACTTAGTGTAGGCCTTCATAATTGTCGGAATTTTCTCACTTGATCTATTATTTATTCTTCCACCATAGCTTACATCTTATTAGCCATCGCTACAGTTATCTTGTTCTTTGATACTTGCATATTAATGTTTGGTAATTGTGTTCTGCTGGAAAAGATTATTTTCACTCTCCACCGTTAATGCTGCATTATCTGTGAAGCGTCTTATCTCGTAATTACATTGCGTTTAAATCAACAAAAATTGTACTCTATGGTCTGAACAAATACTGCTACGGGTTAAAGTGAAAGTAAGGTTCACGTAACAGGTAAGGATAATTTGAGACAGCTCAGTGGAAGAATGTGGGGTTGATGTTGCTTTTCGTCTGGGGCGAATGAGAATTTTATTAATTAATATCGGAACAGTCATTAACCAAAGCCCGCTATTTTGTTCAGAATCAAATTATTGGTGAAAGTAGTACACAATTATACGCTAGTTCTCCAAGAGAAATTTAAAAACAAACAAAAACTTGCTAACCTTTTGTAGCATTCAACCAGATGGATCAGCAGAAGTGCTACTGGACCGATGTTACATAAACTAACTTCAAAAGAATCGCACGCGATATTCAGACAGTGTAAGCCTACGGAGAGGTCGATTCTGTTTGATACGGAGAGGTCATCAAACTTAATTACCAAAAGATTATTTTTCCACGTGAGTTGGGCGAAAATCACATAAAACTATATTCACTATCGAAATAAGGCACTTATAAGTTCAATAACACTAACATATTTTAATTGAAATAATAAAATTAATACATGAAGTAAAATTTTGATTTAAATCTTTCAAGACCAAAATAATTTTCCAATTTATACAACCAAACTTAATAATCATGTATCTTAATTCTTATCGCAAATCGTTATAATAAACCTTTAAAGTCTAAACTCGCCAAATTTAGGGCGTCAATACAAAATACACGAAACAAAAAAAGAAAGCAAAGGGGGGGGGGGAAGACGCATCGGTAACTAGAATCTTTCTTATTGGTAAAATTACGTTAACACGTCTGAAGGACATTCGCTCAAATTACAAAAAACAAGCGCTTTTTACCAGTTTCAAACGACGATTTCTTCCCAAGTCACAATTACATAGTAACAGGACACTTGAATGGTACTGTCCCCCTTAGTATCGATCGGGAACCACAATCATGTCAAATAATCAATTCCTTCTTTAAATACTACTGACGCAGTGAACGTAAATTCAGTCACGGCAGGTAAAATGACCGGAAGTTCTAAAAAATATACGTCTCCGCATAATTATTATATTTAATCCTAAACCAGCTGTCCTTTCTTTATACAATAACCTGGTTTTATTCACAATTGCAATTTATGTAATGCAATATAAAAGAAAATTTTATTTATTTTAATTTATTTCAAAATTAAAGAAGCCGGGCCTGTCGGGTAGCCACTAGTAACAGCAACTAGTTTAATACAGCTATGATAACGAGGGGAACAATCTCTATATACCTGCTTTACGGTCAAAGAAAATCAATACTTAATGCTTTATACTTTATAAAAGAATTCGTATTTTATATTGCATAAATACTATTTTTAGGTCTAACTTTTACGGATGAGAATTAAAATGAAACTAAATAATATTTACATGGGCTTTCTTAACTAACTATTTATTTACAGAATAATGTTTATTACGGTGCATTAAGATCTATCCTAATTACGTTTGTAAATAAGTGGAGATTGTAATAAAACCGAATTAATGGTATTTAAGAATTATTAAACTCTTTGAAAGTAATACTCTCGTATTGATGCGGGGATCGCTTACTGCGTTGGCCACTTGGGTGCTTCTTGCGATTTTGGTTTCGATAGCGACAATAGTAGCTATCTGGGGTCGGGGTGATTTAAGGACTTCTACCAAAAAGTCAGCCTCAACCCAAACTTATTTTAAACTGGTAATTACGTTAGGTGAGATGGAAATATAATACTTACTGTTTTACGTAATGTCTTCGTAATTTACGAAACTGGGTGACCAAAATATGGTCTAATTTCGGGTGGCTTGTTACTTTCAATCTGTATGCTCACTGCACGTCGGTTTTTGATTTGCCGGTGTAGGCGTGTTCGAGTAAGTATGTGTAGGGTGTGTGTGTCAATTAAAATATTGTGGGATTATAATCGTTGCACTGTTTAATTGATACCCCAGGAATTGGCAGAATTCAGGAGAATATTTTTCTATCCAATTGAATAAGTAAGACTACGTCGGGAATATTCCACGGTGCAGCGTTCTTCACTGGCGTGAGTGTACGGTTGTATAATTAACTTACATGCAGCAGTACACCCTCGTGTATTGAAATAAGTTTAAGCGGACTGAGTCGGGTTGGCTGAACGAAGAATGAGGATAAACAGATGAACAGAAACAGGCCTAAGTCTCCAAAGAGACCCACGGTGATTAGCGCGGGACTGCGCTCGGATTGAGAATGCGTAAGAAATGAGGGCGCATCTTGCGGTTTTATTGAAAACGTTGGAAGGCGGGAACGGATTTTGGTGGTGATTCTAACTACGGGATTGTTTGTTAGACTGGAAGAGACTCTGACGTAGAAAACTTTCAAAGTTTTTGAAATAACGTCGGATATGTATTTATTATTTGATGATTTCTGCAATTTAATTAAAACAGGTTAATTAACAAATAATTAATTCCAAAAATTTTACAGTAGAATATTAAATATGTAAACCAATACACATGGGCTATAGTTATTATGCTCGATAAGCTCTTATGACGGCAGTTCTTAATAAACGACATATAAAACAATTTTACAGCTTTTTAAGTACGCTTCTTAAAACCCTTTACAGCGATTAATAGTCCTAAAGCTGAGAACAACCTTAAAGCTAAGTATGTACGAAGAAGTACAGAAAATCTGCTCAGGAAAGATCCCTTGCGACACCTTTGAAAGTTAGCGATGTGTTACCGCCCGCAAACGACACCAGTTGGGACTATAAGTTCTAAAACCTAAAACAAGGCCTCAGTGTACTCACTACATCATGACTCCAACTATACTTTTTACTATAATCATACAAAATACCTCTTAACCTCACTATACAACTTATTCACGACATATCTGACGATCCACCTATACAATTCTCAATACAAAAATACAAAGTCAACAAAGCACATAAAATTTTCTCAAGAACACCATGTGCAATATGAAACTGTAGAATATGTGAGATAACAGAACACTTATTCCTGTATTTCAATTAAACCCTCAACAAATTTTACATGAACAGTATTTCTTATTAACAAATTGGTAGAATATAAAATACGTAGAATCAAATTAAACACGTTACAAATTTCACAATACCAGGCTTGATAAACTGGTATGATTGCAGTTCTTGACAATCATTGTACAAAAGAATTACTTTATCTTAAAACCCTTTACAGCGATGATTGCAATTTTTTTCATTAAAAACAATTCCACTTCCACTTATCGGTAACCGAAATAACAAAAATAAAATACACGAAAGGTGATGTTTTTCTGTACCCTATTTACGATATCAAAATATTAATAACCGCTAAATTTTATGCCTAATTATGCAAACGTGACACTCCCCTCATAACATATTTTCCCCCGAAAAGTATCTTAACTAAGCACTAAGCTAACCAACGTAAACGAACAAAACTAATACTACAAATATAGCGAATAAAAATTTAACTTCCTCTCTCGGAAGCCAACTTAAACAAAAAGAAATTGTTGATTATACAAAAAAGGTAATTTTGTACCACGGTCTAGCTCAGCAAGGTACATTACTTGCGGTTGCATAATTCAAATACAAAAAAAAGAGAAAGTTGTACTTTAGTACCGCATGTAGTCTTAGTAAATAACACAACAGCTGTATTTATTTGTGTATTTAATAAAACAAAATAATTTCTGCTTATTCAATTCAACATAAAAGTAAATAAAACAGTACTTAACTTTTCGCAAAGCTTTACGATAGCGAAGTAATTCCTAATCGGCACATAAACTATACATAACATATAACCTATCGTTATTTAGAATTATTTCAAAATGAGAGATAATTGAAACTAACTAACTTTAATGTAATAACAAAGTTTATTTTGACGTATATCAACAAAGTATAACTGAAATAAAGTTACGCACTCAAATATTTTTATGTTAGAAAACCGAAGTCAGGTGCTTTATTTTCATTACAGCAGTATTAAAATATCTGAAATAATATTAGACTATCTGAAGTAAATTGCTATCGGAACTTGACGATACGATAAGACAAAACCCAGATAAAGTAAAATAAATCACAGCTCTTTTTAATAATGTACAGGTAAACGTAATGTATGCTCGACTTAGGGCCACCAGCACAGATAGATTGTGGCTTCTAAAGCGGGCATAACTAATAGCAGCAGGTGTCCAATTCAAACTTTTCCTCAAGATAACAAATTTCATCATCTAAAGTACTACATGCACGCCATCTTTAGTTTGTGGCGTCATTCAACTGCGCTTCCTTCAACGTGAAATAAAACCATATACGAAATTTTCTGAAGGCAAGGGGAGGGAGTCTTTTAACTCAAGGGAGAGTTTTTCCCTATTAGATATAATAAATTAATACAAGAAGTACGTTGTAACTGTAACGGGAGCCTTAGAAAAGTCAACATTTCGCGCTAAATTATAAGAGATTAAATAGTTACATATTATTTTTCTACAGAAAAGAAATAGTTAGTGGTTTTGTTTTTCTTTAAATGTAACTAATATTAAGATGAGACGCTGTCAAAGTAACGCAGTTTCTATATTAGTTAGTTGTTGTTGATTGATTGATGCCACAGTGCGGGTGACCATGTCACGCGGTCCTATAAATTGTGAAATTACTACAAAATCTAATTAGCAGTGTAATAGGGAAGAAGTAGAAAAATACCTTCCTTATTAAAATAATAAAAGGCTACAGTAAATATTAAAAGTGCAAGTATTGTCAAGTTGGTGATAATAAGAAGGATTGCACCATAATTTAAAATTCGCATTAAAAGTGACGTAATAAGGGAAGACAACGTGTTTTGTATATATCAGAGCGGCAATCGATTGTATTTAAATAGTGAACAATAAATGTAAAGGACACTGATCGATTCAAGTTTGTGTATCGAGGTATAAAGGACTCGAATTGATTGATGTACAAAACGGAAGCGTTCATGGTTTGTAGTTAAAATGGCTGTTCGTCGCCCACGATGTTTGTATTTAAAATTAAACAATTAAAGTAATAATTGACAATTGTAAATATATCAAACAATTATTTACAAAAATAAATAAATTGTGAGAAGAAACTTGGATGTGTGTTAATCCACCACAAAGATCAAAAGAAGATATTGAAAATAACCAAGAGAACGGGGCGCCAGGAATTGCAATATCGGAAGGGCAGCCCAATAACTTATTTGAGCCCCTTCATCGGTCCAAGAAACACAGAGTTACGTCATCCGCTTTCAACGAATGTAACAAGTAAGAACCTTTTGATTGTGTGAATAAATAAAACGTTTATGTGTGTGATTTTCTTTAACGTTACATTTGCACATCGATATTAAACGGGAAACAATCCGTTTAATTATGGTAAAGACTTTATTGTTACACGTTAGTTTTAAGAATATTATTTTAAATTTTGATTTTGATGCATTTTGTTGTAATTTTTACTTTCATTACTGAAGATTATTAATATTGAAAGCTTATACGAATATTAAATATGTAAATGCAGAAGGAAGTAAACTCAATAGGAATCCAAAGTAACAAGACAATCGAAATGGATAACTATGACCATTTCTTTTAACATTTGAGCTAGCTGGTGCCTTTAAGTAACAAAGAATTCGCAAACGCAAATATTAAAGTTCATTTACTAAAACTGAAATTAAATTGCAAGCGAATTAAAATTAACTGCTTGATGATATTTTTATAAATTGAACCCATTCCGCGTACATAAAAAGGTAATCATTTCCAATCTCAAAGAAACAATAGAACATTTTTATTGTAATTTTTTATAATTTCGACACTGTAAAAAGTGGTAAAAGAGCTCTAATACCATTCTTTGTAGCGGGGTAAAAATAACACAAGTAATAAACAAGGGTATTACGCCCGTTGCACAAGCTAAGCGGAACGGATATCAACTCAGCTTCGACTAGCGCTTAAATCAAAAACTGATGTGGCTAATTACCCATTATAGACCATACAAATATTTACACGGTAAATATACTTACAAATAATAACACAAATCCAAAAAAATGTGTTAAGGGTAACGGTCTCCAAAAATTGGCACGTTATAGAGAACGAAACTAAAATTAAGAACAAACCTAAATGTAAGAACTCTAAAACTAAGTGTGCATTAGAAGTACAAAGAAGAAGGCGATAACCAAAATAATAATAGTAGAACACAGGCACCTTCCGCCGCCATCTTGGATTTGCTGGGAAAAACTCACCTTTCACTTTTTTCTTTTCGGAGGCCTTTTTCAACCCCTAATTATGGCCGCCCACGTGTGATACCGTATTTTCCACCCTATGGTTTCTTTTCGAAGGCCCTTTTTAGCCCTAATAATTTTTGTATTTTACTCGCCCACATGTAGGGCATGTTTTTTCACCCCTATTTTATGGCGCCCACGTGTGAGCTGGTATTTTCTATCCCTATGATTTCTTTTCGAGGGTCAACCCTTGATGGAATTTTCAACCCTAACTAGAACCTTTTTGACAACAATTTGTTGTACTTGCTCACGTGAGGAGCAGATGTAGGGGTTGGTCTTGGAGCTGGGGTAGGTCTTGGACTTGGGATAGGTCTTGGACTTGAGGTTGGTCTTAGGGTTATTGTTTGATGGTCATCTAATTAAGGTCCTTTTGGCTATATTAAGAGCAGTACCCCTGGAGGTTAGGCAAACGCACACGCATACAATGTTGGAAATTGCATAATTACCCCAATAAGGTATTATTAAAATTATGGGTCCTATTGTTTTAAAATGGTCATATGCTATTGGCTACGTTCGGATGATCTTTTACCTATACGAGAAATTTATTTATACATTGCATTTCTAATAAGCAGGTTCTTGTAAGGTAGCAGTTGTGTTAGGGATTGATCATGCGTGGGGGAATTTGAATGACAGTAAAATTTAATTATAGAACACTTATTTTTATTGTAAATATATAATTAAAAAGCCTTAGTGAGTTATAAAAAGAAATTACTGAGATTCGGGTTATTCTCTAATGAAACAAAATTTTTTTATTCAGTTAATTAATTACATAAAGTTATTACAATATCGTTTTCTAAACGAATATTAAAACATAGTTTTACCTGTTGGTTCTAATGCATTGAAATATGTTTCATATCCATCCGGCCGTTAAAATGTTTGTATATTGTACGCCTTAATATTTTTTAAAGAAACTTGTTACGTATAGCTTAGATGTGTTGTATAACTGAATTTAAAAATCTGCACAAGTAAATAAGATAAAGGGTTAAAAGCACACTTACCAGCTCTGTACACAAAGAATGTTTTGGAGAATTGGTTTACGAGTGATAGTCACTGCTGTGTTACTCGTCTAATCAAACTAAATCACTTTCTATGTTTTTTACTTATGCATAGTTATTTTTTGTAATAACTGGTTCTCTATCAGTAAAAATAACTTTTTCAAAGCGATTTGAAAAATATTCATATTGTACATATGGACACACAAATTGTTTATTGAAACGCACTCATTAACAGTCATAAAAACCTCATTAAAAGTTGGAATGTAATAATTAAGTGTGCAACATACAGTTTAAATCGACCGTATATTTTCTCACATTATTTTTATTAGAGTTTTAAATTTCTATTACCATGATTGTTATTAAAATTATCACATTTCTATCAATGATCATTTTGATATAAAAAGGGGTGCCTAAAATTTATCATTGCATTTTCACTTTTGGTAAAACATAATTTCGTTTTGAGGAAACAACCTTCAAAGCAATCAATTAATCAAACCAGATACATAAGAATGTTTTAATTATATTCATTTAAATAGCGAAATAAATAAATTCAAGATGTACCCTAAAATGACTTCTATCAAAAAAAAGGTTGTGTCTTTTTAAAAAAAGCTTAGATTTTTATAAAACAAGACCGAACGTCCTAGTCGTTATTGAGAATGCTCAACCACCTATGTACAGTATACAGTGCAATAACAAATATAATTCAACTCATTACTTTAAAAATAAATGTGTAATTAAGAGCTGGTTGGTATACATCAGAATGTTATTTGTTAACATGCAATTTAAACACGCGTTGAATAAGCGGTCTTGCTTGCTTATATGTTTTATTCACACCTTTTGAGAATTTTATGTCAAGGGTCCACGACAAAGGGCGAAGACCCGAGCGGAAGTTCCTTGGAACTGCATGTAATTTTGAAAATATACAGCTACGTGGAGCCATGATCAATCTCTATTACAGAAAAACGTTTGTTAGCACCACTAGATGGCGTCACAAACAAGCTCCAACTTCCAGCCAAGCGAAGACGACAGACCTGAGAGACGAAAGGGACCAGAGAAACGCGGGGATGGGAGAGACGAAAGCCACGTTTAATTTCCCACGCTTTGGTTTTTTGTATTAAATCCAATAAGATTGATAGAAACTGGCTTCTTAGATATACAAATTATAAACAAACCCGAAAGTCCATTCCATGTGGTTTTTATGACTGTTAATGAGTGCGTTTCAATAAACGATTTTTGTGTCCGTATGTACAATATAAATATTTTTCAAATCGCTTTGAAAATATTACTTTTACTGATAGAGAACCAGTTATATATCAACTATGCATAAGTAAAAAACATAGAAAGTGATTTAGTTTGATTAGACGAGTAACACACAGCAGTGACTATCACTCGTAAACCAATTCTCCAAAACATTCTTTGTGTACAGATCTGGTAAGTGTGCTTTTAACCCTTTATCTTGTTTACTTGTACAGATTTTTAATTTCAGTTATAAAACACATCTAAGCTATACGTAACAAGTTTCTTTAAAAATATTAAGGCGTACAATATACAAACATTTTAACGGTTGGATGGATATGAAACATATTTCAATGCATTATGACCAACAGGTAAAACTATGTTTTAATATTCGTTTAGAAAACTATATTTTAATAACTTTATGTAATTAATTAACTGAATAAAAAAAATTTGTTTCATTAGAGAATAACCCGAATGTCAGTGTTTTTTTTTTAATAACTCACTAAGGCTTTTTAATTATGATATTTACAATAAAAACAAGTGTTTCGTAATTAAATTTTACTGTCATTCAAATTCCCCCACGCATGATCATTACCAACTGTGTAAGTTGATAAAGAACTTGTAACCGAATGTGGAAATGTTGCTGTCTTACAAGAACCTCCTTATTAGAAATACAATGTATAAATAAATTTCTCGTATAGGTAAAAGATCATCCGAACGTACCGTACGATAATTTTAATAATAACATCTTATTAGGGTAATTATTCAATTTCCAACATTGTATGCGTGTGCGTTTGCCTAACCTCCAGGGTTACTGCTCTTAATATAGCCAAAAGGACCTTAATTAGATGAACATCAAACAATAACCCTAAGACCAACCCCAAGTCCAAGACCTAGCCCAAATCCAAGACCTACCCCCAGCTCCAAGACTAACCCCTACCTCTGCCCCTCACGTAAGCAAATACAAAAATTGCTGTCAAAAAGGCTCTAATTAGGGTTGAAAATTTCATCAAGGGTTGACCCTCGAAAAGAAACCTTAGGGGTAGAAAATACCAGCTCACACGTGGGCGGCCATAAAATAGGGGTAAAAAAACATATCCTACACGTGCGCGAGTAAAAAACAAAAATAATTAGGGTTGAAAGCGGCCTTCGAAAAGAAACCATAGGGTGGAAAATATGGTATCACACGTGGGCGGCCATATTAGGGGTTGAAAAAGGCCTCCGAAAAGAAACAATAGGGGTGGAAAATAGGGTCTCCCACGTGGGCGTATAAAAAAGTGAAAGGTGGGTTTTCCCCAGAAAATCCAAGATGGCGGCGGAAGGTGCCTGTGTTGTACTAATAATTATGGGAAGATTAAGTTTTTCTATACCGCATGTACGATATTCAAATATTAATAACCACTAAATTTTATGGCAAACTATCCATACGTGACAATAATGCACATAGAAAGAGATAAGCGACCAAAACTTATAGCGCCTTTCCATATCGACGAAGGGGTTAGAATTTTCAAAGAGTTCAGTGAGTGGTAATTAAAAATACTAAATATCTCGATAAAGAAATATTAGATTAACGTTAGAAAGGACGTCCGCAACTTAATTAAGAGATTTAAAAGAAATGATTTGTTATAAATAGTAAGTAGGGTTCCTGTAAATTATACAGATTTTTAATTTATAAAAGAAACGCTTCAATGCGAATGCAATTAATAACTCCACAAACACTGATTTTCCTTTTTTGTGGACAAATAAAAGTTATGGGTGCAAACACAAGGGCGCAAATCTCGTATAAAAATGCTAATTTTATAGATAAATTGAAAGTTGTAATAATCCCTAAAATACTTGTTTCCTCCCTCAACAAATCGGGAATTGCTACAAATATGAGTAGAATGTTAGAGGAACTCGTGGTATTCAATTTCTGCCAGAGAAGTAAATAGGTTTGATAATGATAACCCAAGCGACCTTTTTACAAATATACTTTTTGTTATGTGCTTTGTGTTGTTTGTAAAACAATATACAACAATAATCTACGTTTATTTGTTAATGATTGAATTGCAACAATCGACTGAAGACGAGTTTATTGGCTACTCGTGCATTGAAATCTCCAAATAATATTACATCAACACCTCACCAACTTTTTGTGAAAGTACTTATTTGAGTATTAATAATTAAATGCAACATTTTCTTATCCGTTTTATGTATTAATATGAAAATATTTCTTCCTGTTCGATAACTCTGGTTCCTATATTGTAAATTTGTAACTATATTTGCTTTGTTATTATTAGATTGCTGAAAGATAATTTCTTGTTTTCAGTGGCGTAACTACATTTATGGTTGTATTAATATTAATCGCTTCAACCGTGGATTACTTCTGTGATAAAAAAGATGAAAAGTCTGATACTGAAGTTGGAAATTACAAAGGAAGTGCAAGATCCGTGGAAGCAACTTTTTCAAAAAATAATTTGGAAAATTCACCAAGTATATTTCGTAAGTACATGTACATTACAATTTGCAATTAGAATTAGTTCAAGCTTAAGTTATGTTAAGAAAGTTTCAATTCATTATTATAGAATAAGCAACGTAACGAATTAATATTACTTATAATTTAATGTAATAAGTATGGCTTTAATTAAGGAAGTGCAATTTAGAAAATAGGAAATAAGAAAAAAATTACATTTTTTTGTTTTAGATTTATTAAGGAAATTATTGCTTTGCTTTTCCGCAATTAAAAATGGAAAGAAAATATTGAATGTTGATCGGTTGGATAAACAATCAATAACGTGTTTACATGGACTTCGTTTCTTTTCCATTGGTTGGATTATTCTTGTACATAGTTATCTTGAACTGTTTGCTATTGCGGATAATAAATCACTTAGAACTGTTACGGAACGTTCTTATCTTTATCAGACTATATCTAATGGAACATTCTCAGTTGATACATTCTTCTTTATCAGGTAAATATACATTTTTAATGGGTTTAGGTGAATGTGTAGGTAATAATTTTTGTTAAGTCCACAAAAGTGAAAAGTTTTGAAACACTTTTTTTACTATGAGCCTTGTTTGACAAAAAAGCGTAGAATCCCGATTGGCCTTTCTTATACGATACGAGTAGAAAGCGAGCACTTCCCCAGTCACTTTTCCTAATCGCTTGTTAATGGTTTTATTTAAGTTTTCCCAAGGTCCCGTACAAGTAATTGGATTGTTCCAGATCCTGATTGGAGTAATAGAATTTATTTCTCAAGATTGAATTATTTCAATAAATGTAAAACAAGAAATAATACTGTGTAAAAATTATTTGTCGATTATTGAAAATTTAAACCCATTTGAGCAAATTAATTTCCGTAAAATTACCTGATTACGTTTCCTAGATTAATTATGCTAGATAAATATGCTCAAATTATGACAATGTAAACTTTCACGATTATCACACATTTAAAAGGGATATTTTTTATTTACCTTTTACATAAATTTTAACGTTTAGATAACAATTACACTTATCGTCCTCGTAAATGGCAATAGCTTTAAGAATTAATTCAGATGTCAAAATACATTTATGAAATATGGAAACTAAAATAAAATTAAATTCCATAGTTTTATTTATTATACGTTTATTAATCTTATAGAAATAGCAGGCTGATATACAACAAATTTATTTGGACATCTCAATTCATTCTTAAAGCTTAGTCTCATCTACTGAGAACGATAACTGTAAATGTTACCGAAAGGTTTAAATTTACATAAAAGATGAATAAAAATATTTCTATTTCAACAGAAACAACAAAGAAATTAACTAACTCTGAAGCTCATTCACCAAAACTATATGATTTACCAAAGATTCATAAACCTAATTGTTAAAAGTCTTATTGCAGAAGTAGGTCTCTTCTGTGAAATGTAGTTGTACTGTTCACCAATAAGCCAAAACTACTTCCAAAGTGTTAAGTTTCCATTTTGTTTTATACGTCAAACAATTATATCATATCACCTTCCTCTGACTAAACTGGAAACTAGTTTAAAAATCAAATTATATACAGCGTATTTTCTAACATCATTTCAATCTTGTGTTATTCTTGAATTCATAAATAATGACGGAATTAAATACCACATCTTTCATGTCCATTTATTCGTCTCCCAGATCTTGTTAAAAATCCTCTAAATGTGTTCTTTGATGCCAGGTCTTCTTTATCTGGGATCTGAACAATATCATTAGTCGTCTTACTAAGTTTTCTGATATTTTTTTCTAGTAAAAGCATACGTGGAACTGGCCTCGGCAATTCACCTGTGACAGTTCTCAACTTAACTAATCTTACTTTTCCATCACGCATACGAATAGTTTGAACTACACACCGATAGGTACTTTAATAACCTCATTATTCTTCGGTAAAGGAGTGAGTTGGCCTAAATATTCAGATTGAAACCTCTTATTCTGATCCCCTCTTAGTACTAAACGGTAACTACATCGTTTACTCAAATCTTGAGATTCAACTAAATCAAGATCGGTCACTCTAACTTCTTTGATGGCTTGTAAAAGCATTTCTGGGGTAAGGAGAATATGGAAGTTTTCGTTTTTAATGTTTCGTTTCTTGCAGCTATTTATAAATTGCTTCATCGACTCGACCATATTGACAATCTTGCTAAAATCTTGAGATATATTTGTAGTATCATACATTATCTTTAGCTATAGACAAGAAAGCAACAATTGCTTTTACTTTTTCTTTCTTACAATCAAAATTCTGACTCGGCGAATCTGAAAATGGATCGCTTAGATATGCAGGCCATCTCCCATAAGCGAATGATTTTGTAAAAAAAAACCTCACGTTGGATTCGAACAGCCGGGAACATGGTACTCCTCTTAAGATTTCTAGAAACGTTTTATTACTGCAACACAATTCCAGATAAATGGTTTCCAATGATCTTTTTTCTTAATCCATGATAAAACGGTTCAAGAATCATCCGAAAGGTATACTTTAAGCTTGACTTCATAATTAATCTTAAAATTTTGAAATATTCTTACTCTAACAGTTGCAGCTAGAAGGTCACGACGAGGTATAGTTAATCTTTTGAGAAGTGCTATTCTTAATTTTGCTTTAATTCATTTCAAAAACAGTTGCTAAGCTTTTGCACTTGCATGGCAAAAGACGTGTAGAGATTGGGTAGATGATGCAGTGGAATCCGAAGCTATCCAACGAAAAATACTTACTTAAGCTAAATAGAGCAGATCTTTAACCATTTCAACATTCGATCCCAATTTCAAAGACCAAGTAGAAGTGTTGGGATCAGTACTCCAAACATACTCCAAGGAGAAACACATGAGATTAAACAATTCACGAGCTGACGATAACACAGTTCGTTTATTTAATTATGTGTCAATTTTATCAAAACATTCTCAAGAAAGTTCCGAAGTGTCAAAATTTTTGTTCCTAACAAGACCACGAGGATTAGTTTTTGTTTGTACTTCAGAATTTTCTGGTAAAGAAGCTCCTTCCTCTTAACTCAAACTTCCATTGCCCAAATTTTTTGTTAACTGTTTCATCAATTGGTTTAGAGATTCATTATCTGATACACGTATTAAAACATTGTCGACGTAATAATTTGAAAATTACTTTACGATAGTAAGGGTACTTTCCGCAGACTGATTTTCTTAGGGTATCCTACAGACGATGATTCAAAACTACTACTAAGGAAAATAGACTGCTAGATACTAAAAATACCACTCGCACATGCCCACAAATCTTCAATCTCTTATATTTAGCATGCCAAAGAAACTGTAAAGCATCCCTGTAGGTTAATCTGAAGGAATACTTTTCTTAATATCAGATGTTACTTCAATCTTCTCCGTGTGAAATCGTATAGTAAGGTAGAAAATGACCAGACTGTCATAATGTTTCAAATGAGGTATTTTCTGGAAAATATTCTGTGCTTCTCTCCTTCAACGTCAGTTATACATATTGTAAAAATTGTCCTTTTCCAATTTTATTGCAATATTAATAAGTCGTCTATAAGCATCACTTTCAGTCCATGGCATATTTACTTCACATCTCTTGTCATCACTTTCTTCGATAGTTGATAGAAGACGTTCCATAACTCTTTTTGTGAGATTTCGTTCTACCAGGTTCCTGATGCCGAAAACGTCTGACCTCCATTAATCAAATATGGCAACATGTTTAGGAAATAATGAAGTTACAAGCAAAGATGATTTTGTCGAGTAGACTGGCTTCAGTTTGCCTACGAGTGTCCAATCTAATGTATGTACCGCTACTAGCCCACGCTCTAATCATGTTTGCGGCCATAAAACAGTTTACCAGCTACGTCAGCTTTAAGATATCAATGGATCCATTAGCAGAATCAATTATCTAACCACGATCCTTTTCTAATGGAACTTACATAGCTGCAGATCAATGGTTGTTCCAAGACAAGAGAAGTACTTTTCGGTTATACTATAAAGACAAGCTCTATAACAAATAACACAGTTTTGATTTGGGTTCTGTAATAAGTAATTTAAAGATTTTATACCAAATAAAACACATTCAATAATTTATGTAATAGTTTTCAAAATTACATTATAACAATTTGAGTTGCCTATCCGAAAGGCGCTTGTTATTCAATATATATTTAACAAATTTAAAAATTATCATAAAGGTTATTCTTCGGATCAACCACACAAAGACCTGGTTAAAATTTTCACTATCTAATGCCATTTTGTTGTTTGTAGTTAAAAGAGAAAGTTGCTAAAGGCTTCAGAGTGGTTGTTAATTAATTGTATATTATTCCATTGTATATGGGATTTACACTCTTCAGTCGTTAAGATTCATACTAAGTTTAAGAGTAATTTGTTGATCAGCATTTTTCCCTTAATTGGATCAAAACCACTTCTCTTATCTGGAGGCCATACCATCTGGGCAAAAATTCTTTTATTTCTTCATTTGTCACAGTCTAAAACCCATCACATTGCTTTATCTGTTAAAAAAAACCTAATTTAATAACTTCCCTTACCGTAGCTGTCATTTTAATGTTAGCTTGGACAGTATATTTGTATAAAGTAATGGTAATTGGCGTAACAATTAGTTTGGAGTACATCGTAGAACCTGCCATTTAAGTACGGCTTCGAATCGTTTGCACTCTGCTTGTTGATATGGTGCAAGTCCTAATAGGGACTTAGATTGAGAAACCGTCAACCAAAGGTTTGAGATCTACGTTATTTAGATTAACCGGGTGTACTTTTGGAGTTTATTTATCCATCAGGGACGTCAATTATAAACAATGTAAATAATAGTATTAGTCTTAGATATCTCTAATTAATATTAATCTTTAGATAACAATTAGCTTTAAGTTTAGCTATTCACAATTGACCTCATTCACATTATATGACGTTGAAAATTACTGTAAAAGGATATTCGTGATCTATAATTATTATTGGGTTTTTATTAATACTATAATTTAATATAAATAATCAATTTACTTACCCTAACAGCCTTTATTTACAGTGGCGAATTTATAGTTGTGTAACAACTAACTCTACTGTCACAGGGCCCACTGTTGTTTAGCTCAATCGGTAAGATCTATCTTTTTGCGAGATCGTAGGTACAGGGTGCGTTTCAAGTGCTTGCAACAGAACCAGTACGAAATAATCGGCTTAGTTTAAGTACACGGCTTCCGGTTAGGTTACCTATTGTACTTAATTCATATTTATGATAACGCGAATACCCCTAACTTTATTCACGTTTTTTTCTTTATTTTGCATTATTGAAAATATTCAGGCATTATACGTTTTTAAATTAATTTATGATTCCTTTCTTTCGACTCGTTGCGGAAAAGATAATCTTAAGGCTCCAAAGGGCCTGGCGCCTACTAAATAAATACGATTGAGCCTTATACCGTCTCTTACATCTGGCCAGTTAGAGTATTTCCGACGCCCGGGCTGAGTTGGCTGGACGATTTTATGCTACCGTCCCACAGCGGAGCCGAGTTATAATATAGTTATACATTAGTGTTTGTAGCATAACTATGGCGCCCAACGTGGAGCCCAAAGATGACTTTGTTGAGTAGACTGGCTTCAGTTTGTCCATGAGTGTCCAATCTAATAATGTATATACCGCTACTATCCCACGCTCTAAATCATGTTTGTGGCCATAAAATAGTTTACCGGCTACCTCAGCTCCAACTAAGATAGCAATGGATCCATCAGTAGTATCAGTTATCTAACCACGATCCTTTTCTAATGGAACTCACATAGCTGCAGATCAATGGTTGTTCCAACACTTCAAGACTGCAGCAGTGCTCTTCGGTTATACTATAAAGACAAGCTCTATAACAAATAGCACAGTTTTGATTTGGGTTCCTCTAAAAATTGAATGAACCAGTTACTTTTTTCGAATCGGTGCGCATCCCACCTCTTCAACCAATCGTCTTGTAAAATATGATGTTTGTGAAAACCAGTGTTGAAAATAAGTCTTACTCGGCGTAAGTCTTTTTCTCTCTTTGACTCTACAACCATCGTGTCTAGGGCGACGTCGGGATACTCGTGATTGGTTAAACTCTGTTCATTAATTTTTGACGTGATTTGTGTGGATGTTGCTTTTGGGACACATAATTTTACAATGATTACCTAGACAACTGGAATATCTTTCCCTTAAACCACGTCTTTGTGATATGGCCAAATATTGCAAACAAACAGAAACAAGCAGACTCTGACAGCTTCTGTTCGGCCTTCTGATAAACCTCGCCCTATCAAGGTTGTGTTAAATAGTGAGGAAGATGCATGATCAATTTTCAGAAATAAGGCTACCTTTAAATACGTCAAAATGTAAGGTTGTATCGTTTACTAAACAATCTCAAAAATTTGAATACAACTACAAACTTGCATCTTCACATCTTTCAAGGACTAATTTTATCAAAGATTTAGGTGTGTACTTTGATAGCAGCTTTACCTTTTCTTACCATATCAATGAGTTATCTCAGCAATTAGTATGCTTGGTTTTATCTTACGTAACTGTAAAACATTTTCAAACATAGGTGCTCTTAAAACACTTTACCTTGCATTGGTACATAGTAAACCAGACTACTGCTGCTTAATTTGGTATCCTACCCGAAAGTATCTGATACATGCTCTTTGAACTCTATAGAGGCGATTCCTAAAATTTCTGGCGTTTAAGGCTGATGGGGCTTATCCCGAGAGAGGATGTTGTCAAATTGAATTATTGGACAGGTTTGACTTTTGCTCTCTTGAATTTAGAAGACGTATAATAAGTTTAAGTTTTCTTTATAATCTTATCCACAACAAAATTAATTCACCTGAGTTGTTATCTTTAATCAATTTTTCAGTTCCGTCACGTACCACTCGATACAGAACAGAATTCCACTATACGATACCACATACAAATGTATTGTACATGTCTCCAATTATTAATGCATGCAGAACTTATAACAAACACTGTGTCCTTATTGATATTGATTCGCATCACTGTACACTACAAACATTATTAAATCGAGTTAGTAGTTAATTTAAATACCACGTATATTAAGTACTTAGGTTTATTTTATATTTAGCATATTTAGTATATTTAGTAACACAATGTTTTGTCTCTTTATGATTTATCCTTGTACACTGCGTAAGTTATGTTTTTCATAATTGTCCTATAATTGGAATTAATTATTCTGTGGGACAATAAATGCTATTTATTTACAAAGCAGACATCGAGACATTCCTTTATTAAACAATTCAGATGCAGTAAGTACAGAAATGTCTCGTGTTGTTATCTACGGGTCTCCCCCTCTCTTTAAAACTAAATACGGCAGGTGAAATCCTATCTTCGTTCATCACTTCTTCTCTGAGAAACTCCATTAGAGTATCAAGACGTTTCTCTAGGCTTGCCACTGAAGAATAAGGTTGATTTCTATGTCAAACTCATATTAAACCTTCCCCCGAGCAACATTCTGCTACAGAGTACTACATCGCAATTCAAGCATTAGATTTCTCACATAAACCCTCTAAAGCTCTCAATTGTGCTTGAATTTTGTCAAAATATGTTGATAATTTATTCTTAGTATTAAAATTTGTTAAAACTAACTTGAGAAGTTCTACTACATATACCTCTATCAATAACTCTTCTCTTCCAAATCTCTGTATTAAATTATCAGCTGTCTCCATATAGTTTCCCTTAGTAACAGGGTAACTTTAGACTAATTGTCTAGCCCGGGAACCTGGGCTTGTAGTAGAATTAATTATTACAGTTTATTTTCCTCTTCAATATCAAAATCTTTATCTATTCTACCAACTGAATCCAAAATACGAGCCAATGCTTAGCATCGAACCCAAACTGTTTGAATCTGCCTCTGGATTTTGAGTTTTTGTAGCTTTCACTTTGATTAACCATGTCAATGTGACGTTTTAGGTTGTGATATTGAGAGCTTAATTCGTTCATTAGTTCTACTTATACATTCACATGTTCCTCCTCTTCTTCTAAATCAACATAAGTTGATTTAGTTCGGTGATTCGAAGCATTCTTTCGTCCAGTACTTTTATGATACTGTGTTTTTCTATCAAATCGTACCTTTGTTTGGACAAACTTCCTTCCAATTTATTGCAGATTCTTGTAAAAGCTGTTCTTTGTAGTGCTAAATATTTCTTGGTTCTTGCATACTTGCTAACAGAAGAGTCTTGTCAAAACTCTTATTGTCGAATTTTTACTTGAATAGGTCTCTTCTGTGTAGTGTAGATATACTATTCAGTACGAACGAAGACTTCACCTTTTTTTTATATTTCATTGAAAAAATGCGTGATTTTAATTTGCTAGAAGGTGGCATAGTGATCAGTGTTGTGATTGTATCACTATTTACTGAACTTCCTTTAAAAGAAACCATTGAATATATTAATCACATTTTTCCGAATGATATAACCTATCTATTTTTAGTGGAATAATAAATTTTATGAACAGATCGATAGTATAGCTATGGGAAGCCCACTTAGTCCAGTAGTAGCTAATTTTTACATACATTAGCTCTACAAAATGTACCTAAAAAACCTTTGGTTTAGATGTGTTGATAATACTTTTGTAATTTGGTGAAGAAGCATTAAACGAATTTTTAGATTTTGTAGATGGTATTCATCCAAGTATTTTGTTTACTGTGGAAGGAAAAGCGCATGGACGTTTACCATTTTTAATATATGAATTGCTAATACGAACAATACATCGTTTTCTTTTAGAATTTACCGGAAACCGACGTACACAGAAAGATATCTTCATAAACTGTCAAATCATCCACGTAAAAAAATTAGTATAATGAAATCTCTAGTGGATCAAGCTAAACGAATTTGTGATCCAGAATTTTTTTATCCTTTAAAAGCATCAGTATGAGCTAAGCACTAAGCACTAAGTTATTCCCTTAAAGAAATTAATAATATAATTGATCCTGTTAAACGTACCAGGAAAGAACAATAACCATTTAATCTCGATAAAGCTTTTTTATTTTTACAACTAACTTTACGAATAAAACTGAAAATATTAATTAAGTACGGAATTAGAACTAATTTCAAACCTACTTCAAATGCATAATTACCATTTGAAATACATAAGTTAACCTGTTCTTGTGGAAAGTATATGTTGTAACTACAAAACATAGCTTTGATGCTAGACGTAAAAAACATATCAGATTTTGTAGATTAGGTCAAGCGGAGAAGTCTGTCGTAGCTGACCATGGGTTAAAAAATTTAAATTATAACATTCAATTTGATAATATAGAAATTTTATCAAGGCAAACTAATTATTATGTTCGTTTACAACGAGAAGCTATTGAAATATATAAACACCCTAATAATTTGAACAACCAAGAAGAAAATTTCATATGAAATAAGTATTGGCATCTAACTAAAAAATGGTATGTTTTAATTTTAATTTTAACTGTTGGTATGTTTATGTTCTTTGTGCAACTTTCCTAGACCTGGATGTAAATGCTTTACTAATTAAGTATGTCAAGTTATCTCTGCATTGCGTTGATGTAACATATACCTATAGGTAAAATTAAGACAAGGTTAACATACGCATTGCGCTTTCATACTATAATAACGATTACAGTCCTTAAATATTAACGGAGAGCTATTTCTTGGTTGGATTTGTGATTTAACTACATGTTTCATTTTAATTAGTATGTTAAGTTTTTAGTTATGTATACTTTTACCTTGCTCTACAATGTTATGATGCAGGTTAAACACGCTATCTTCTTTTTTATATTCAAGGTTAAATAGTACCACCTTTGTTTTGCACACATTTACCTCGGATCTCAGATCCGAGTGCAACTTGGTTGAATACGGACGTGCACCTATTGTACTATTATTAGTACTACCGTCATTAATTGATTTATAATTGGATTAATGCGAGGGCAACAAATATTGATTGCTGACGCCGCTATCAGTCTGAAAACGGCTCGGCCTACTCGCGACCGTGACCGTATACTTGCGATAAACACTCAAAAACATTTTAATAAATAAATAAATAGTGATACTAACTACGAATCATTTCACTGAATTCGACAAAAATAATGAGCAACCTACCCGGTCTACAACTTAGGCCCCCGATCACCATTTGTAAATGTGTAAATCCCTACAAACCACCAAAACCCAGATGCTAAAGGCAGTAATCCTGAAAAACGAAATTTATCTTCTCCCGATGGCGACGGTGTCAACAAGCGTTATGTATTTAATTCAAACTCGCTTATCGCCATAAATAGATATACACTGCAATCAATCCTAGAATTTCAAGAAAATACTCCGCAACCTCATTCATCTCAAGTAAATACTTCGAAACCTCATTAATCAAATACTGCAAATCGCTTGGCCAGTACCACAGAAAAACCTAAAATCCCTCCAATCTAATGGGACCCACTACTAAAACATTGTTAAAGACATCAAGAACATAGCTTAGGAAGACTTTACTACATCCTACAAAAACAATCAACTAAATAATGCTAATGACCATAGGAACCTCACTAAATACTAGGAAGAACACAAAATAAGTTTTTACATATACCATAATTCTGAGACCTCTAATATTTCGGTTATTATACGCAACATTCCTATTTCGCTCACACAAGACGAAATCCATGAAGAACTTAAGCGAAAATTTCTCGTCGTTAAAACAATGTCAATGCCCTTGATTGCAGTTGAATTAGGCAAAGTAGAGGAGGCCAAGGAGATATTTAACTTAACTAGTCTTTACAATGTTGTATCGGTGGAACCAAGACGGAATAGCTTTGATAATCCATAATGCATCAACTGCCAGAGGATAGGACACACGAAGAACTACTGCCACCTACCTGCATAATGTGCGAAATGCACAGAACACCATCATTTTAAAGAATGTCCAAACCAGCATATTTCAATAACTTAACTAAGGGTTGCCACAGCTTCAAGGTACAACAATCCACCAACAATAATCTAGTCTCGAACGAAACCGGTTCACCCACATCAAAAATCTTTCAAGCAATCTTTGAAGTGATCACACCTTACATGGAGCAAATTAAGAACTTCACCTTATCATTAATACCCATGCTATTTCAAAATAGCTGGAAATAAGCAGTTAACACTTTTACTGGTCAATCGGCAATTAATATTTCAGCCCCGTGTTATATATATATATATATATATATATATATATATATATAGATCTAATTAACAATCAGACATCCTTGATATAATCTTGAATAAAAATCCAACCTCACGAATTCACCAAACTGCTGTAACTGAACTTGACTCAGACCACATACCCGTAATCTGCAGACTAGGGTGCACTCCTCACTGTAACCCCAAATCGACTAAGTTAATTACCGGCCTAATTAACTGGGAACTGTTCCGAAAGGCAATGGACGATCTAATAGCTTGCCCAACAGAGAACATATAGATAAATCGATTATAATATTCACAGAAGCAACCAATGAAGCAGTAAAGATTGCAACTGTTACCACTAGAAAGTTTAGACCCATCAGGCACTCCTCGCTACCACCGTATATATCTAATCTTATCAGGGAGAAGCACGCTACCCGCAGACCGTGGCAAAACACACGAAACCAGGCAGTCAGGGCCGGTCTCAACCAATTAATTAGACAAGTAAAAAATGAATTGGACAAATTTAGGATAGACCAATACAATGAATACATTAAATCTCTACAACCAGGGGATCCTAATATGTGGAGAGCACCAGTATATTGCCATCTCTTGGGTAGTGTAACAATTTAACTAGTCACATTGCAGCATTTTCTGCAACGCAACTTTCTTAACAAGGCAGATATGTATTGAAATAATAAAAAAAATATGTTACCTCGAGCTACCGCTATAGTAGTCCGATTAGAAGGTAATTATAATTCTGACTTAAAATTCTGAAAGAGGACCAAAAAATAATAAGGGTCACTATTTGCACAAACTTTTTATCTCATCGGAAACATGGTGAAATCGAGGGTCAAAACATAAACATTTATAAAAAGTTAAGTAACGTCGGGTGCGGTCAGTAGTTAGTCAGTACTTGGATGGGTTACCCCTTGGGAACACCGCGTACCGTTGTCTTTTTTATGTTTTTATAATGTAGTTTTTAACGCTAAACAAGAATATTAAATGTATTTGATAATGTAATTTTCTTCGGTCAGGCAATGCTAGAAAAGCATTCTCAACTTATTTATAACTAGGTGGTGAGGCACCACAACTTTAACTTTTGGCCTTGATGCCCACGTGGAGGACGTAATTTGACCTTGAGGGTTGACCTCGGGCCTGGCTTTGGAGATGACCTTGGGAATTCCCAATGCCACCCACGTGATTGACTTCGGGTTTGACCTTGAGGCCGACCCTGGGGCCTAGCACTGAAATCGTCCTAGGGCTGGCTTTGGAGTTGGGGTAGCCAAGGTTAGAACCAAAAATCTGTTCAGCGGGAATTTTTTTCTAGTAATGCTAATGCTAACTTGTAAGACAGGTATAGGGGCTACTTCTTGCGTCTTCGCCCCCTTGCCGTATCCCCATGGCTGAATAAGGGTGCCTAATGCTAACTTGTAAAACAGATACAGGAACTTGTGTTAGGATCTGCACCCTCCTGTCGTGGCCCCCTTGGCAAGAAATTTGCAATTTATTTGTGTAGCCATCTAGTGGTGTATGGCTAGCGAATATTTCCTGTAATAGGGGTGGCGTCACCTAGAGGTATATT
>JARFJB010001481.1:7500-170000 GCA_036346205.1 Vesta saturnalis | reverse complement strand
TAAGTAGTTTTGCGGCGCATGTAATGCTAATGCATTTGCTTAAATTCTCATTAAATAAATCCTAATAGTTCACATTCCTTAGTATCATTAACAACAGATTAGCAAATATTCAAAAATGTTTTTATTAGTTAGTTCGTTTTCAACTGTGATTTAAAAGCGAGTGTAGAAATATGAGTTCCACATTGGGAAAAAGTGGTCAAGTAATAAGTGGTCAAACGCGCGAGGTGATATATAATGTGTACAGTTATTTGAAAAACTTACACCCCACATATACCTTGAAACAATTAAAATAAACCGTGTCTGAAGCAACAAAAGTGTCTGTTAGATCAGTGGCAAATATTATTAAAGAGGGTGAAGGTCCAACAGAAGAGGTAAAACTAAGATTTTCAACTCCAGGCAAGAAACGCCCACGTCCGTCTTCTATGACCGACTTGGAAGATTTCGAAAAGAGCCTTTTTCTCAATATAGTATATAATTTTCACAAGACCGAGGGTGCACGGGTGACAATTCCTGCTCTACGCGAGAAACTCCACAATGACTTAGGTTGGCACGGTGGTGCTACATCTTTACGTGTTATATTAAAAGACCTGGGATTTCAATGGCATCGAACTGAGAATAGTAGAAAACTTTTAATAGAGAAGAACGATATAAGGGCTCTAAGAATTATTTACTTACAAAAAATTCAATTCTACCGAGAATTAAATCGTCCACTTATTTACATGGACGAAACATATGTTCATAGTGGACACACACAATCAACGTCGTGGAGTGATGGCACAACTAACGGACTGCTGTCTGCAATTTCCAAAGGACCAAGAATGATTGTGGTACATGCAGGAGGTAAAATGGTTTTTTTACCAGGTTGTAGTCTGATATTTAAATCAGAAACTAGCAGCGGAGACTATCACGGCGAGATGAATGGTAGCAACTACGAAAAATGGTTACGTGAGAAACTTTTACCAAACTTGCCCCCACAATCGGTTTTGGTTATTGATAATGCGCCGTACCGTAATGTACAGGTGGATCGTGCTCCAACAAGTAATTTGAAAAAGGCAGATATGGTTAAGTGGTTAATAGAGAAAAAGATACCGTTCAATCCTTTGATGTACAGACCACAACTTTATGAAATAATTAAGCTACAAAAAAAGGAACATATAACGTACAAGTTTGATTGTATATTAAGTAATGAAGGACATACGGTGCTGCGACTACCTCCCTATCACCCAGACTTAAACCGGATTGAGTTGATTTGGGCTCAAGTGAAAAATAATGTTGCAAAGAGAAATACCACCTTTAACTTCAACCACGTTAGAAGATTGTTGGAAGAAGAATTAGCGGCTGTTACTCAAGAAAACTGGCAAAAGTGCTGTAAGAAGGTAATCGACCAGTAAAAAAAATATTTAGAGAACGAAATACTGATTGACGTACAAGTCGAAAAACTGGTGATGCATTTGGAGGACGATTCAGAAACTGAAAGTGGCTGGTCTAGTGATGAATGAATGTGTGACTTATTTGTTAGTAGTGTTTAATATTATTATAGTAGGTAATTATCGCCGTTTGAGTAACTTTTCCCCAAATTGTATGGAAATATAAAAATTGATTACATAAGAAATATCATAATTTTTTTAAATCCTCAATAATACTCTTAAAATACAGCCTATTCTGTTTCTATAATTAAAAATGGAACTTATACTTTTTTGATTTTCATAAACGATTAAACTGTTGTTAATTCAAACATAAAATTTATTACTTGTCAACATGGTTATTTTTTTATTTTATAAATGTTTAAACTATTACTGTTCATATGTAATTTAAATAAATAAAATATTTAAAAATTTCTTGTGGTTTGGTGACGAATAATTGAAAACGCGACACCGACGCCACTGGTAATGCTTTCAGTCACTATTGCGTTAACGAGTGGGGCCGAATGCACGAACATCCATGCGCGACACGAGGCATTCTTTGGCCGCGCGGACTGTACCTTATTTGCAAAACTTACATGTACATTTTACTAAGCAAGATATGAACTATCAAATGCATGTTAGTTTATTTTAATCCCTTAAAATTTTTTAACGCTCTAATTTATGTAGCAAGGTTTAGCACTAGTAACTCGTCACCTTTTACAATTTACGAATTCAAAAATTTTCATTTGTGTAATTACTTATCTATGCTTCCTTGAAAATTATATAGCAGCCTAAAAGCTATTTTATCTATTTATATTGAAGTTAAATATATTATTTATGTCATATTTACGTAAAATGCTTCAACCCCTTCCAGTGGCGTAGCTTATTTTTTTATTTTTGAATTTTTATTATATGTATTCACGTATTTAATAGGTGGTAGGCATGTATACTCCATGCCAGCCGGGGAGGTACCACCACCCTTACCATGGGCTCCTTAATATTGGGTCTCCGATTTTCTGAGCTCGGTAAGGGCTGCCGGTTACCTTAATCTATTCTCATCCTTATTCTTCCTTCTCGCCCTCACTGTCTTCCTATCGGATTAAAAGTCCCAAATTAAAAAATAAGATGGCTGTGGTTTCTAGGGTTATAAATTCCGGACGTAAAATCCTGCCCCACTCGGATGTCCGGGAGGGCAGGGCCCAAGCGACCTCGGTCATCGAAAGTATCAACTTTCTGATTCACTACTGCAACATCCGCGGTATCAGGTCTAATCTTAATGCTATTCACCAACATCTTGAACAATTACAACCTGATATATTGTTTCTATCTGAAACACAAGTCTCCTCTGAAAGCTCCGAGTCACCCGACTTGCAATTTCCTCAATACCATCTTCACTCTAACTTTCGATATAAAGGAGGCGTATGTGCGTACATCAAGGACAGAAATGCTTGCAAGAGGGTTTCTTCCTTAGAAAATAAAAATTTTGACGTGATTTGGTTTAAACACTCTGGTCCTAATTTTGTGAAATTCTACTGTTGCATTTATAGGTCTCCTAATGACAGCAACTTTCAAGACTTCTTCGATTACCTTAGTATGAAAGTTGACTATCTCCTGTCTCAGTTTCCATCTTGCGATATCTCATTTGTAGGCGATTTCAATGTTCATAACTCTAATTGGCTTCAATTTTCATCTCCTACAAATCCCGCTGGTCATAGTGCAGAAACATTTGCTATTTCATGTGATCTCACATACATGATTTCTGAACCCACAAGAATCCCTGATATCACTAACCATACTCCACATCTTCTAGATCTTTTTCTTACATCAAACCCTCTTGTTTATAAAACTTCCGTTCTTTCGCCTTTAGGTCTTTCCGACCATTGTCTAATAAAAATCATTTCTACTGTACCTAATTCCACTGTTGTTCGCAAAACCGATAGAACCTTGTGGTGTTTTAAGTCAGCTCGATGGAGTGATTTACGGGATTTCTTTGCAACCTTTCCATGGCGTGAATATTATTTTAAGTCGTCCTCTTCTTCGGACATCGCTCTTTCAGTATCTGAAGTCATCCTCATGGGAATGGAGTTATACATTCCGAAAAAACAGTACCGTCTAGGTGATTCACGTTCCCAACCCTGGTTCAATAAGGCTTGTTCTGATGCAATATCTTTAAAAAATAAATGTTACATTAAATGGAAATCTAATAAATCGACATCACTAAAACTAGAAAGTTGTTCGAACAACGAAAATGCAATGAACTACATCTCCTTTAGGCAGTCGTAAATTTTGGTCTTTAGCAAAAGCCATTAGTAAAAACTTTCGAACATCTTCATTTCCCCCTCTGACATCTATTGACGGATCGGTAGTTGCTGATTCTGTAGACAAAGCCAACGTTTTTGTGGATTTGTTTGCATCAAACTCGTGTCTCTATGATTCTGGAAAAGATGTGCCCCTAGTCAACTCTTCTTCATACGTTATGAAACCAATTCATTTTCTGTACAAGCTCTTGGAATCGATCATCAGTAGGCTTGATCTCAATAAGGCGACTGGCCCAGACGGTATCCCAGGTATTGTCTTAAAGAAATGTTCCTCCGAACTAGTACCAGTCCTGTTCGCAAAAAACAGTACCGTATAGGTCATTCACGTTCCCAACGCTGGTTCAATAAGGCTTGTGCTGATGCAATATCTTTAAAAAATAAATACATATTACATTAAATGGAAATCTAATAAATCGGTCGACAGTCATGTAGAATACGTTGGTGCTAGAAATATCTGCAAAAGTGACATCACTAAAACTAAAAAGTTGTTCGAACAACGAAACTGCAATGCAGTCGTTAATTTTGGTCTTTAGCTAAAGCCATTAGTAAAAACTTTGGAACACCTTCATTTCCCCCCCTGACATCTATTGACGGATTGGTAGTTGTTGATTCTGTAGACAAAGCCAATGTTTTTGTGGATTTGTTGGCATCAAACTTGTGTCTCAATGATTCTGGAAAGGATGTGCCCCTAGTCAACTCTTCTTCATACTACAAAACCAATTCATTTTCGGTACAAGCTCTTGGAATCGATCATCAGTAGGCTCGATCTCAATAAGGCGACTAGCCCAGACGGTATCCCAGCTATTGTCTTAAAGAAATGTTCCCCGAACTAGTACCAGTCCTATCTAAGCTCTATACGATCTCTATATCTTCTGGCGAATTACCTTCATCATGGAAGTTAGCAAATGTTCAACCTACTCCCAAAAAAGGTGATAAGACCGATCCCTCAAATTACAGACCAATTGCCATCACTTCCATTTTGTCTAAAATCATGGAAAAAGCCATCAATCAGCAACTGCTCACGTTCCTTGAAACTAACAAACTCCTTAGTGACCACCAATATGGGTTTAGGCAAAGTCGTTCAACAGGCGATCTTCTTTAATATGTGACCCAGGTTTGGAACAATACAGTAGAGCAGTCCGGTGAAACAGTTGTAGTTGCTTTAGATATCTCAAAGGCATTTGACCAAGTTTGGCATAAGTGGTTACTTGCCAAACTCACCTCGTTTGGGTTAAATGATACGCTCATCAACTGGGTTTCTAGTTTCCTTGATAAAAGACGAATACGTGTCGTAGTTGATGGCTTTTTTTCAAAAGAAGTTAGCATTAACGCGGGCGTACCACAGGGATCCGTTATAGCGCCTACACTTTTTCTGCTGTACATAAACGACCTTATTTCTTCAACACCTAACCCCATCCATTGCTTTGCTGACGATAGCACTCTTCACTGTAGTTCATCTCAGTCTACTCATAGTGATAATCCACCTTCTATGTCAAATCAAGAAATTAAAGCTGAAATGGCAAATTCAATCAACAAAGACATTCAACGTATTCTCGAACGGGGAAGCAATAATCTAGTTAAATTTAATGCTAACAAAACTCAGTGTTGCCTTATATCCGCCAAAAAAGATCGATCATTTCCTGTTGTAAGTATGAATGGCTCAGTTCTTAAGTTTTCAGACTCTATTACTCTGTTGGGTATGACTGTATCTTCAAATCTCTCATGGGTTGCCCATCTTCTGTCAGCTACCAAAAGAGCTGCTCGTAAAATAGGCTTTTTGTACAGATATAAGCAGTACTTTACCTCTCGACAACTCCTTCTGCTGTATAAGGCCCAAATTCGGCCTCATCTGGAATATAATTCTCACCTTGGGGTTAGTGCTCCCCAATACGCTCTCGATATCGTTGATCGTATTCAAAAGAGAGCGATTAGGCTTATAAATGACCCGTCCTTAACTTCTCACATACAGTCCCTTGAGCATAGAAGGATGGTTTCAGTTCTTTCTTTGTATTATCGTTATTACAACGGCTATTGTGCTGGTGAATTACATTCTTTGATACCATCTCCGGCTATCTTTGCAAGAAACACTCGGTTCGCTCATTTACATCATCAGTATGCAGTACAAATCTCCACTTGTCGTACTAAACGGGCGCAATCCACATTTTTCTACACGGCTTCTAAACTCTGGAATGATCTCCCTAGTTCCTGTTTTCCTCTCACTTATGATATGAGAAAATTTAAGGTAGCTGTTCATAGGCATCTATTGTAATTCATTATCCCTCTATCCATCCTCCTAAGTGTTCCTGAGTGCTTTAGCACGATAGGCCTTATTTAGCCTGTTCAGGTCCACAATCATAAAAAAAAATATGAATAATGTTTACTAATTGAATGCATATTACACTGTTGAGTCTAGAAACATAAATATTAAATTTAAAATAGTTCTCAATTCAGAAAATAAACACTAAAAAAATCGAATTCTAAACATTGTACTACTTACGAAGCTGAATCATTTTTAATTAAGGTGAATTAAGTTATAGCTGATATTTTGCTTCTGATGGTATCTGTTCACTTGGAAACATTAATGTATTTGGTGAAACTGCTATTTCTTGAATTTATTTGCTATTTATCCATTTCGTCTCCACCCTCCCCAGCACTTACTTTTTGTGATTCTTAAGAGTAACTGGAATAATCATAGTCGTGATTATTTTGCACCTCCTTCAAGCGTCCCTTTTACAGAATTTTTCGATGTTGTCAAACATTTCTACTATTTGTGCCTTAGTTTGTGTTACCTACTTGAAATTCAAAACATTTAAAGATTTTTACGGGTATATACGGGGTTTATATCTTATACACTGCAGTTAATTGGTGTGTAATGATTATAAAATACTAATGTAATTTGTACAATTTTTAGTGGTCTTCTTCTTACAACAACATTCCTGAAACGTGGACTCAAAAAACCATCCGATAATGCTAATGGAGAAAATAAAAAAGACAGCATTAAAATAAGCGCATTAAAAAATATTGTATTAATCGTGTACCGCTACATCAGACTTACACCAGCGTATTTATTTGTACTTGGAGTGAATGAAGTTGCAATGCGTTATTATCATAACAAAACTGTGTTTAGTCCAGCAATCATTGATCATTTAAGCTGTCCGGAATATTGGTGGCGAAATGCATTATACATCAATAACTTTTATCCATTAACCGAATTTTGCATGCTATGGTCTTGGTATATGTCAAATGATATGCAATTTTTCATTATTGCAATTATTTTTTTGGGTATTGCCGCAAGGTTGTATATTTTGAAAAGTTTTACTTGTTCGTAAATTGCACAATTTTAGAAACGAAAAATGTTTCAGATGGATTGTTGGTACCATAATTGTATTTTTGTTCACATCTTGGGTGGTTACGTTTATTATAGCAATGCAGTATCAATATGTGGCTAGAATTGAAGAACCGTTTGCGTTATTTGATCAACTGTATGATAAACCATGGATGCGTATCGGTCCTTATCTCATTGGAATGGCGACCGGTTACATGTTGTTAAGAATAGAATATAAAATGAGTATACCAAAAACAGTTGCATTCGTAGGTTGGATACTGTCTTTATCTTGTCTCGGTAGTTTGGTATATGGTCTTGGACGAGAAGGTCTTGTCGTTCCCGTTTCTGCATTTTACGTAAGTAATAATACTTTAAATTATAGTGTTGTACGATTCATGATATTTCAGGCTGCTTTAGGACATACAGCTTGGGGAATGTCTATTGCTTGGATAACTATTGCCTGTAGTACAGGATACGGAGGACCTGTTGATGCAATTCTGAGCTTTAGAGGTATTTACCCCTTGAGCAGGTTGACATACTGTGCCTATCTGATACATCCAGTGGTTATGTTCATAACAAGTTTTGAGATGGATGGACCATTCCACTTACATCAAATGATTATGGTAAGGTTTGTTTGATTATGTTTAAAGATTACTAATTTTCTTCTCATTCCAGTTCGTTGTGCATTTCGGCAATTCAGTCATGTCGTTTATTGTAGCTTTCTTTATTTCTTTAGGATTTGAAGCACCTTTCGTCGGTTTACTAAAAATAATTTCTAGTAAATAAAGTTAAATGGTTTAGACCAAATAAATTCATTTAATTTGCTTATTTCTCTTTTAGTAGGTCATAGAAATACATGAAGGAAATTGATATCTACTGCTACCGTACCTTTACCATAATGCTTTTATATAATAACTTTTTATGGCAGTTTTCAATCTATATTTGTTGTTTTATATTCTATTATGATTATGTTTCTAATCGTGTTTTGCTTGTAATATTTTCGGTGTTTGATCGATTATTATTTCTGTTAGTTTTGTGATTACTTCCTTAACGATGATTTATAGTGGTACTTTTAACGAGTCCAAAGCTCTAACAAACTATACTTGATACTGTAATTTCGCAATAAATTAAGGTTAAAGCTATTTATTATTTCTGTGTAATATAATTTTTATGCTTATTTAATTTTATCACTTTTAGTATTATTGTTCAATTTCCTTCATTCTAGTAAATATTTCTATACACAAATGCGAATGTTACTTATGTTAATGTTAATCATGTTGTTAAAGTATACTTAATATAGTTAAAGACTGTTATGTGTAATTGTATATAATATTATTTAGAGTATTTAGACACCTTTGTACTGGGTGGCACACTTTCGGGAAAAATATTGATAGTAAAGTGACCGAAAGAAATTTCTAGAAATTAGCTTCAAGTTCCAGCGATGGCCACCTGAGGGTGTACACGTACACCAAATTAAAAAATCGACTTTTTTTCTTAAATCGGCATTATCAAAATATGTCCAAAATAGTTTTATTATAAACCATACAAACTTAGACATTTTCTTTTTCAGAATTTTTCTATATTATGGTAAATAAAGGGTGGGGGGGAAGGTACATGTTCGCTTGAAAAAATGTCATAACTTCTTTTTAACTCAACCGATTTTTAAGTTTCGTTTCTCATAAAATATATACGTCGGTTTATTTTTTTTTCTAGTCGGTAGATGGCGTTTTGTGCCGTAACTTTTTGCAATTTTCTCAAAAATTTTAAATGTAAGATTAGAATAATTTTTAAAATATAGACATTGGTGAAAACTGCAAGTCGATATCTTCTTTCGTTACAAACATATGGATAGAAATAATGTTAAAGATACATTTTACAAGTAACAGAATTAGAGAACACGGTTAACTGTCATTAATTACAAAATTTATTAATTATTAAACTATTAATACAAAAGAAACACAATGTAATGTATTAAATGTCCTTTGGGGGGTGTATTTTAATACAGAGCGGATAATAAAAATTATTTTTTAAACTATTGTCACATTAGAAATTTCATTTCTATATTATGTGTGGCCTAAAAGGGCCGATATTATAAAAGAATGGTGTGCAACTAGTAATGAAGAACTAATGAGCAAATTTTCACTTGTCCTGCTCGATATAGAGCTACAACCTCTCATGAATAGCTAAAGCAACAGTCTTGCTTCTACCATTGGAATACGGTGAATTACGTTCCTTATTTGGTCTACCATATACTCACTAGTAGTTGGTTTGGTTAAATAAACAACGTTTCCCTCAAAAATAAAAATCCAAACAAGTCAGATCATGTGACCTAGAAATTGAAACGTTTTTTCAGCTTTTTCTATAAATACCTAGCTGTGCCACAGAAATAAAGTACCTATTCCTATCCATTTGTCAGGAAATGTTCTGTCCAAAAATTGACGGACATTGCCGAAAAATGTGATAGACACCTATCATTCTGAAAAAACTGGTGATTCGTTAGACAGAAAATTCAGGTAAATTTAACCTGCCAGTTTTTCATTAAATGTAAATGTTCCAATGGTCATCCCTCCCAATATACAGCATCAAACGTCTACGCTCCACCTGCCTTAGTGTTGTACCACTTTCATCCAACGAGGATTGGTTTGCGACCAGTAATAAATGTTATGCAATTTCACGTGCCCATTGCTGCTAAAAGTAGCCCTCAATTGTATATTTGATAATAGTCTAGGATTTTGAGATACCATGTTTAGCAACCACTGGTAATAATCAAGCCTTGTAGCAAAGTCGAGGGTGTTAATTCTTATGGAGAACTGCATTGTATGGGTGTTTCCTAAAATTGAAATAAAAATTTTATTATACGATATTAACAAGACAAGGTATATATTTCAGGGCATTATGTTTTGTAGGTACCTTACCTATAGTTTTTTAAACTTCTTTTGAAGTTTGGACAATGCATAAGTCGTTAGAAATATCTCTAGTATTTCCATTAGGATTAAATTTTGTGTACCCTAGTACGTTATATTTTCTCAGGTCGGCCTCTACCACGTCTAGGAAAGACAGAACAGTGAATACTTCCGGTATTTCTTAAACGCTGCGTCAATCGCTCAAAAACTCTTTTCTCATAATCGTGCCTTTCTGGACACCGCGCATCATAAAATGTTGCAGCAAGAGTTGAATTCAAAACATACAACAAGCATATCAAATGCTATTTCATATGTTAACGGAATTTCAAATCACCGGTTCGTTAATCAAACACGAAAACTTTAATGGAGCTAATATTATTTTTACGCAAAGCAATGTTTAAAGTAGCTATTGTTTTTTCTTATTTTTGACATTTCAAGACATACTTGTTTTTACTACACTGCTATTTTAGTTATGCGTAAGAAATTGCAGCTCTGTATTGAACAGTACAGGTAACAATTTGAACATTTGGGCCCTCATTAGTTTTTCAGTATTAGGGCCGTTGCACACCATTATTCTATAACATCGGTCATTTACAGCCACAGATACCATAAAAATAAAATTCGTAAAATGCAACATAATAATTTAAAAAACAGATCTTATTATCCGCTCTAAATTGAAGATAGGCCCCCCAGGGGACACTTAATATATTAAATTCTATTCCTATTGTTTTAATAGTCTAATAATTGTTAAATTTTAGTTTGACAATTAAAATAAAAATAAATAACAGTTAAAGGTGTTCTCTAATTCTGTTACTTGAAAAATTTATTTTTATTCATATCTTTGTAAAGAGCCAGCCGCCTTTACCAAATTTTTTTCAATTAATTATTTGCTAATTAACCTGTTTTAATTAAAATTTACAGAAGTCATCAAATAATGAATTTATATCCCCTCCGACGTGAATTTCAAAAACGTTAAGGGTTTTGTTACGTCAGGGTCCCCACCAATCTATCCACTAATCACGGCATTAGAAGCCCGATCAGAAACGGACTCCCCCCTCCGCAGATTCTAGATAAACCCGTGAGGCGCGCTACAGACGCTCTAGGGTAGTTTATACTTCGGTCGAACGCTTAAGACTTCTTGCGATTTTTATTGCACACTTTAAAGCAAATCCAAAAAAAGAACTTAGCGTTTTCGCGCTCAATGGTCCGCGCAACGTGATCTGTCACTGTTTGCATACAGATAATACGAAGAAGCGGTCATCAGAAGGAGATCCACAGCCGCAGGACATACAGCAGAAATAACGCGAAAAACAGAAGTATAAAGAAGAATCCAGGACTACGTCAACACTACTAGGATCGACGTCGGACAGCAGTAAGAGTTAATAAAGGATTTATTATTTTATTTTATTAATTTTAATTTGTTTTATTTTAACATTTCTTTTTCCTACTTTTCTATTGGGTCTCCGATTTCCAAGCCTTTTTTCTTCGGTGAAGACCCAGCCTTCTGTTAAAAACAATTTTCATATTCTTAATTTATTTCCGTTACCAGTCGTGATGGTGAAGAACGGTCGCCACCGTGCAACACCCACGGTTGTATCCCCAACCCCAGACGCCGTCCGTCCACCTACACCAACACACATACGCGCACACCCTCACCTCACCACCACCATCCTCAAGAAGACGCGTCCATTCCTATTCAAATGCCTCATCCATTTCAACCTCATCTACACAGTCCTATATTTATACACATTCCACTGCCTCCACAAAACCTACGCACAAACCCACTAAACCATCACACAGACAAACCCGCCCTGCTACCTACACCCGCCCAGCCACCTGTACCCGCCGTCATTTCCACACTCGCAGACCCTAATCCTAATCCTACACGCTTTCAATCTTTGAGATATTTCATACGTAATATCCCCAAAACAACCACCACCCATAAAACCCTGTACAATTTCTTAAAATCCCTTAACCTTTCCTGGTTGAATTTAACATTCAACCATAACCATACCTGCCTCCTAGAGACCTCATCTCCGTTGCCGGATCGTACACAGCTTAGACTGCGGCACCACTTCGGTGATCCTACTGCTACCCTATCCCAACTATCCGTTCACCGGTCCTCCAACCCCAATCCTAGACCTCACTCCTTTTCCTGCATGATTCGTCACATAGATAAGGACTTCCTAGCCGAACAGATCCGGGGTGCGATTGATCTTGCACATGTGAGCAAGGTCGTTCGTATCACCTTAAAGCCACTTTAACGAGAATCTCTTCTATGCCCCCATCACTATCACCCAGGTAAACGCGTAGTTTAAAAAAGGAAAAAATTCAGTGCCAGGCCATGATAGCCTGAATCGTAAAATCCTACGGCACCTACCCGACCCAGCCCTCCGATTACTCTCAAACATTTACAACAAATGCATAATCCTATCCCACTTCCCGACGAATTGGAAATCGGCCTCCACCGTCATGATACCCAAACTTCACTCCGACCTAACCACACTTTCCTCCTACAGACCCGTTTCCGAACTTATCACGATGCCTTGTAGAAGCTGTTATGGAAACCAGAAGGGCATTCAATCACAAGAAATGCAATCTTGCTGTGTTTCTGGACATTAAGCAAGCATTTGACAGGGTCTGGCACGCCGGTCTCCTACACAAGATCCGCAACCTTAACAAAGCCAACCCTTTCTCCAAACTCCTACTGTCTTACTTGACTAATCGGTTAGTTCAAGTCAAAGTAGGAAACACCTTATCCGATCCTTTTCGACCTACATCAGGCGTACCGCAAGGTTCTGGCTTAGCCCCGATCCATTACACTATCTTCGCATCCGACATTCCCGAAGTTATGCAACCCAGAGTAGTCGTTGCGCAGTTTGTGGATGACACCGCCTTTTGGACAGTTAATCGGAGCAGCGAAACGGCCTCCTGTCTCATATCCAAAACCCTGCAGAACTTCTCCAAATGGACGAAGCGATGGAGAGTCTCCGTAAATCCCACCAAAACCCAAAAAATCCTCTTCCGACATCCAAATTACACCGAATATAAGTTCCCAAACCTAGCCAACAGCAACGTTTCCCTCACCCGGAATCAAGAAATACTCCCACTCCAACAACAAATCACCTACTTAGGAATCCTCTTCACCAGAACCCTCAATTGGCTCCCCGATTTACAAAAAACATACAGGATAACAAACCGACCAAACCTACTTGGCGTCCTAGGGTAGACTCAGGGGTTGCCACCACAAAACACTACAAGCACCTACAAAACATACATACGCCCTGTTATGGATTTACGAGCACCCATATACACCAACATAAACCCTAATCACCTCTCCTCTATCGCTTCCTGTGAACGCCGAATACACTGGTTACCTTGAAGGTACCCTAACCACCTTACAATACAACACGCAAACATACCACTCCCCACACACATTACAAAGGAACTTTGCAGACAAAGGAATTTTCGGCTACACAATACCAACCAGGGAAATCGTTACCACTCTCTACAACTACCGATTTCCCACGGAAAAAATCCAAATTAAAATTCAAACACCCCCCTTCCCCCCGCAATCCTAACTCAACTCTTGGAGGACCTTCCCGAGGAGATAGAAGAATCAACACCCCATGTGCCCTTCACATCCCACCGTCTATTCGATGACGACCTAGAATGATACTGGCAGACGAATCGAATTAACCACACACATCACACCACTCCCAACTAAACAACACGCACACTCAATCCAATTAGCAATTATAATCAAATAAACCTAAACCCTTTTTTGTTCCTTTTTAACACACAAAAATAACCACATCTCAAAATTGTAAACTGTACAATTACACAAAACAACGCAACACCAACCGAAAGAGAATAACCAGGGCTGAAGAGGATAAGTACTCCTGATCAGTCTGCGCACAACATCTAGATAAGCTAAAATAAGTGAGAAACTAATCATAAGCATGAGCATACTAACAAAAAGAATACAGACGCGCTCATTCCGTTGGATCAACTTATCCATTCCCCTGTGTCTCTTTCCAGACTCAGGCATGTTCCTGTTTACTCTCATTCCGTTGGGTCTCTTTCGAGAACCCAGACCGACCCGCTCGTATCTTATACACCAGGATTACTACTGCTTCAATGTACAGGCATCTACTTGTAAGTTAAACATGCAACACCAGATTTACACTAGTGAACGACTTCACGTCGGACAAAATACCCGATGCAGTCTTTTACTTACTTGATCGGATAGAAACCCTACTTACTCTTTCCTGTGGGAGAAGCGGCGGGAACCTCCTAGTTCCCCGTCGAAGATGGCAATTATAGTCCCAATCCTGTCTTCTGAAGAGTCCGACTCGGAAGACACCGCACACTTGAAACCACTCTCATCAGACACTGAATCACTCACCATTAAACAGTTTCTACAGAGCCTGGCACTCATCCTATTCAGCATCTTTCCCGACCAAAGTGTTAGGATAAATCATGTCCTAGACGTTACCTTCCGCTTCTACTTCCAATAGAGAACCGTCACATGCGTGTCGGGCACACGTACGAAGGTTGCCATTATCCAAGAGCCCACTTCTTAAATCCTTCCATCATGGATATCACAATAGGAACGATTAACGCCAGGAGCGTTCGTAGGAAACGCTCCTTATTCAAAAACTTACTCCGCGAACACAACATACACAACCTTTCAACCACTAAAACAATACTAACAGACAGATGCACACTTAACTTTAATACTTATCACTCCTAGCCACAAACAGCCACCATAAAACCGTCTTTATCGTCAGAAATTGCTTCCGGTCCACCGCTTGCAACTTCCTCCGCACCTATAGCATTGCGAATCTGTTGCTGCCACGGTGCATTTTCCCACGCATATTATTTCTTCTCTTACTACAATCTACGCGGCCACGATACCCTTCCTGGTGGCCTCCTGATTTACGCATCCAGTTCTCCCAACGCAGTAATTCCAGGTGATTTCAATGTCCGCCACGCCCAATTCTGTGACTCCAGAAGCAATGGCAACGGAATCAAGGTATCATCGGTTTTATTGCAGTAGCCGCTTTTGCGAGTGACTGCCAAGACGGGCATATGTATAACATTTTCGGACACTTGCCCGGCTGAGCTCTCAAATTGCTCACCGACGTCTGCAACAAGACACACCTTAACCTTAAAAACTAAAGTGAGATTGTGTGAGACATTTTTATTATTACAATTTAATTATTGTAGGTACTCCTGTTTACTTTCCAGCTTTAGTTTACGTTTACGTTATAGTTAGGGCATCAGGAAATATGTTAGCATACATTTATGAGTTGCATGACTTGCATATGTTATACATATTTCATGAAGCTATTATTAATGAAAGTTCTATTTACCTTTACAACAGTATTACTTTAAGGATTAAGGACCAATAATGAACATACCATTTGTACAAGGTGCCATGGATGCATATTTTGTTACGGACATGACATTCATTAGAGTATGGTACCAACAGTAGTAGGGTCGTGGTTCTTACTCAATCTACAAAAAGAGCACTCACTACAACTCAACAAAGTCACAGTCAGTAATAAAATGTCACAAAGGCGCCACCTGACTTTACTGATCATCTCTAAATTTAAAATAAGTCGATACAAATTTTCATACACACAATCACCTTTTACAAAAACCCAAATAATCGCACACATGTGACAATTTTTGCACTGTGCTATCAGATATAATTGTTCGAACGACCTTTTTCCTTCCAAGTAGGTATACCATCATTGTAGTATTCTGCCTGATCACTTAAAACAATAGATACGTCATGATTTAATTCAGAATTTAAAAAATATGTAATGTACGTTTGAATTAATCAAAAACCGGTATAACATATGATTATGTACATTATCACCATTGTAACTTTACATATTGTATATTATAGATTAATTTACCAGTGATAAGCGATATTATATTCAATATCGATCATGATTATGCACTTTTTTTGTTTAATGTAAACATTCTCTATACTAGATATAATAAACCACATTAATGGTATATGGATGTATCACACAACCAGAAATCTCCATTTAATCAATTAGAATATCTTGTGCGCTTTAATTAAATTTTTAGAGAATCATTTAGTAATGGAAATTATTAAGCAACTCCAAACCATGCATTAATAAGGTCTATTAATAAATGACTTTAAATGAAGTTGATTTGTATGAAATATCTAACATGAATGCATTGAATCACAGTGACATAGTGTCAAAAAGAAACACATTTAAGGCATTTTTTACTTTCATTAACAGATGGTAGCCTGGTCGATAAAGTTTTCACTTTGGCAAAAGAGGAAAATTACAGAAAGTGGCTCTATGAAAAATATGGTAACCAACTCAAACATTAATATGTAATAAACGATCTCCACTTTTTAACATTTCATCATTAATACACTGATGGTTAAGTAACTATTAGGTGTTTTACCTGGACAACAGGTAGGTATTACATGCCAATTCCTTCACTAGAAAAATAAAAGTAATGCTTTAAATTCTGTTTAAAACAATAACTAATTACTCATAATCATTTTATTAATATAAAATTATTCCTTGCACAAGGATAAAACAATAGTCATAAACAGTTAAAATCCAGGTATAATTTTTCCTTTTTTCACTCCTCTCTTAAATTGCTTAGCTTTCTTTTCTTTTTTCCTTTTCTCAATATTCTCCTGTCTTTTCTTTTGCCTTTCTTCCTGTGACTTTTTAACATTCGCTTCACGATCTTCCCACTTCTTCTTACTGTGTTTTTTCTTTTGATCACGTCTCTTAATCGATTTAGATAATAAATACTCGTCATCCTTAACTTTCACTCCTTCTGCTTTTGCAAACGCATTTTTCCAAGAAACTTTTTCATTTATCCTAACTGCTTGTTCAATTTCCCCACTTTCTTGTAAACTCTTAACTTTCGTTTTCATTTTTTTTAAACTCCCTAATAACTTTTGAGGGTCTTGTTTAGGTTTTTTAAATTTCTGCTTGCCAATTCCTGCGAAATCAAACTTTGAGAATACCATATTACTATTTCCATTATTTACATTAACTGTTGAATCTAACTGACTATTTTGATTATCAATATTTGTGACTTCTTGTTTTATGTGTTCTTTTTTAAACTGAATGTGCTTCTGGTTTCTTTTATCTTTCTTTTTAATTTTTGATTTTATTGTTTTTTTGAGTAATCGTTCCTTGTATGACAAGTGTTTTTTATTCGATACCTTTTTTAATCTTGCTTGTAGTTCCATTAACGATTTTGCCCTACTTTTCTTTCGTTGATTACTGTGTTGAGTACTGCTAGGTTCATTATCAACATTTTCTAATGTTAAGTCTTCTTCTTCATCTATAACACCGGAATTAAACAAAATGAGGCAAATATGTAAGTTAAATATAGGTACCTGACTGTGATTGTGGTGTGGGAAATGGTAAAATGTTCAATAAGTCGCTTATGAACTTGTTTTCCGTCCTAAGAATGTTTTGTACATCTTTTAAGTTAAAAATTGACGAATGTGTGGGTAATTGCATTGTAGGATAATTATAAATTTAGCAATTTTGAACTCAAAAATTACAACTTAACCTTAAAACTTAGACATGGTGAAAGTGGCTCAACGTACGCAATGTGATAGGAAATTGTGATTACCATATATCATACAATTTTTTATGATATTTATAAATTTAATTTATGTTAATTCAAAACAGTTTTTCTAATTTGTTATATTAAGTATTTTTCTGGCTTTTTTTTTTCTCATAAAATCTTATTAGTGTACAGAATAACGTTCACAGTGGCAGAAGTATTGTTGGTTGCCTACTCACAGGCAAAACAATGTCTGTGTTTAGTTCCTGTAAGCTTTAAATTATATTAAGGATAAATGGTGTTATTATATCCGGAATTTACTAAATAATGGACATTAAAAATAATTCTTGCAATAAAAATGTCATCAATACAGTTGTGTTAATATAGATCATTATCATTTAGTACCTAATGCAATAATTTAGGATACATAAGATGTAGGAAATTTAACAAATTTAACTTCAAAATTGCGTAACTGATGCTTACAATTTTAAATTTGCGGTTAGCAGTATTACAGGAAACATTTGTTTATTTTAACATTTTTAATTTTAATTTTCAGATTATTTCAGTTGCAATTTTATAGCGTTCTTCACTGTACGTACACAACAAAGACCATTGGAAAAGAAAATGTTTAATATGATGGTACTTACAAATTAGATCACGTACATAATGTCCACAGGCACCGTTGATGAATCAGCAAGCTTAAAGACTAAAGTTGGTATGTTTGATTTGAAAAATAAACCTGCTATTTTACGAGTTTAAGTCTAAGCTGCCATTTCTAATCTAAACTAAGCCAAAAACTGATAGCGCGTTTTGTAACAATTTCTTCCGTGAAAATGGAATTTGAAGGTTTACTGTTTGTAAAAGACAATTTAGATACTATACATATGTGGGGTTTACTTTTGTGAAGTGGGCGACTTAAGTTGTTACATAAATTTTAAATATTATGGTACTTACAAATGAAATCACGTAAATAATGCCCACAGGCACCGTTCATGAATCAACAAGCTTAAAGACTAAAGTTGGTAAGTTTGATTTAAAAAATAAACCTACTGTTTTACCAGATTAAGTATAAGCTGTCATTTCTAATCTAAACTAAGCTAAAAACTTATAGCGCGTTTGGAACAATTTCTTCTGTGAAAATGGAATTTGAAGATTTACTGTTTGTTAAAGACAATTTAGATGCTATGGATATGTGGGTTTACTTTTATGAAGTGGACGACTTAATGTTTTCTAAACGTGCCGCGTTGGACAAACGTATGTCGCGTGCAATAAACACTGCCTTTTGCGCTTGTTACATAAGTAACTATTCCGAATAATATTAACCTTGGGAATTCCCAAGGTCGCCCAAGTGAGGGACGTATTTTTGACCTTGAGGTTGCCCTCAAGCCCGCTCTTGGAGTTGGCCTTGGGCTCGGTCTTGGGGATAACCTTGAGACGAAAAAAATCGAGATCAGGACATCCGCGGGAAATTTGAATAAGGATCTTAATGCTATCTTGTAAGACAGGTATAGGAACTTGTTCTCGGGTCTGAGCCTCTGATTTGAATTTGTATTCTAAGAAGACGCTGTAGTCTCATAAGGCAGGTATAGATAGCGTAACACTATAAATAAATATGAATGAAAATGATTAAATCGTATTATTGATAGAAGCAGATGGCCTCGATATTGTTTAAAGTTAATAAAGTGTTCATGTCTACTTCTATCTATCTAACATGAAGTTTAAATATCATTCTGGCAAGGACCACTGTTTCTGTTTTACATCGTGATTTTATTTTTCATAATGAGTTTATTACAAAGAGGCTGCATAATTATCCTAAAAAATGTTATTAACATTATTACAGATAGTGTAAGGTAAATCTATAACAACAAAAGTTGTTAGTGTTAGCTCAAATTTTTTCAATATCTGAATAACGACTTCGAGCTTGTAAAAAAGTCACCTTCAACATAAAACGGAGAATTCATGCATTGTAATGGGTGAAATTTTGAAATGACCCAGTACTATTGATATTTTATTGGAGCAGTCAGCTTTGGAATATTTAAGTAACATGTCTATTAATATAACACAAGCTAAGTCTAAAAATTTGTCAATTAATTAAATATGAATAAAAATGGTTAAACTGTGTTATTGATATCTTCTAGAAGTGGGGGCTTTGGCATTTTTTTTAAGTTGACATGTATTTATTTATGCATAGCGATTTCACCTTGAAGTTAACCTTCAGTATTATACAAGTAAAAATTACTTAAAAATAAATGATTAAATAAGTAACAACAACGACAACATACTTATTTTACCCTGAGGTCAGCCTTCGTATAGGAACTTGTGTTAGGGTCTGCGCCTTCTTGCCGTGGCCCCTTGGTTGGAAATAGTATTCTAATAATAATGGGGCCTAATGCTAACTTGTAAGACAGGTATAGGAAAGTGTGTTAGGTTTGCGCCCTCCTGTCGTGGCCCCCTTGTTACGAAATTTAAATTTGTGTCTCCAGCTAGTTGAGTATGGACTAATGAATATGTTCTGCAATAAAGGTGGCGCCACCTAGCGATATATTTCTAGGACCAATTAGGGTTTGCTTGTTTGTGTCACCATCTAGTGGTGTATTTTTAAACTAGCGAATGTTTTTGGTAATAGAGATGGCGCCACCTAATGGTATATTTCTAGGACTAATTAGGGTTTGTTTGTGGCACCATCTAGTTGTGTGTTGGTAAACAAGCGAAGTTTCTGTAAAGAGTTGATTGTATTCCTCTCCTCTCTCTCTCTCTCCTCTCTCTCTCTCTCTCCTCTCTCTCTCTCCTCTCCTCTCTCCCTCTCTTCTCTCCCTTCTCTCTCTCCATCTCCTCTCTCTTTTTGTTCTCTCCTCCACATTCTCAACCTTATTCGTAAATTTGGGGTTATCGGATCGGTTGTTGCACATGCCGAACATCCCACAACCTCAATTCGTCGTCGATCTCAAAAGGTGAACATAACGAAAAGCTCTCTGCAACGAATTTTCACCAAAGATTTGGACTTTCACGCGTACAAAATTCAACTAGTTCAAACGTTAATAAGGCAAATTTTTGCAATAAAATTATCTTTTCTGACGAAGCTTATTTTCACCTTGGAGGTTACGTGAATATAAGCAAAATTGTAAGATTTGGGAAGTGAAAACCTCAAGTGATTGCAGAAATACGTTTACATCTTTGCGAGTAACTGTGTGGTGTGCATTGTGGGCTGAGGGGTTATAGGGCCATTTTTTCATGAAAGTAACGCTGGTGAAACGGTAACTGTTAATAGCGAGCGTTACCGCAATATGATAAAAAACTTTTTATGGCCCCCATTGAATAATATGGACTTAAACAATACGTTCTTTCAAGAAGATGGGGTCACGTGTCATACGGCGAGGGAAACTTTGGAGTTGTTACGTACACGATTTCCCGGTCGCGTCATTTCTAGCAATGGTGACGTTCACTGGCCTGTTAGATCGTGCGATCTAACTCCGCTCGACTTTTTCCTATAGGGCTCCTTCAAGGACAAAGTCTATTCTACCGATCCGCAAACTTTACATTTTGGTAATGTAAGTAAGCATGTTATGTTTGTAAAATTATTGCTTTTATTTAAAAACAAAATCCCGAAGTTCCTATTGAGACACCCTTACTTTCATTTTTACGGTACGTTCTAACTCATCGATTTGACATCTAGTCATTTACGCCCTTCTGAATATGCGATCACATTGCGTTTGAATTGATATTGTGGCGACCCCTCTTCTTAATTCGGTTACTATTGAAAGATCTTTTCTATAGCTGTATATCGTCTTCTGTTGTCTTTATTGTCATGGTTGGTCTCTGTTGGTTCTAATGACATTTGATTTTTCTTTAGTCTCTCCAGCTATAAGTTTGGGCGCCGAGTCGAATAACGTATTAATTTCAGTAATCTCTAAAACTTTAGTATCCGCGAATTGAGCCAGCGCTTCATTTGCAATATAGATGTCTCATCGTTAGGAGAACGATCTTCATTTGCTGTGGTAGGAATGTCTGCATTTTTACTTTCAGATAATGGGGTTGGTGTTCTTATCGTACGTTCATCAGTCACATCAATTGTAATGCCGACACTAGTGCATGTTCTTGTAAGTCTTGCAGTTCAAGCTCTGTAGGGTTTTTGGTATTAGTAATAAATCTTCTTTGGTTTACCAGTGTGTCTTTGTTAATGTTTGGAAACAATTCAGGGTTTCGTGTTCTCCAGGTAGTGTAAGTTGATTTCACCACACCCTCTTCAACCCTATGTACTCTTGCGTAGAAACAGTATCACATTACTTTTTTGTAATGTTCTTTAGTGCACTGCTATTTATTTGCTTTTACATTACAAGGCAACTTGGTTGTCAAACCAAATGTACCATTTTGAGGAATGTTCCGGATTTGGTGACTATTTGGTGACATTGGAGCACTAATGTTTGTGTTGTTGTTGGGTGGATTTCGCAGGATTACGACCTGGGACGACCCCCGCTCCGTCCACTGTCTAATACGGATTTTGTGATACGGCGATCTCCGTTCACGTGGCGTTGTTACAGTTCGAGGATCTATTATTTATATTTAACTCCATAATAATAAAAATGGGTACTTGTGATTTGGTCAAGAGGTTCTCTCCTCCGGATTATTGGGAAAGGAACTTAATAATTGAAAATAAGGATTAGGAACGAATAGTACCAATAGGGTCCAATGTATTGAGGTGAAAGACAGCGGACAGATGGTTGCCGCTGGAAGTAAGGTCTATGCATTACCTTAGAATTCTAGAGACTTTACAGCACAGTATGGAGAAGGCCAAACTTATTTATTACTATTATTATTATCTTTTGTATCTTAGTTTTATGCTGGTCAATGTGAACCTATCACGGGCTTATGCCAATATTCGATATCAATTTATGTAGGGGTTTGTGTAGTTGATGTCAGGAATCGCCTTACCATTGGACAGGCGTCGATGATAACTGATTTTGTAGAGAGATGTAAGATTTTTATGCAGATCTAGTTCTTTAAGTGGAGTGTGGAATGATTTGGGGATGATTCCAGTTGATGATATGATTTTGACGGTATGCTGATGCCACTTTTGAAAAATTTGGTCAGCTAATGGAATATATTTTTGTATATTTTTCTTAGTACTTATTTTTATATTTTCAGAATTGGGTATGGTTATGTCTATTTAGTATGTTATTTTTTCGTCTTTTAATGTTAATGTAATATCCGGTTTATTGTTTTTAGTTGTTTTGTCAGTAATTATATCTCGATCCCAGTAGAGTAGCTTTTTCATTGTTAATACCATTTTTAGGTTCATATTCATAGTATGGTTCTACTGTATCTAATAAGTTGTATTTAAAATCAAGTGAGTGAATTTGTTTTGCTAAGTTATTGTCTTTCTGTGTATTGTTTATTGGCAAGAAATGAACATCCTCCTGTAACATGGTCTATGGTTTCTTGGTTGGTATTGCATACTCTGCATCGACCGGATACTATTGCTGTGTCTTGGATTATATATTTAGGGTAATTTTTAGTTTTGATAATTTGGTCTTGAATAGCAATCATGAATCCTCCTGTGTCTTTATACACGTTTCCTTTGTTAAGCCATACGCTTAACGCATCTTTATCTATGTGGTCCTGTTGCAGGTGATTAGGATATTTTTCGTGCAAAGATTTTTGTTTCCAATTACTAATTCGTTGTTCGTCTGTTATTAATTATTCCATTTGTCTTACACTATTCCAAATGTCATACCAATGCGGTGCTAAATTGTTCTGTTGCTATTCAAATTTAAAGTAAATAAAACACATAAAAGTTTCTTTATTTACACAAAGGTAAATTGTACTTATCTGTCACCCGGTTGAAAGCTGATGACGTGTTCTGCGTTTTTAGACTGATAACGGAGGCCTCAAATGGGTGGTACTGCCTGCTGACGCCTTCTTCTTTTGTTCTTCCAATACCTTATTTGGAGCTTTATTGTGGAATAACACGTTTCCACCTTTCTTTGCAATAATTTAACGATTTTATTATTAATTACTGGATATATTGATAGTCCTTTAATGCTCACTTGAATTGTCTATAGTTTTAACTACGACGGCTTGCCACAACAAACAGAAAAATGAACCACAAACTACAATGCTTCCTTTTGTATTAACGCTTTCTATTTGAACATCGATAAATACGAGTTATTGTTCTTTCTATATGGATTTCTTACACTGAATCGCTTACTCTCTTTTATAGTTATTATTCAGTATTAAACACCTTTGAGGACCGCTTCTGATACGTGCGTACGCGTTACTTTAAATTATTACGTCACCTTTAACGTGATTTTAAATTGTGACGTAATCCTTTTTATTATCACCAACTTGACAATAATTGCACTTTTATTCTCTCATTTTCTATTAAATTAATAAGGAACGTATTATTTATGTTTCCTTATCACCATACTAACTAAATTTTGTTATAATTTTAAATTTATAGCACAGCGTGACTATTGTTAGGTCACTCGTGGTGCCGCGTCAATCAACCAACAACAATTTTCCAACTTTCACCACTTCTCAGCGTCCCCTCTCTCTCCAAAGCATCCGAACGGCCGCGTTCATTAAATATTCCCTAATTAATTATGTACACAATTTAGGGAAACAAACTCATTTCTCAATTCACAAAATATTGTAGAATTTAGCGCGAAATTTGAATTTCTCGTGCATCCATTACATTACCTATTAAGTTTTCTATAAAATAGTTTTTGGTTTGTATTAAATATTATATTATTCCTATACCATAACTTATAGCTACGTAGCCTTTTCGACAACGCCTGTAACTTCTGTGTTTTTGTGCCTTTAAATTCTTTACTTTCATTTTAAACTGATTTTTTATTGACATGTTTTTTTTAATGAATTGGTCTAATCTACCTACTTCTTTCCTTAATAAGGTCATGAATTTCTTCTAGAGTCGACTGTATAATGTTCGATAAACGCCGATTGATTAAATTATTTAAGGTATTAACTGTACGTTTAGATTTACGCGTTATATTTAAATTTGTCAGGTTTGGACGGGTGGTGGGGTTAGTTTCCTTATATTTTGCTATACATTCATTAAATAAAGTTTCGACTTCCTGTGGACAATTGGTTTCAGCGGTTTCAACTTCAATATTTGACATGTGTAGTTCTGTATTCAGTGTAGGCGATAACGTTGATAACAATACAATATATGTTGGGAGATTAGAACATGGAGTTTTCAATGCTTCATCTGAAGGTTGTGAGCCTATTTCTATGTTTCTTTGAAAGGGAGGATTTGTAGTATACTTATCTATTTATTGAGCGAAAATTGTGTATGTTTTTTTGAACATCTTCATTTATTTTTTCTCTTTCTGGAACTGAGATTCTATTGTTGTGATGTATAACTCGTACTTGGTCTACTAATCTTTGTTCTGTAATAAAATGTAGGTCTTGATATGTTTTTATGAATTTTGTGTGCAGTGCTGAGCAGTGACAGTGTAATAGCAGCGAATCAATTGTCTGTTTACTTCATCTGTCCACTTCATTCGCAGCCGTTCTCTTCCAGTAAGAGTGGTTGCAGGTAGCATTTCATGCAAAACATTTCTCGCTGGTTCTTGTGAGGTGTGTACTGTGCGTGTTTCATGCGTCGGCTGCAGCGGTGTTTATGTGCACATTAGTATTTGCCATTCAAATACCACGCGTTGGACACAGAAGATGTCGATCGTGGCAGTGGTCTCATACCACTGCAAGGCTGGTTACTGCCGAGAGTCCGTTAGTGGTAAACTAACGCATTACCATTCATCCCTCGGCACAGGTCATGCAAAACTTAAGATTTCGGATTTATCCAGTTTACTCTAGTAGGTATGTTGGCTTCATCAGTACTCCCCCACACGACAGTTGAATTTGGACGCTTCTTTCTGAAACGTTATGGTAGACCCTGTTTCTGTCAAGTTGTTGGTAGAAACATTATTAGAAGTTTCCCGACTCAAATTGCTACTTATCCGAAAAAAGAAAATGCGAATGGCTACAATGGGCATTCGTTGAGGTGGACTACGGTACGATATTGGTGAACAATGGGTTGGATGTGCTGGCCCTGAAAGACAAGGGGGTGGAAATCATCTAGAATTACCGAAAAGTTACGTGCAGGAACTACTTGGAAACAAATACAATTTGCCAATGAAGTTTTGTGCTAGTGTCGATTATTAAGGTAGCAAGCGCCTGATGGTTCATGTTCTATGCCACAAAATTCAGTATTTAATAACGCCGCCATTATAAATAATAATACAGATAGTTCAGCTTAAACTGAACTAGAAAAAATTGAAATACTATTAATTTCTAATAATTATTTTGCTAATTGTCGATACATTTTAAGCTTGGTAATTAATAATTTGAGTTGATAAATGTTGATTTAGAAAAAAGAATTTTATTATTTTGCCTTAAGAGCAAGCTTACGAATGCCTATTTTATGTAATCTAAGTTAACGAAATAATGGCATTCATTGTTATTACTATTATTGTTATTAACTGTCGAGACTGTACCCTTTTATATACAGTTCACGAAAGTAAATTTGGCAAAATAAGTAGGTATGTATTCAAATTTTCTAAAAGTGTAAAGCAATTTGTAAAGTTACGCCTTATGGTTACAGTCAAAGGTGTCTTCTATGCAAAATATGTCTTTAGGTGAATTATTCTACCAGATTTCATTTTTAGCGGTTACTTTAAAGTTCTAAAAATTATTTTAAGTAGAAGGAAAATGACTGTTTCCAGAGGGCAGTGTACAATTAGAATTCCTGAATTCCTATATATCCACGTTAGCACTTACTTAGACTTGCACTACATCATTTATTTACACATTATGTTAATTTGAATCTGTTATAGATTAATTTATATTTTAAGACGTAAAAAGCAGCCCTAAGCATTTTACTTAAGTACCTCACCAAAAATCACAAATGTCAATACATTAATAAATATCTACTATAATAAAGTAAAACCTGACATGTTACTGTAATGATTGTCAGGTCAGATGAAAATGATTATAGTAAAAAAGTTGTTTTGATTGATTTATATGTTATCAATTGAAAGTAACAACAGTACCTAATCCAAGGCAGTAGCTAAATTGTAAAATGGATGCTGGGTAGCTTAAGGTGACAAATGCAGTGGCCGTTTACGATAAGTTTTTAGGGGTCCATGTCATAATTCAATAGTATCAAAAAAAAATGTTTTTAAATCTATTTAATTCTGTATTTTACTTCGGGTTTTAAAAGTGCATAGTTAATAAAATGGTACCGAAACGTTACTCATTTGTATATTTTTCCATTGAGTACACCATTCGTAAAATATCTATGCGCTCTTGGGATGCCTACAAAATTCAAGGCAATTCATTTCAAAATTATATTTTGTCATTAAAAGTACTTTTAAAATTCTTACAGTAAGCATTTCCGTGGTGGCGTTGGATCCGGGTAAACACATGCACATGCACTCTTGAAGTGGTTAAAATGCTCGATCTATTGTTTGTCAATAAAAACAGAAACTTCTTTCCACTGTTGTATATTTTTTAATGAACATAATTTCATCAAAACGTTCCAAATCATCTATATGAATATCAAGGTATTGTTTCTGAAAAACAGTTAATAAATTTTCAACATCTGACCTCAGAGGCTCTTATTTTTTTTGGTTATACCCAACAAAACGTTTGCGAAGTTGTATGAAACATGGTCACTGACATTTCACATTGAGTAACGGCTAGGCCTTCTCCTTTATTTACCAAAGCTGCTAGCATAGTGTTAACTTTTAAAGGTGGTAGGCATGTATACTCCATGCCAGCCGGGGAGGTACCACCCTTACCATGAGCTCCTTAATATTGGGTCTCCGATATTCTAAGCTCGGTAAGGGCTGCCGGTTACCTTCTCCTTCATCCTTAATCTATTCTCATCCTTCAATCCTCATTCATATGTATGTGCCTACATCAAGGACAGATTGCTGCAGGGGTTTCTTCCTTAGAAATATAAATTTACCGTGATTTGGTTTAAAAATTCTGGTCCTAATTTCGTGAAATTGTACTGGTTGCATTTATAGCGACCTCGGTAATCGAAAGTAACTTCAAGACTTCTTCGATTACCTTAGTATGAAAGTTGACTATCTCGCGGTCTCAGTTTCTAATCTTGCGATATCTCACATCTGTAGGCGATTTCAATGTTCACAACTCTGATATTGCTTCAGTTTTCTATCTGACACAAGTCTCTCTAGCATCAGTGCACGAAACATTTGCAATTTCATGATGATCTTCACTCTAATGATTTCTGATACCCACAAGGTAATCCCTGATAGGACTAGAATACTCCACATCTGCAAGAGGGTCTTCTTCCTTACATCAAACCCTCTTGTTTATAAAACTTCTTCTTTCGCCTTTAGGTCTTTCCGACCATTGTCTAATAGAAATCATTTCTACTGTACCTAATTGTTGTTGCAAAACCGATAGAACCTTGTTGCATTTATAAGGTCATCTAGATGACAGTAACTTTCAAGACTTTCTTCGCATTACCTTCAGTATGAAAGTTGACTATCTCCTGTCGTCAGTTTCCATCTTGCGATATCTCAATTGTAGGCGATTTCCAAAATCGTTCATAACTCTAACTTGACTTCAAGTTTTCATCATACTTACAAATCCTGCTGTCATAGTGCAGAAACATAATGTGCTATTTCATGTGATCTCACCAAATGATTGTCTGAAACCCACAAGAATCCCTGATAACCCTAACTATACTCACACAATCATTCTAGATCTCTTTCTTAGCATCAAACCCTCTTGTTTATAAAACTTCCGTTCTTTCGCCTTTAGGTCTTTCCGACCATTGTCTAATAGAAATCATTTCTACTGTACCTAATTCCACTGTTGTTCTCAAAACCGATAGAACCTTGTGATGTTTTAAGTCAACTAGATGGAGTGATTTAAGGGATTTCTTTGCAACCTTTCCATGGCGTGAATATTGTTTTAAGTCGTTTTCTTCTTCGGACATCGCTCTTTCAGTATCTGAAGTCATCCTCATGGGAATGAGTGATACATTCCCAAATAACAGTACCGTATAGGGCATTCACGTTCCCAACCCTGGTTCAATAAGGCTTGTGCTGATGCAATATCTTTAAAAAATAAATATTACATTAAATGGAAATCTAATAAATCGGTCGACAGTCATGTAGAATACGTTGGTGATAGAAATATCTGCAAAAGTGACATCACTAAAACTAAAAAGTTGTTCGAACAACGAAACTGCAATGAACTAACTACATCTCCTTTAGGCAGTCGTTAATTTTGCTCTTTAGCTAAAGCCAATAGTAAAAACTTTGGAACATCTTCATTCCCCCTGACATCTATTGACGGATTGGTAGTTGCTGACTCTGTAGACAAAGCCAATGTTTTTGTGGATTTGTTGGCATCAAACTTGTGTCTCAATGATTCTGGAAAAGATGTGCCCCTAGTCAACTCTTCTTCATACTACAAAACCAATTCATTTTCGGTACAAGCTCTTGGAATCGATCATCAGTAGGCTTAATCTCAATAAGGCGACTAGCCCAGACGGTATCCCAGCTATTGTCTTAAAGAAATGTTCCCCCGAACTAGTACCAGTCCTATCTAATCTCTATACGATCTCTATTTCTGGGGAATTCCCTTCATCATGGAAGTTAGCAAATGTTCAACCTATTCCCAAAAAAGGCGATAAGACCGATCCCTCAAACTACCGACCAATTGCCATCACTTTCATTTTGTCTAAAATCATGGAAAAAGCCATCAATCTGCAACTGCTCACGTTCCTTAAAACTAACAAACTCCTTAGTGACCACCAATATGGGTTTAGGCAAGGTCATTCAACAGGTGATCTTCTTTCATATGTGACCCAAGTTTGGAACAATACAGTAGAGCAGTCCGGTGAAACAGTTGCAGTCGCTTTAGATATCTCAAAGGCATTTGACCAAGTTTGGCATAAGTGTTTACTTGCCAAACTCACCTCGTTTGGGTTAAATGATACGCTTATCAACAGGGTTTCTAGTTTCCTTGATAAAAGACGAATACGTGTCGTAGTTGATGGCTTTTCTTCAAAAGAAGTTAGCATTAACGCGGGTGTACCACAGGGATTCGTTATAGCGCCTACACTTTTTCTGCTGTACATAAATGACCTCATTACTTTAACAACTAACCCCATCGATTGCTTTGCTGACGATAGCACTATTCACTGTAGTTCATCTCAGTCTAGTCATAGTGATAATCCACCTTCTATGTCTAATCAAGCAATTAAAGCTGAAATGGCAAATTCAATCAACAAAGACATTCAACGTATTCTCGAATGGGGAAGCAATCATCTAGTTAAATTTAATGCTAACAAAACTCAGTGTTGCCTTGTGTCCGCCAAAAAAGATCAATCATTTCCTGTTGTAAGTATGAATGGCTCAGTTCTTAAGCTTTCAGACTCTATTACTCTGTTGGGTATGACTGTACCTACAAATTTCTCATGGGTTGACCGTCTTCTGCCAGCTACCAAAACAGCTGCTCGTAAAATAGGCTTTTTGTACAGATCTAAGCAGTACTTTACCTCTCGACAACTCCTTCTGCTGTAAGGCCCAAATTCGGCCTCATCTGGAATATAATTCTCACCTCTGGGTTAGTGCTCCCCAATACACTCTCGATATCGTTGATCGTATTCAAAAGAGAGCAATTAGACCTATAAATGACCCGTCCTTAACTTCTCACATACAGTTCCTTGAGCATAGAAGGGTGGTTTCGGTTCTTTCTTCGTATTATCGTTATTACAACGGCTATTGTGCTGCTGAACTATATTATTTGATACCATCTCGGGCTATCTTTGCGAGAAACACTCGGTTCGCTCATTCACATCATCAGTATGCAGTACAAATCTCCACTTGTACCAAACGGGCGTAATCCACATTTTTCTACACGGCTACTAAACTCTGGAATGATCTCCCTAGTTCCTATTTTCATCTTACCTATGATATGAGAAAATTTAAGATAGCTGTTCATAGCCACCTATTGGCAATTCATTATCCCTCTATCCATCCTCCTAAGTGTTCCTGAGTGCTTTAGCACGACAGGCCAAATTTATCCTGTTCAGGTCCACAATCATAAAAAAAAAAAACTTGGTTTGACAAAAAGACTTCATTTTTTCGTTCTATTAATTGTTGCTTTAAATTTTATAGAACCATGCATACTATTGAAGATTTTTCATATTTCACGTGTAGCACATACTTATGAACGTAGAAGCATGTGATCCCTCACATAGCTAAACTTAAAAAAACTGTTTTTAAAACTATTAAAAATCAATGTGGGAGATTTTTCCTGAGAGAGGCAGTAACCCTTATTGGTTGAGTTGGTCGGCCTTTTTCCACAGTTTTTGCTTTTGTAACGCGACGTTTCGTAAGTCGTCATCACGCTTAGTCCTGAAAAGGACTCTTTTCGCACTTCACTCGAATTCATATGTTATAATATCTTCCCAAGCACTTGACTACTCTCAGATTCGAGCTTTGGTACCTTTCACTTACAAGTCTGACAATATATATCTTTTGGAACTTTTTCGTGGTTGTGCAGTAGTTTATTGCACCATAACATATTGCGCATGTGTATTGCGCTTAATCTCTTCACGCATTATTGGAATCCATATGGGTTTCATTTCCAGAATAGCTTGGCTTATTTGATTTTCTGCTAGTTTGATGTATGTCGCTGGTTTGAGTTTCCGGCGAGTTGCATTCTCGCTATTTGCCACTATCTGTATCTTATCACACTGAATGTGGTGGTTTGCGTTCCAAACATGTTCAGCGATTCTTGATCTTTCTGTTTCGCCCTTGCGAACGTTGGTACTATATTCCTGAGTTCTCACTTTGAGTGGTCTACTGCTCTCCCATACATATGCCCTGCCGCATTCGCAAAGTAGTTTGAATACATCATTTTTGAAGTTTTGGTCTACATTGTGTGGTTTGGTTTTGATTAGTATTCCCCTACCTATGCATATCCTTCGTACTTTGTCTGAGGTATCTTGTATATATGCTATTATCGCTGTATATTTAGGTTCTTCAGTAGGTATACCGGCACTTGATCGTAGGAAAATTTTGCGGAAATGGCGGGAAACGGTTAGAAACATATCAAGCATCGCAAAAACAGCTCAAAACGCCTAAAAAACAAGTCAAAACAGCCCAAAACGGGCCAAAAATGAGGGTAGATTTTGACCCGGGCCAATTGCCAAAATATACTTCCCACAATCCGCAAAATTTTCCCACGTTCGTTCAAAATTTTCCCACGGTCCGGTACCGGTTCACCTACTTTCTTCTTTTTCGGCTACCCTTTCCCTGTTTAGATGTTAGATCGGGCGAGCTATTTTCTTTAAATGTTTTAGCAATATTTCCTTTTTCTTTTTGCAGGTCCTCTTGTTTTGAGCATATAGCTTTGCTCTATCGTAGAAGCATCTTGCCACGCCTAACTTCGAGTTTTTGTGGTGATTAGAGTTGTAGTGTAGGTAGGTTTCCTGTATACGCTTGTCGTGAAAGTGTTACCATTCCTGTGTACAATTAAATCCAGGTATGGCAGTTTTACTCCAATTCCATTGTGAATTTTATGTAGGGTGCGAGGCTATTTAGACGATCTAGGAATTCATCTAGCTTAGGCTTGCCGTGTTGCCAAACTACGAAGGTATCGTCCACGTCTCTAACCCACATTCTTGGTTTTTCAGTGAGTTCGGATATCGCTTGATCTTCAAAGTCATCCACATTACATATATATATATATATATTGCTCAGTATGGGTGATAGTGAAGAACCCATTGCTATCAAACTGTTGTTGGTAGAATTTGTCTTCTACTTGGAAACATGTAGTTCTAATTCATATTGTCAGAAGTCCCATTATTGTGTTTACCGAGAGTTGCGTGCGCCCGTCTAACGTTTCATCCTTTTCCAGCGTGTCCCTTATAATAGTTAGTCCCTTATCGGTGGTCACATTTGTGAATAGGTTCACGATGTCGAATCTTACCAGTAGTTCTTCTTGGTTTGGTTGGAAGTTTCTGGTGGTTACAAACCACTTATAATACAGAAATAACCCTGGAATGGTTTAAACATTTTCAATATTCTTTCTATGGAAGGTAATAACGCTAACAGTCTGGTTTTATCGTATCCCAGCAGTTGTTGGTATTCAACATTAACAAACTCACAAAATTCTTTTAATAGTTGAAGTCGAACAATATAAATGTAGAAATAGCCATTGCACAATAGTGGCTTTGATGTCATTGGGCAAGTAATCTGCTGATGTTTGAATACAGTTATGATCTATATGAGCAGCACAGTACATCCCAACTAAATATCTTTTAAGTAACTGATGAACTTCATAAAAACGTTACCTTGGCCATGTCTTGCTGCTCCTCCAAATTTGCAATTTGTGTAGATTGAGTACATTGCCATTACTTTTACTGTAAATTCGTATTTGTCAACCGTTTTAATAATATATCGCATATAATGTATAAAGTTTCACCTAGAAGATCTTAAACTTCCAGAAGTTTTACTTGAATACTCTTGTCTTTCACAAAATATCTTACGAGTATGGGACAAATTTTTACGCTCCCGCGATTTGAACATTCGGTTTAGATTGTTACAAAATTGATCGTTCCAAGATCATTTTGTATGGATATTGATGATTGTTTTTGTGAAATGTTGCACACAATACTTTCAGATTTGGTTCTAGCACATGCAAATTCGTGTTGCAAGCAACTTTTTATTAGCTTACTAGTGCAATCCATAGATCGAAAGGACTGATTGTCGATCACGTTGTGGTATGACCAAATATTGTCAATCGCAGCTAGGTCTTGTTCTTTATTTCCAAATGTGTCCTTAGGAAAAAAAGACGGCACTTTGCAACTATTAGAAGCAGCAATACTGCGTGGTTGGTGGTAGAACCGCAAAACCAAAGAATGCAGTGATAGTCTGCTTTGTAACAGCCTGATTGTAGTTAACCAGCCCGCAGGATGTTTAAGCAGTCAGTCTGTCTGGTCCGATACAGCCACGTGTAATTTTTCGCCAGCAGCAATAACGTCCTTTTTATTGGCCTCTGGATTTAGGAAAATACTACAGCATCCTTGAAGATCAGGTCTGTTTTTCAACAATTTACAGACCTTCTTCTTTCCCATTCAATATGGTACAGACGTCGTACATCTCATCCTGCCATTGCCTTGCAATCGGTCAAGGTATCGAAATGACTTCGTATGTTTATCATTCCGGGTGATATGCTTGATCCTAGACTCAATAATGTGATCGAAGTGTCGTCATTAGCACGGGTCAAAAATATTAGCGACGATGGTCGTACTCTTTCCTGACTCGCCAATTGCCAACGCTGTCATAACAATCAGAGTTTGACACAGACTCCAGCTTTCTGAACACTGTTAGTAAAAGATAGATAAGTTGAACCTTGTATTTGTGTGGTCTAGTATATCCATTTGAGATATCTTCACTGTTTACATCAAAACACCATATTTGTCAGCGTGCTTTTCGTAGCTCGACGCCGTAACTCTTGGATTTTTTGTGGATAACTCTTAATACTCATCAAAAACAGCAGTCATCGATGGGCCTTACCGCCTCGTGATATAATCAATGTAAACTTAAGCAATTGGTCCGTAGGTGCCTGGACGTGGTCCAACTACGGTGCGAAGGGGGCACCCGCCATCTAGCACTATTAATGAGTAATCAAAGATTGTTAACGGGAACTGCACTGAGAGATCGGGGAAGCTCTTAAGCGCCAATCGCAAAGTCGATGCGCACGCTTTAGTTGACACGACCGTAGTCAACAATGCGTATTTAGGGCATTTTTACAATATCTGCAACACAAACTTGCCTATGACATCAAACAGAAGTAATAAGTTAACATTTTTTCATTATTTCCGCTTTTTATGTTTTCTGACGCCGAAAGTCATAGTATATGCATCGTTCTTAATTGAAAACGTGGCTATTAGGTTGTAGCTTAATTAACTACTCCACAAGTCAATCGCTGTTCCACTGATGTTCAACGTTTCTTTAGAATTTCAGGAGCACCAGGCTTTGAAATTCTAGGCGCTGGAAATTTGGGGCTTTTGATATGTTGTTCAAAACCTTAAATCGAACAACAAGGTTTTTAATGTTTACACAATTAATTAATAACTCCTTAATGTACCAAAAATGTGATTGCGCTAATCAAATTGTTTCTTATCAATGTTACTAAAGGCATCGAAGTCACTTCTCAAGCTCTAAAACATTGATCAAAGAAATCTTTACGGATTCTAAATTGGAGCTGAATTGAACTGGACTGTACATCATTATGGCCCTTGTATTGGATGTGTAGTCTTCACTACAAAAAAAAATGTCGTACTGTATTGCTGAACAATACTAAGTGGCCATATTTTTCACATTTGTTCTGTAAATTAAGTTGTGCGGGTAAGATAACTTCAAGGAATGTTCTAATTATTAGTGATATAAATGTAATAATTGTGTTTCTCTTGAATTTCAACTAATTTCAAGATTATGTTAAGCAACGCAACATATTTGTTACAAATTTTAACGAATGCTTTTTCGCCAAAAATGAAACCACCAATGTAGCAATAATAAGCACACACGCACACACACACACACACACACACACACACACACACACACAAACACACACACGCACACACACACACACACACACACACACACACACACGCACACGCACACAACGCACGCGCACGCACCACACACCACGCACACTCACGCACTCACACACGCATGCAATCACACACGCACACACACACACACACACACACACACACACACACACACACACACACACACACACACACACACACACATACACACACACCTAGGCACGGACGCACACACCCACGCACGGACGCATCCACTCAGGGGCTCACAGCTGGTTCATCATACAAAATTCAAAATTTACGAATTGAACTAAATGTATTTGCGCATATTTTTGCACAAAACAATGTTTTTAATTATAAAATTTTAAGCATTTTGATTTTTTTGGCAATAATGTAAACGAATTCTAACTTCCTTTATGGAGTTATGTAAATACTCTTGTTGAATATCGGCTATTTCATTAGCAATGCGAGCTTTTAATTCATCTACATCTGTAGGTCTGTTTACATAAACCTTATTTTTTAAATATCCTCATAGGAAAAAGTCTAATGGAGTTAAGTCTGGGCTTCTGGCGGACCATTCAATATATCCTCTTCTCCATATACACCGCCCTGGGAAAGTTTGGTTCAAGTAGTTTCTTACTATAGCTGCAGAATGCGGTGTTGTACCATCTTGGTGAATCCAAACATTTTCTGCAATAACATTTAGATTATTGATAATTGTAAAGATTAATTTATTTTAATATTACCTATGAGGCATGAAAACAATTGATTTAATGTCCATTACGTCAATTTTGCTGTAGGCAAATTTGATGTTTGTGCTGTCTCTATTATTTGAAATCTAAAAAAAAACTTAGTAATAATGTCTCTTTCGGAAAAGGATCGCATAGAAATTCTTATGGTGTATGGTTATGGAGATAGAAAAGAGTACAAACCCGGTCTCTCTTTAATGAAGGTTATTAAGAAGGTCCGCCTATAGCACGTTCTACAGTTAGTAGAACCTGACATTTTATTGAGAGTTGAAGAAAATCCACATTGCATGTGAGGACATGCAATTACGTTGCAATAATGACATGTTTCCAAAAAATAATACCGTTTCGCACATTTTGCCTTAACGGTACTGTCAAGACAGAACTGTAGGTATTGGGCTTCACAGAATTCCCGCTGAATGAAGGAGTCACATACTCAGCATGTAAGAAAAGTAAACGTTTTGGTAGGAATAGTCAGAAACAGAATTTTGAGTCCGTATTTTTTTATTACAACTTGATTTGATTCCAACAGTGACTGCAAATGAACCAGACATATCTGACAGCACACATTGGTATCAACGGGACGGTGCGCCTCCTTATTACGCTGTCCTGTTCGCACTTAGTTGAATAACGTTTTTCCGCAACTATGGCTATGGCGACGTGGGGCTATAGAATGGCCGCCGCCTTCCCCGGATTGATTGATTTCTTCTTATGGGGTTATTTAAAAACCAAAATGTATAGCAATAAACCTAAAAATATGGAAGGAACGGATTCGGCAGGAAATACACAATATCGAGCCGATAACACTTGACAGAGTGCAGAAAGAATCTATTTTTAGACTAGGACATTGTCAAATAGTTAATGGGCAACAATTTGAACACCTTATTAACTAATGTATTTATACACACACACGTATACACGCGCACACGCGCGCACGCACGCACGTACACACGCACACGCACACACGCACACACGCATACACGAACGCACACGTCATTCCCGCAGTTTTCTGCATATTCATCTAACTATGAAAGCGTCTCTGTATTTGCATTTACAACGCCAAAAACTTTTTTACTTCAATATTAAATAAAATTCAATTTTGAAGTATTTATTTTTAAACGCGAGATATGCTTTCCAGCTGATCATAAAACGCGTCGATGTTTTGAAGTGTTTTTTTGCTTTGGAGATATCAATATCGATTACAGCCTCAACACTAGAACAAAAAAATTATTATTAATCCGAATTAAATTTAAGCAGATTTAAAACACGCCGTTGTGTTTAATTTATAATTTAACTTAATCACATTACCACAAGTCGGATTGTGGGTACCCAAAAATCACCTTGTTTAATAATAATAATTCAGTATTATTAATAAAAATTATCTCCGTGAAAATAGTATCTCCTTAATTTAATATTATAAAAGTATAAAAAATAAGCCGGAAGCAGGAATTAAAGCGTAGTAAATGAGTTTCGTGACCGTCCGCATTTTGAATTGATATATAAAAGATACATTGCACAATACACTGGTTAAGGTCCGTTATTTTATTTTAAAAAAAGGTGATTTTTCGAGAACTACAATGTCCACAATTTCATCATCATCAAGTTCTCACAAAAAGCGGTAGTTTTTTTCTATCAAAAGCGGTAAGTTGATCCTTGATGACACAGATCACACCTCAAGATGTATCACTATTATTTGATTCAAATTACGATCGGTTAATTGCTTTCCGACAATTTTTTTGTACTTAAAGGGGGTTGATAAGTTAAATTTAACACCAATAACATTAAAAGTAACAATAAAATGTGTGATAAGTCTAGATAAATTGAACTAGTTAATTTCGACTTATTATCTATTGTAGTTGTTATTTAATTACTATTAGTGAATTTAACAATAAATCTTTATTAATAATAATTAAGTTACATAACTTATTTACGCATCTGTACTCTATCATAACATTATGATTTTAATGACATTTTCTTATCATACACTAATGTATAACAATACTTCAATGTTTAGCAAATCATAACTGCAAAACACGACCACGTTTAACCTTTTAACGAACAGACTCGCACGTACATAACGTACAAGTGCACTGTATCGCTGCACGCTCGCACGAAGTTGCACGCTCGCACGTACACGTACGCGTTGCACGACTACGTAGTCGCATCGCTAGTGTATGCACAACACTACCACACACTTACACACACACACACACACATCACACACACTAAAGGCTAGAACTGTTCTAGCGTCTTAGGAGAAAACAGCTCGATCATAAAAGAGGCGTTTAGATTTATAAACATGCCCCAGGGCTATGTTAGAGTGTGGTTAGGTCAATACTTCAGACATCCCCCGAAGATGTCCGATTCTACCCGAACATTGACGAGCACGCTTGTCGCATAGACTAAAGGCTACTAGTTCTAGCGTCTTAGGAGAATAACAGCCTCGATCATAAAAGAGGCGTTTAGATTTTATATACACATGCCCCTTAGGACTATTGTACTAGAGCTGTGGTTAGGTCAATACTTCAGACATCGAAGATGTCCGATTCTACCTGAACATTGACGAGCTTAACGCTTAGCGCACTAAGACCATTAAGGCAAGCTGCGTTCTCGTTTCTACGTGTGTTTCGCTGTCTTTAAAGTGTAACTGTCATCGAGGTGAGCATTAGCTATAATGTATTCTCCTGTTTATGAGCCAACATCAGCTGACATTAGAGATTTTACTGACTTGTTAATAAACTATTACAACATAACCGTTCAAGATAATGATGAAAGCGATGACGTGGTTGAGCTGGGTGTATCTCACATCCAAGATGATGGTTCACAGAAGAGAAAGAAGAGCTATGAGGTAGGGAAGGGCAAATCTCAAAAGTCATGATGATGATGATGAGGACGACTCACGGTTCAGAGAAGAAGAAGAAACCGATAAAGCATGTTATTAAATAATAATATGCTATTGTTGTTGTATAATAATAATAATAATAATAATTATATTTTCAAAACGTTAGCTTTCCTTCGGTTTTGTTAATAAGACCTGTTTTTTTTCTAGCGGTGCTCCACGTCTTGATTCATGTTTGCAAGTTTACAAGTTTTTCGCTTTAGCGTGTTTTCGCGCTCTTGTGTGTGTGTGTGTGATGTGTGTGTGTGTGTGTGTGTGTGTGTGTGAAATGCTGTGTGTGTGTGTGTGTGTGTGCAATACGTGTGCGAGCGTACGTAGGTCGTGCGAACGCGTACGTGTGAGCGTGCTACGTGCGAGCGGCATACGTTCGTGCGAGCGTGCTAGTGCTATACGTGCGTGCATGCGTACGTTGCGATCGTACGTGCGTTTAGCTTGCGTGTCGAACGTGTGCTTACGGACTGCGTGTTTTTTCGTTTGAATACCTTCGTAGCTAAAGCAGTGACGCATTGTATGTAGTTGTAGGCCCTATATGTGTTGACTAAGAGCTATAATTGAGGTTGCTTGCTATACGGCCGTGGAGTTATGTTTAATTAGCTTTTTGACAGATGTATTTATTTATGATAAGATCAGGCTTGCATGTAAAGTAATATAGAGGTGAAACTAACTAGCTAATGTGTTTTGCTGCTACACGTATCACAGTATTGAAGATTTCAAATGTTTATGTATTAGTAAAACGTACTACAGCCTCGAAACAGAGTGCAGATAAAATTGAAGAAAGTGAATACGGTACAACTTCGCTAGCAGACTTAAAGGTTTTAAGTGTACAGCATTCCCAGAGCGGCGTCTGAAACCATTTAATTTAGAGCTAACCTCGTGTCGCATGTAATAATGTCTAATAAACTATTAGGGTTATTAGCTTGCTTTATAGGTTACAATATAATCGTTCAAGAGTCAGATGATGAGCATTGTATCTCAAATCTCGTTTGATCTCGTGAGTATGTGTATAGCTTTTCTTAAAAAATACTGAGGCTGTCTCATTTAAAAATCTCATGCAAAAACATCAATAATCGTTAGCAATGTAGCTGTATCCTCTATTATACTTACTTAATGTATCACTAGTATAGCTTTTTATGATATCAGCAAGAAGCAAGATTTCGAACGGTTGTATTGGAACGAAATCAATTAAATTTAAGAATAATCCCATCTCTATGTAATAATAGACGTCGTATAAAGTTACATATTTTAAGTATTTAATATGTAATCACTGTATAATGAGTATTTATTATTATGTTATGCAACATTAGTGGTATTAGACGTTTTATAAATATTTCGTGTTTTTGAATGTAAATTTTGTAAGTACAACATAATTATTAAATAGACATTCAGGTACTTTTCTGTAATTACTTTCAAACTAGTTAATGTCCGACGTAGTATTCGTTTTCTGCATATTCACAACGACTGTATTTGATTTAACGCACTAAAAACTTATTTACTTCAATATTAAATAAAATTCAATTTTGAAGTATTTATTTTAAACCGAGTATGCTTTCAGCTGATCATAAAACGCGTCAGATGTTTTAAATGTATTTTGCTTTGGAGATATCAATATCGATTACAGCCTCAACACTAGAACAGTAAATAATTATTTTAATCCGAATTAAATTTAAGCAGATTTAAAACACGCCGTTGTGTTTAATTTACGTAATTTAACTTAATCACATTACCACAAGTCGGATTGTGGGTACAAAATCAACCTTGTTTAATAATAATAATCCAGTACTTATTAATAAAATTATCTCCGTGAAAATAGTATCTCCTTAATTTAATATTATAAAAGTATAAAATAAGCGGAAGCAGGAATTAAAGCGTATAAATGAGTTATCGTGACCGTCCGCATTTTGAATTGTATATAAAAGATACATTGACAATACACTGGTTAAGTCCGTTATTTTAATTTTAAAAAGGTGATTTTTCGAGAACTACAATGTCCACAATTTCATCATCATCAAGTTCTCACATAAAGCTGGTAGTTTTTTCTATCAAAAGCGTAAGTTGATCCTTGATGACACAGATCACACCTCAAGATGTATCACTGTTATTTGATTCAAATTACGATCGGTTAATTGCTTTCCGACAATTTTTTTGTACTTAAAGGGGGTTGATAAGTTAAATTTAAGCACACGAATAAACATATGAGAAGTAAAATAAAATAGGTAGAGGTTGGATTAAAAAATATTTCCTAGTAAAGTAGTGCTCTAGTATAATTTTCGGCATTTTTTATTTGGTCGGTCTTGTTTATTTCATATTTAGAGGAAAACAATAATAGCTGTTTTTTATTTAATAAATGTAGATTATTTTTAAGTTTATTATTATTTCGGCGCCTCTTGTTACCTCGTTACAAACCATTATGATTCTTTCATTTTTTGTGATATTATATAATTTTTAAATTGTTTCCATTTTCTACTGCAATTATTTTATGCATTTTTGCATCCAAACTTGTATCATTTAACCCTTTTTTAACAAAAGTGATATTTGCAGAATAAAAAGCGTTTTTACATAAGTTTAATTTTTTTTTAGAGTTGAAGTTTACCTGCTGTTAAACGATACGCTGTTGCAGTTGAGTGTTGTTCTAGTATGTTATGTGCTTTGTCAGAATCTATGTGTAATGACTTTTTACCACTGATTACATGTGCTTTTGCTATATTAATGAACATTTGAGATAGTCGACTCGAAAAACTTTCCCACATTGTCTAAGAAAAATACTGTGCGGTTTAACTAGAAATACCGCTTTATAGAAATATTAAATTAAAATTATAACATATAATTATTATAAGTTTTTGTTATGAACGAATAAGTTCAAAAGTAAATATTTAATTGAAAATTATTATTAATTTTATTAAATACATAAACAAAAAGTTTACCTCGAGTAGGATTTGAACCTGCGACCTGTACCATGCTAGAGTGCCGCGCTAACCAACTGCGCTATCGAAGTACAAGCCCCAATCGATGTAAATTCTGTCTTTACGTATGTAGAACTGATGTAAATTCTAAATTTAATGAGATAGAAATCATTAACCCTCTTGTTTATAAAACTTCCGTTCTTTCACCTTTAGGTCTTTCCGACCATTGTCTAATAAAAATCATTTCTACTGTAGCTAATTCCACTGTTGTTCGCAAAACCGATAGAACCTTGTGGTGTTTTAAGTCAGCTCGATGGAGTGATTTACGGGATTTCTTTGCAACCTTTCCATGGCGTGAATATTGTTTTAAGTCGTCCTCTTCTTCGGACATTGCTCTTTGAGTATCTGAAGTCATCCTCATGGGAATGGAGTTATACATTCCGAAAAAACAGTACCGTGTAGGTCATTCACGTTCCCAACCCTGGTTCAATAAGGCTTGTTCTGATGCAATATCTTTAAAAAATAAATACATATTACATTAAATGGAGATCTAATAAATCGGTTGACAGTCATGTAGAATACGTTGGTGCTAGAAATATCTACAAAAGTGTCATCACTAAAACTAAACAGTTGTTCGAACAACGAAAATGCAATGAACTAGCTACATCTCCTTTAGGCAGTCGTAAATTTTGGTCTTTAGCAAAAGCCATTAGTAAAACTTTCGAACATCTTCATTTCCTGACATCTATTGACGGATCGGTAGTTGCTGATTCTGTAGACAAAGCCAAAGTTTTTGTGGATTTGTTTGCATCAAACTCGTGTCTCAATGATTCTGGAAAAGATGTGCCCTAGTCAACTCTTCTTCATACGTTATGAAACCAATTCATTTTCGGTACAAGCTCTTGGAATCGATCATCAGTAGGCTTGATCTCAATAAGGCGACTGGCCCAGACGGTATCCCAGCTATTGTCTTAAAGAAATGTTCCCCGAACTAGTACCAGTCTTATCTAAGCTCTATACGATCTCTATATCTTCTGGGGAATTCCTTCATCATGGAAGTTAGCAAATGTTCAACCTATTCCCAAAAAGGTGATAAGACCTTCCTCAAATTACCATCACTTCCATTTTGTCTAAAATCATCCTTAGTGACCACCAATATGAGGGTTTAGGCAAAGTCGTTCAACAGGCAATCTTCTTTCATATGTGACCCAAGTTTGGAAAGTACAGTAGAGCAGTCCGGTGAAACAGTTGTAGTCGCTTTAGATATCTCAAAGGCATTTGACCAAGTTTGGCATAAGTTTCTTGCCAAACTCACCTCGTTTGGGTTAAATGATACCTCATCAACTGGGTTTCTAGTTTCCTTGATAAAAGACGAATACGTGTCGTAGTTGATGGCTTTTTTCAAAAGAAGTTAGCATTAACGCGGACGTACCACAGGGATCCGTTATAGCGCCTACACTTTTCTGCTGTACATAAACGACCTTATTTCTTCAACAACTAACCCCATCCATTGCTTTGCTGACGATAGCACTCTTCACTGTAGTTCATCTCAGTCTACTCATAGTGATAATCCACCTTCTATGTCAAATCAAGAAATTAAAGCTGAAATGGCAAATTCAATCAACAAAGACATTCAACGTATTCTCGAATGGGGAAGCAATAATCTAGTTAAATTTAATGCTAACAAAACTCAGTGTTGCCTTATGTCCGCCAAAAAGATCGATCATTTCCTGTTGTAAGTATGAATGGCTCAGTTCTTAAGTTTTCAGACTCTATTACTCTGTTGGGTATGACTGTATCTCAAATCTCTCATGGGTTGACCATCTTCTGTCAGCTACCAAAACAGCTGCTCGTAAAATAGGCTTTTGTACAGATCTAAGCAGTACTTTACATCTGACAACTCCTTCTGCTGTATAAGGCCCAAATTCGGCCTCATCTGGAATATAATTCTCACCTCTGGGTTAGTGCTCTGTAATACGCTTTCGATATCGTTGATCGTATTCAAAAGAGAGCGATTAGGCTTATAAATGACCCGTCCTTAACTTCTCATATACAGTCCCTTGAGCATAGAAGGATGGTTTCAGTTCTTTCTTTGTATTATCGCTATTACAACGGCTATTGTGCTGGTGAATTACATTCTTTGATACCATCTCCGGCTATCTTTGCGAGAAACACTCGGTTCGCTCCATCAGTATGCAGTACAAATCTCCACTTGTCGTACCAAACGGGCGCAATCCACATTTTTCTAACGGCTTCTAAACTCTGGAATGATCTCCCTAGTTCCTGCTTTCCTCTCACCTATGATATGAGAAAATTTAAGGTAGCTGTTCATAGGCGTCTATTGGCAATTCATTATCACTCTATCCATCCTCCTAAGTGTTCCTGAGTGCTTTAGCACTATGGGCCTTATTTACCCTGTTCAGGTCCACAATCATAAAAAAAATTACTTATATTAATGGAATGTGAACCTGCAATATCGCAAGAATTCCACATACCAACGCAACTTGATTAATGTTAAATTATTATAAGCTTTGTTATGAACGAATAAGTTCAAAGTAATATGTAATTAAAATTGTTATTAATTTTATTAAATACATGAGTAAAAGTTTACCTCGAGTAGGATTTGAACCTACGACCTTTACTTTGCTAGAGTACCAGCTAACCACTGCCTATCGAATTACAAGTCCCAATCAAAGTAAATTTTGTGTTTATGTATGTAGAACAAAAATTTAATAATTTAATATTAGTCAAGTTTTCGTATGTGTGAATCCTTGCGATATTACAGGCTCACATTGCATTAATATAAGTAATTTGATTGTCAACATTAAATTTAGAACTTACATCACTTCTACATATATAAAAACAAAATTTACATCGATTGGGGCTTTTACTTCGATAGCACAGTTGGTTAGCGCGGTACTCTAGTATAGTACAGGTCGTAGGTACAAATCCTACTCGATATACTTTTTATTTATGTATTTAATAAAATTAATAATAATTTTAATTACAACATATAATAATTGTAATATGGTTTTCACTAGATATTCTGAAATAAAACCAACCAAAGAAATTTACGCGGCCGACCAGGCCCGGACTTTTCTCTAACCTCACCCACATATATTTGTTTCGTTAATGTTGCGTTGTTTATTCTCTCAATGTGACCAAACCAACGTAATGTACTACTTTTATATCTATCAATCATCGTCTTTTCCTCACCACACTCCGTCATTATGCATTCATTCTTTATCTTGTCTCTTCCCGTTTTACCACATGCGCTTCTCAGGAATCTCATACCCACGGCATTTTTTTTTCGTGCTTTTTTTGACATACCCATGTCTCATTTCCATACAGTACTGACGGGACGAACACGCCATTACAGATTTCTCGTTTCGCAGCTAGGCTCATGCTTTCATTTCTCATTATCGTCCACATACTTCCAATCACTTTCCTTTCACCATTGACCCTTCGTCCATTCTCGCCCTCCATTGCTCCATCTGCAGTAAACATTCTACCGGAATATACCAACTTGCCCACTTGTTCCACAAGTTCATCTTGCAGAGTAAATGCTCATCCGCACTGTCACTTAATAAGACTGTGTCATCTGCATACACCAGAAGTCGTACATATACGTCACCAACCATTACACCATTTGTATCGATACATGCTTGTCTAGCACATTTATCTATGTATACATTGAACAGACACGGTGACATAAGACAGCCTTGTCGTACTCCTTGCTCAATATTGAAGTATTCACTCACACCTCCCCTCACCCTAACACATCCCCGACTACCGTTGTATACTGCCCTTATTCCATTTATTAGACCTTTATTTACGCCATATTCATTTAATGTTTTCCACAGTTTCTCCCTATTCACTCTGTCGTATGCTTTCTCCAGATCTACAAACGCACAGTTCAACTTCTTTTTGCCCTTAAACACTTTTCGATCACCTGCTGGAGAGCAATATCTGATCGACACATCCTCTCCCTGGCATGAAGCACCTTGCACATCCCAAACCTTAGTTTGTGTAGTTTCTCATACTCTATCAAACATATTCTTCCAAATACTTTACCAGAGACGCTGAGCAAACTTATTCCTCTGTAGTTCTTACAATCACTCTTGTTCCCTTACCCTTATACAGTGGTACAATGATCGCGCTCTTCATTCTACATTGAATAATTCACACAATCTTCGTATTAGCTTTGCACCACCATACTTTAGCATTTAACCAGTGATTTCATCTACGCCTGCTCCCTTGAAGTTTTCTCTACCTCATTTATCCCAATATCCTTCTCAGTTTCATTCATCATTCCTTCTATATTCTCCTTATTTAACCCTTCAGCATTACTTTTTTCACTACTGTACAGCTTTCCGAAATATTCTTGCCATTCGTCCCATACTATTTCGTTGCTAATTTTCATCACTCCTGCAGAGTTCTGTTTTGGGCCAAGTTTTGTATTTTTCACCCATTTCCAGAAGAATTTTTGTCTCCCTCAAAATCATGCTGCATTTTCTCTCCTTCCACAGCCATCACTTCCTCTTTACTTATTCTCACTGCTTCCTTCGCTTCTTTGTTTCTTAATCTGTACACCTCATACAATCTTTTCCTCTCAGTCTCATTTTTTGCAGCAATCATTGCTATATACGCATCTTTTTTTTACATACTCCTTTTACCGACTCATTCCACCAAGCACATTTTTCTGTCTACCCACAGTCGCTCTTCCACATGTTCGCACGCACAATTGACAACAGAGTTTTTCAAGCTTATCCATGCACTTTCAACGTCAGTGTCTTTTATTTGTTCGTTCCACACTGCTTCATTCACATTTAACTCTTTACTCGCAGTATCTGCGTATTTCGCACCATTATCCACTAGTTTGTCAATCCTAATTCTGGACGTTCGCATTACGTTTGATTTCCTTCTCCAGACCCACTTTTGGCCTAAACACACTCTCCATACTACCAAAAAGTGGTCCGATCTACACTCCGATCCGCGCATTATTTTTGTGTCTTTCACGAGGTTTTTAAGCCGTTTTTCATTCACTATCAAGTCTATCATACTTTTAGATTCACCTCTTTCCATGTATACATATTCACATTTTTATGTTTAAACCACGTATTGAATACAAACAGGCTTCTCTCCACACAGATGTTCAGCAGGTGTTCACCATTCTCATTGATTCTTTGGTCTCCGAACTTTTCTAGAACGCGTTCACTATGTCCTCTCTGTACACCCACCCATCTGTTCATATCCCCCACTATTGTCACTCTTTCGTTTGGCTTACATACGTTCAACACGTTCTCTACTTCATTCCAGAAGTTCTCACGCTCCTGGTCTCTTTGTCCATTCTCCGGTGCATAGCATGCAATAAGAAAAATTCTTCGAAACTCCACTTTCATTCTAACCCATCTTACCTGGGGAGATACCAATTCGTACTGTTTAACACATTTTTTCGGTCTTTCACTTATGATGACTCCAACTCCTTTTACACCATGCACGTCAGTCTCAACTGCTGACCACAGTGCTAGGCTGCCATCCTACATCTCCTCAGCATCCTTTCCTTTGCGCTTTGTCTCCGATACACACAGAATATCAAGGTGTCTTTCGTACATTACATTCGCAATTTCAAATTCTTTACCATGCATACCTCTAACATTTCACGTACCGACTCGTCATTCATTCCTTGCAGACTCGTCAGCAACGGGACCTGTCTGTTTCGACCTTGATCGCCCCTTGTAGCCAGGTCGATTCGAGGCAATTGTATTGTTCACTTGAGTACTAACATACCGAGGAGACCGGTTACTGGCCAAATCGTGCCCCGGACGATGTAGCATTCCCTACTAACGGTATCGTCCTACTACCGGACAATTATTTGTCTGCTACCACGACATGTAAGAAGTAGAAGTAGAAATATAGACAAGAGTCAAGAAAGATATAACTAATATAGCGTATACTTACTGTATGAATCTCAAAATGTACATATATACATGCACATTTTTTCTTACATACCCTTTAATCACACCACGTTTCAACCATATTGCTCCCTACGCGATTCCTGGCTCCGCGCCACTCACCGGACTTGCTGTTATTTATTAGCGACCAAATGATTCAATTATTTTTTTTTTTAGCTTTCCGAGTTATAGTTATTTCTTTATCATTTAATACTTAGTTTCCTTGATAAAAGACGAATACGTGTCGTAGTTGATGGCTTTTTCAAAAGAAGTTAGCATTAACGCGGCGTACCACAGGGATCCGTTATAGCGCCTACACTTTTCTGCTGTACATAAACGACCTTATTTCTTCAACAACTAACCCCATCCATTGCTTTGCTGACGATAGCACTCTTCACTGTAGTTCATCTCAGTCTACTCATAGTGATAATCCACCTTTATGTCAAATCAAGAAATTAAAGCTGAAATGGCAAATTCAATCAACAAAGACATTCAACGTATTCTCGAATGGGGAAGCAATAATCTAGTTAAATTTAATGCTAACAAAACTCAGTGTTGCCTTATGTCCGCCAAAAAGATCGATCATTTCCTGTTGTAAGTATGAATGGCTCAGTTCTTAAGTTTTCAGACTCTATTACTCTGTTGGGTATGACTGTATCTTTAAATCTCTCATGGGTTGACCATCTTCTGTCAGCTACCAAAACAGCTGCTCGTAAAATAGGCTTTTGTACAGATCTAAGCAGTACTTTACCTCTGACAACTCCTTCTGCTGTATAAGGCCCAAATTCGGCCTCATCTGGAATATAATTCTCACCTTTGGGTTAGTGCTCCAATACGCTTTCGATATCGTTGATCGTATTCAAAAGAGAGCGATTAGGCTTATAAATGACCCGTCCTTAACTTCTCACATACAGTCCCTTGAGCATAGAAGGATGGTTTCAGTTCTTTCTTTGTATTATCGCTATTACAACGGCTATTGTGCTGGTGAATTACATTCTTTGATACCATCTCCGGCTATCTTTGCGAGAAACACTCGGTTCGCTCATTCACATCATCAGTATGCAGTACAAATGTCCACTTGTCGTACCAAAACGGCGCAATCCACATTTTTTTATACGGCTTCTAAACTCTGGAATGATCTCCCTAGTTCCTGCTTTCCTCTCACTTATGATATGAGAAAATTTTAGGTAGCTGTTCATAGGCATCTATTGGCAATTCATTATCCCTCTATCCATCCTCCTAAGTGTTCCTGAGTGCTTTAGCACGATGGGCCTTATTTACCCTGTTCAGGTCCACAATCATAAAAAAAAAAATTACTTATATTAATGGAATGTGAACCTGCAATATCGCAAGGATTCACACATACCAACGCAACTTGATTAATATTAAATTATTATAAGCTTTGTTATGAACGAATAAGTTCAAAAGTAAATATGTAATTAAAAATTGTTATTAATTTTATTAAATACATGAATAAAAAGTTTACCTCGAGTAGGATTTGAACCTACGACCTATACTTTGCTAGAGTACCGCGCTAACCACTGTCCTATCGAATTACAAGTCCCAATCGAAGTAAATTTTGTGTTTATGTATGTAGAACAAAAATTTAATAATTTAATATTAGTCAAGTTTTCGTATGTGTGAATCCTTGCGATATTATAGGCTCACATTGCACTAATATAAGTAATGACTTCTACATATATAAAAACAAAATTTACATCGATTGGGGCTTTTACTTGGATAGCACAGTTGGTTAGCGCGGTACTCTAGCATAGTACAGGTCGTAGGTACAAATCCTACTCTATATACTTTTTATTTATGTATTTAATAAAATTAATAATAATTTTTAATTACAACATATAATAATTGTAATATGGTTTTCACTAGATATTCTAAAATAAAACCAACCAAAGAAATTTACGCGGCCGACCAGGCCCGGACTTTTCTCTAACCTCACCCACATATATTTGTTTCGTTAATCTTGCATTGTTTATTCTCTCAATGTGACCAAACTAACGTAATGTACTACTTTTATATCTATCAATCATCGTCTTTTCCTCACCACACTCCGTCATTATGCATTCATTCTTTATCTTGTCTCTTCTGGTTTTACCACATGCGCTTTTCAGGAATCTCATACTTACGGCATTTATTTTTTTTTTGGTCGTGCTTTTTTTGACATACCCATGTCTCATTTCCATACAGTACTGACGGGACGAACACGCCATTACAAATTTCCCGTTTCGCAGCTAGGCTCATTCTTTCATTTCTCATTATCGTTCACATACTTCCAATCACTTTCCTTCCACCATTGACCCTTCGTCCATTCTCGCCCTCCATTGCACCATCTGCAGTAAACATTCTACCGAGATATACCAGCTTGTCCACTTGTTCCACAAGTTCATCTTGCAGAGTAAATGCTCATCCGCACTGTCACTTAATAAGACTGTGTCATCTGCATACACCAGAAGTCGTACATATACGTCACCAACCATTACACCATTTGTATCGATACATGCTTGTCTAGCACATTTATCTATGTATACATTGAACAGACACGGTGACATAAGACAGCCTTGTCGTACTCCTTGCTCAATATTGAAGTATTCACTCACACCTCCCCTCACCCTAACACATCCCCGACTACCGTTGTATACTGCCCTTATTCCATTTATTAGACCTTTATTTACGCCATATTCATTTAATGTTTTCCACAGTTTCTCCCTATTCACTCTGTCGTATGCTTTCTCCAGATCTACAAACGCACAGTTCAACTTCTTTTTGCCCTTAAACACTTTTCGATCACCTGCTGGAGAGCAATATCTGATCGACACATCCTCTCCCTGGCATGAAGCTACCTTGCACATCCCAAACCTTAGTTTGTGTAGTTTCTCATACTCTATCAAACATATTCTTCCAAATACTTTACCAGAGACGCTGACCAACTTATTCCTCTGTAGTTCTTACAATCACTCTTGTTCCCCTTACCCTTATACAGTGGTACAATGATCGCGCTCTTCATTCTACATTGAATAATTCACACAATCTTCGTATTAGCTTCGCCCCACCATACTTTAGCATTTAACCAGTGATTTCATCTACGCCTGCTCCCTTGCCGTTTTCTCTACCTCATTTATCCCAATATCCTTCTCAGTTTCATTCATCATTCCTTCTATATTCTCCTTATTTAACCCTTCAGTATTACTTTCCTCACTACTGTACAGCTTTCCGAAATATTCTTGCCATTCGTCCCATACTATTTCGTTGCTAATTTTCATCACTCCTGCAGAGTTCTGTTTTGGGCCAAGTTTTGTATTTTTCACCCATTTTCTCTCCTTCCACAGCCATCACTTCCTCTTTACTTATTCTCACTGCTTCCTTCGCTTCTTTGTTTCTTAATCTGTACACCTTATACAATCTTTTCCTCTCAGTCTCATTTTTTGCAGCAATCATTGCTATATACGCATCTTTTTTCTTACATACTCCCTTTTTACCGACTCATTCCACCAAGCACATTTTTTCTGTCTACCTACAGTCGCTCTTCCACATGTTCGCACGCACAATTGACAACAGAGTTTTTCAAGCTTTCAACGTCAGTCTCTTTTATCTGTTCGTTCCACACTGCTTCATTCACATTTAACTCTTTACTCACAGTATCTGCGTATTTCACACCATTATCCACTAGTTTGTCAACCCTAATTCTGGACGTTCGCATTACGTTTGATTTCCTTCTCCAGACCCACTTTTGGCCTAAACACACTCTCCATACTACCAAAAAGTGGTCCGATCTACACTCCGATCCGCGCATTATTTTTGTGTCTTTCACGAGGTTTTTAAGCCGTTTTTCATTCACTATCAAGTCTATCATACTTTTAGATTCACCTCTTTTCCATGTATACATATGCACATTTTTATGTTTAAACCACGTATTGAATACAAACAGGCTTCTCTCCACACAGATGTTCAGCAGGTGTTCACCATTCTCATTGATTCTTTGGTCTCCGAACTTTTCTAGAACGCGTTCACTATGTCCTCTCTGTACACCCACCCATCTGTTCATATCCCCCACTATTGTCACTCTTTCGTTTGGCTTACATACGTTCAACACGTTCTCTACTTCATTCCAGAAGTTCTCACGCTCCTGGTCTCTTTGTCCATTCTCCGGTGCATAGCATGCAATAAGAAAAATTCTTCGAAACTCCACTTTCATTCTAACCCATCTTACCTGGGGAGATACCAATTCGTACTGTTTAACACATTTTTTCGGTCTTTCACTTATGATGACTCCAACTCCTTTTACACCATGCACGTCAGTCTCAACTGCTGACCACAGTGCTAGGCTGCCATCCTACATCTCCTCAGCATCCTTTCCTTTGCGCTTTGTCTCCGATACACACAGAATATCAAGGTGTCTTTCGTACATTACATTCGCAATTTCAAATTCTTTACCATGCATACCTCTAACATTTCACGTACCGACTCGTCATTCATTCCTTGCAGACTCGTCAGCAACGGGACCTGTCTGTTTCGACCTTGATCGCCCCTTGTAGCCAGGTCGATTCGAGGCAATTGTATTGTTCACTTGAGTACTAACATACCGAGGAGACCGGTTACTGGCCAAATCGTGCCCCGGACGATGTAGCATTCCCTACTAACGGTATCGTCCTACTACCGGACAATTATTTGTCTGCTACCACGACATGTAAGGAAGTAAGAAGTAGAAATATAGACAAGAGTCAAGAAAGATATAACTAATATAGCGTATACTTACTGTATGAATCTCAAAATGTACATATATACATGCACATTTTTTTCTTACATACCCTTTAATCACACCACGTTTCAACCATATTGCTCCCTACGCGATTCCTGGCTCCGCGCCACTCACCGGACTTGCTGTTATTTATTAGCGACCAAATGATTCAATTATTTTTTTTAGCTTTCCGAGTTATAGTTATTTCTTTATCATTTAATACTTATTTATCCAATCTGTTTTATTATTGTCGCGAACCGTGCAACTTAAAACGTTTCCATCCTCTAAATGGAAACGTTGATTTGGGATACAAGGTGGATTACTGTTATGAGTAGACTGAGATTAACTACAATGAAGAGTTTTGTTGTCAACAAAAGCAATAGATCGGGTATAGTCGTTAAAGAAATTAGATCATTTGTGTATAGTATAAATAGTGTATCGCCGGCGTTAATTCCATCTTCTTTTAAAAATGTCTCCTCTTTCGGCTTACACAAAAACATGCATACAAACAAAATCACACGTTAATACATCATCTGTCACTTTATCTCATGTACCAAACAAGAAACGCTGAAAACGGTAACCAATTCTCGTCATAAAAAAACACAGCAGCCCTACGTTTCATTAGAGCGACCGTAACATATCGCTTTCTTTGCAACTAAAGTAAAGGGTAACGGCAGTACTTTCCGGGCTCATAAAATTGGAGGCCCAATATTAAGGGACTTAATATTCTGGTTTTCATGTGTGTGCTGATTTGAAACATTAAAATATTGATTGTTTTAACTAAAAGTTGTTTTTTATTCTTTAAGTGTTTGTGGTCAGTTTCAGTGTAATGCAGCGACTTCCTTGAAGTTACTAAGTATGAAGATTTGCTATTACGGTTACTAATATTTGCGAATAAATTTAGAGCAGTACTTGTTTTCCAATCGGTATGATGGGAATCTACAGGGTGGCCGGCCATATTTAGACCGATTTTAACCTTGAATAACGTCGGAGTGGGAAAATATGGCAAGACGCGGTTTTCACAGAAGAGCTTGGATGTTCGGAAAGTTTATTTTACACTATTTTAAATAGAACACCCTGTATGTATCTACTACTATCTAAATGCTATTTTTTGAAAGTTGGTCGGTCGAAAGAAAGCCCCGTTGACATAGAAAATTTTGGAGTACAGGATCCTTAACACTTAAAAAGAGAATAATAGTAAACAATTAGAATTTGTGAAATACAGTGTTACAAGAAAATGCAGATTTTACAAAAATAAAGCTACAATCTATTCACAAATGATACTTGCAAGGCTAGAATAAGTATTAAAAATTACTGTAAATGTTGTAATGTCCTGCTATCGACTTGATATATTTAAATTTGTAAAAAACTTATGAAAACTATTAACTAACAATTCTTCAGGAATGTTTTCTATTATAGATAGGAATCTGGAACTGTCAATTCCAGAGAACGACGTGGCCAACATATAGGGCCCCCTCTTCCAATCTACCAGTTTCCAAAAACGTTGTTCAGGGAATCCCTCGTAATGTGTGTATAGCGAGGTGTACCCCCATCTTGTTGAAAATGAACGGAATTTAGTAGATTTTTTGTTTGGGTTTAAAAGAGATTTACAGCATATCAACATAAGTGAAAGAGTTTACAATTGATGGTTGGTCCATATATCTTTCGCTTCGAGGTACCACACCAGACTGTGATATTCGGCGAATTTTTAACGTGTTCTACAAACTGTCAAGAATTTTCTGTTGACCAAAATCTACAGTTATGCATATTTACTTTTACATTCAATTGAAAAGTGGCTTCGTCTGAGATTAATTATATTAATAATACTTTGCCTTTTTTAAATTTTAGATACTCTGCAAAACTCCACCTTTTTTGGAAAATCAGTTACTTTATTTCTTGTAAAATGTGAATTGTGTATGGCTTCATGACTTCAACTTACGTTCTTTTTTCTTGATTTCTTGTAGTGTATATCTAAGAAAATGGACTGAATTTGAGATTTTTCTTCTTAACAACGTTGTTTCTTCCTGAGTTATCGCCAGAATTTGTAACGTGTTATTCAGCAAATTCTTATTGTTTACTGTTCTATTTTTACGTGTTAAAGACTCTGTATTCCAACATTTTGTATGTCAAATTTTGATTCAATTTGTTGTGGGTGGACCGTCATTAAATATATTTCTAATCTTCGCTGGGTCTCTTTTATTGTTTAGGTTTCGGCAAACATAATAACACAGTTTCCTTTTTCACTCCTTGAGAACATTTTGCATTTCTTATTTGAAATACCTTGTCAAAAATGAACAACAGTAACTTTCTTTCCATAAGCGGTTTCTCAAAAAAATGGTGTTCTTAATCCACATGCAGTCAATTTTCGGAGGACCATAAATTCATTATTTTTTGTGTAACCCTAAGTTATGTTACATTTTCAGAAAGGGGAAGGTTTGAACATCAAGAATATTGCAAAGCAATAATAAAGTTGTTCTATACTCGAAAATCGGTCATCGTCATATAGTTGCAGTATTTCGGGCTCTAACCCTCTATACCTTCGTCGTATTGATTTTTGTGGTAATGTAGATTCGATGTATCTGCAATTAAATACAGATGCATTAAATATACCTTTTGTTTATTATTGTCTTCTCAACATGATCTTGGGCCTTTTGTGTTTTATTTGATCTTTGATGTCGTAGTCCCATATTCTTTCCATAGCTGGGTTCGGATGTGTCGCGAATAGTTAGGTTGATTGCGGCGTTTTTGTGAACTCCATTAAGCTGGGCATCTTGAGGTCTTTGTGTTTTCGGTCGTTTCTTACGTACCAGGGCGCATTTACTGTGATTCTTAGAAACTTGTTGTGTACCACTTGAAGCTGTTTAAATGTTGACTGAGTGGCGCAAGCTCAGACTTCTGCGGCGTAGAGCTGTAGGTTAGCAGTTTGCTGCTGGCTGACAACACACTATTTCTACTTACTAGCGGCTTTTTTATTATTGCGTCTCCCTTGATTACGTGGAGTTTCCATCGGAGCGTCCTGTCCATGACCAGTCCTAGGTATTTTATGGAATTCTGCCATGGGATGTCTTGTCCGAACATAATGATGTTGCGGTTCGGTGTCACACGTCTCTTAGTGAAGAGGATGGCCTTACTCTTTTGCGGATTACTGGTGATGCACCATTTCGAGTACCATTGTTCGACGTCATACGACGCCCTCTGTAAAAGTCTGTCGACTTGACCGAGGTGGCTGGATTGAGCTAGGACCACGGTGTCATCCGGGTAAGTAGCGAGGAAGGTCCCTTTGAATTTCGGGAGATCTGAAACATAAAAGTTAAATAATATAGAGAAGAGGGGTGAACCTTGTGGTACTCTAACGGTCATCCTTCGGGGCAAGGACCTGCAGTGCAGCAGATTTATCCTGAGGCGTGCACCCATTCCATTTTTTCCGTACTGCCGTATCTATCTGACAAGTGTCCTTTATCACGGGCACTGCGGAGATGTTAGCCTTGATCAGTGCCTTGTGTTTGTTACAGCTGACTCTAACGGCTCTTCATCTCCTAGCTGCGGCAGGACGGGGTCGTGATCTGAGCCGAGATCCGCTAACGTTTCCATCCGGATATGCAAGGAAAATTTCGGAATATCGCAACATCTAGCACATCTGGTCTCCGACTCGCTGGGTAGCAAGTGGGTTCTCGAGGTCCTTCGACGATCAGATTTCTCGTCGTGACTAATGCTTCTAAGCCCTTCCCGTTACCATTGGGCGTTCTGCTGTTACAATCCTGGTGTTTGACGTTGAGATCTCCCTACATTATCGTGAGGATGTTGTCGTCGAATAATGCGTCCAATTCTTGGGTGTCGAGCACAGCTCTCATGGGTGCATCTATTATCTTCGCACCCTTAGGCTTTTTCGCTTCGGTTTAGGTGTACTAGTACCATTGCCGTTTGTCGGTGTTCGCATCCTGCATATATTCGAATCACCTTCTGGACGTCGTAACCCGCTCGTTGTAGGTCTTCTCTCACAGTCTTTATCACTGACACTGCGGAGATATTAGCCTTGATCAGTGCCTCGTGTTTGTTCCAGCTGACTCTAGCGGCTCTTGATCTCCTAGCTGCGGCAGGATGGGTCGTGATCTGAGCCGAGATCCGCTAACGTTTCCATCCGGATATACAAGGAAAATTTCGGAATATCGCAACATCTAGTACGTCTGGTCTCTGACTCGCTGGGTAGCAAGTGGGTTCTCGATATCCCTCGACCATCAGATTTCTCGTCATGGCTAATGCTTCTAAGCCCTTTCCGTTACTATTGGGGGTTCTGCTGTTACAATCCTGGTGTTTGGCGTTGAGATCTCCCTACATAATCGTGAGGATGTTGTCGAATAATGCGTCTAATTCTTGAGTGTCGAGCACGGCCCTCATGGGTGCAGCTATTATCTTCGCACCCTTAGGCTTTTTCGCTTCGGTTTAGGTATACTAGTACCATCGCCGTTTGTCGGTGTTCGCATCCTGCATATATCCGAATCACCTTCTGGACGTCGTAACCCGCTCGTTGTAAGTCTTCTCTCACAGTTTTGATCATCTCCTCTCCTTTAGGGATTCTCTTGATAACCATCTTGAGCGGTTTCGCTTCTTCAAGTAGGTACACGTTGAAGTGAATTCCCACACTAGCGACTAGTGCTGTCGCTACGTGGTATTCTTTTGCGCTGCTGAGTAGCACATCTACTTCGTCTTTCGTTGATCTTCTCGATTTGGGTTAGTGTCTTCTTTTTCTAGTATCTGAACGGCACTTCGGCTTCCACTCGTATTTTATTGTTTTTCTTAGTTACTCTGGTGTAACCGTCCTTGTCGGCGGGGGAGTCGTCGTTCCTTGTTTGGGAACTAACTATTTCTATATCTTTATCGGTTGTTTTTGTGGTAACATGTCGAATTTTGTTGTCCTTATTAGGTGTAGCGGTGGGCGTATTCTTCGCCAGTTTCTTCTTATTTTGCCAAGATGCTTCTTCGTTGGCGTCGGGTTCCCTTTGCTTCTTAGTTTTGCTCTCGATCGTCAAGGTTTTGGTGTCCTCGTAATTCAAAGTCTTGTTTGTTAAATTCCCCTGTTGGGCATCCAGCTTCTTGTTGAGTTCTGCTATCTGGATGGTTAATCCTGTTACATTTTCTATCAGCCCGTGTATTACGTCGCCGTGTTTCAACCTTTCTTCTTTTAATTGGCGAATTTCCTTCCTTAGGGAGTCGACATCGCGAGTTGTCGGCGGTGTAGAAAATTGTAGGCGTGGCTTCGCTTCGGAATTCATGCAGTGAAAACTGCATTAATCCTTAGGTTTACCTGAAAACCCCTGTAAAATAACTGTTAATGATTAGGATTTACACGTCTCGGTCGTATGTTCTTTTTTTACTTGCTCCGAAGGGCACATGAAATGTACAGAGTACAATAATTCTGAGTAATTGCTATACAGAACGTCCGTTCGGTATGAGCGCTCGTACAGAACTTGTCAGTATAGTATGATCTCGAAAATCGTTCATGTTAATTTTGGTATAACAAAAGCTAGCAACAAACAGACAATAGTGCCAAAAATTTTCCGAAAGTCCAAACCCTCCTGTGCTAATCGCAATTAGGCACTTTCAAGTGACGTCACAACGTGTAATCTTGCCTAATGTTGGACAACTTTAACACACGTTCTTATGGGATGTGATTATTTTCTGACAATTTTATCGAAAATCGGAGGCGGTGAAAACGTTTCTGTGCTAATACTTGTAGATGAGGATTCTATTGATACAATTCATTATAAATATTTGAATGAAGTAAACAATTATCCTACATGATATTGAAAAGTTCGTGCGATTTTTAGTTTAGCTATCATCAAACTCGTCGAATTAAAGAATTACATCCAAGATAAGGTTTTTTTGAGTATGACATGTTAAAATGTGTAAGTTATAGATACGTTACCACTCTGGAATAAGGCTTTCAACAGAATATTTACAAAATTAATTGAGCCTTATTTCAAAATAGCACCACAAGCAGTTATTACAAATAAGTTCATTCATTTTTTGGTAGTGTGAATAAAACTCAGGTAAAATTTAGATTTTACTTTGTTTTCTTACACATTTCATGTAAGTATCCCAACTATTTCTAGAATGTTCTATTCAACACTAAATGTAAAGTACTTTCGACTATGTAAATTTACTCTATAGCCTTAAAGAGACAAATTAACAAAAGCAATGCCACCTTGCTTTAAACAGGCATTTGGCAATAGGATTACCATAATTATAGATTGCTTTGAAATTAAATTGCAAAAGACAAAAAAAAATGGAAATAGAGTGCATAACTTGGTCTACCTATAAACATCATAACACTCTCAAAGTTCTCTTAGAGATAACACCAGCAGGTTCGATATCATATATTTCACAAGCAGATGGTGGAATCACTTAAAGCCAATTGTTCTGGAAGTTACCAAACTTCACATGGGCTTTACATTATTAAAGCAAGTAACAAAATACAGACATTTCCAAGGCCTTCGACCGTATCTCACACAGCATTATTATTACCAAACTTCATAACTTTGGATTTAGCAATAACCTTTTACTATTGTTTAAATCATACCTGAATAATCGTGTACAATATGTTACTTACAAAAATGTTAAGTCCAATTCTATTAATTTTACTTCAGGAGTACAACAAGGTTCCAACCTTGGACCGTCGATGTTTCTAATATTTATTAATGATTTGCCAGGTAAATTATCTTATGGTAAATTATTGTTTGCGGATGATGTAAAAATATTCTTACCAATTTCAAATACTGATGATTGTGTTATGTGACTAAAGCATTGGCGAGACAAATCTAACACGATGTACATCAGTCAGTGACCTGAGAGTTATCTTCGACGATAAATTTTCTTTCTCTGAACACATCGACTCTATAACCAGATCTGCTGTTCAAACTCTGGGATTTATATGGCGTCATTGCAAATCTTAAATATTAAAAACTTAGAAATCGTTTATTTTTCTACAGTACGTTCAAAAACTTGAATATTGTTCCTTAGTGTGGTACCCATTTTACGACAACCAAATAAATGTTTCGGAATCTGTGCAACGAAGATTTTTAAAATTTTTAGCTTTTAAAGTAACCGGCAACTACCCTGAGAGAGGATATCCACATTACGAGCTACTTACTTGCTTTAATCTAATATCACTTGAAGAAAGGAGATTTCAAAATAGTGTAATTTTTCCCTATAAGCTTATTCAAAACCAAATTGACTACCCTGACCTGTTATCACTAATTTACTTTAATATTCCTGTATACTTGTCACGAAACTTTTATACGTCTTATTGCCCTACTCCTAGAACAAATGTTTAAAAAAAATTATCTATATTTACAATGTGTCGCAATTACAACATTATGTCCCACAGGGTAGATATATTTAACTGTACGCTTAGCTCCTTAATTTCACAAATACAATACCGTTAAATAAAAATAAAAAAACTCTTTTTCTATATAATGAAATAGCAGATTTATATTTTTGATTTTAATCAATCGTTTTCCTTACGTTTTAAATATGTTTCTGTTTGTATTCGAATCCGTAATCCATAGTTTAAAACAAAAGCATATGAATAGATAAAATAAATAAAATAACTAGTTCTAATTTGTAAATCGGAATTCTAAATTAAATAGTTTTTCTTTTCCCAAATTTAATTTAAATACGAAGTACGATGCTTTTGAATAGATTTTGTCGGTTTGAAAATTAATAATAAACGAAAATAATAATAATCAAAACAGTACAATTTTTGTAATGTGTGAAATGGTTCCTTAAATAAATAAAAAGGGCGCATAAATAATGTATATGATTGCAATTTTATGTTTGGTACTATATTAAATTCTGGGTTTAATTAAAATATTGTACTTCATATTGTTTTATATCAAATTTTTCTTTGACAGCAAATTTGAAATGTAATCTAACTTTTACGACTGTTACTGTGTTTATTTTTTAAAAATGAAGTTAAAAAAAAATAGAAAAGCTAAGTTTCGCGACAGTAATAAACAGATTTGATTAGTTTAAAATGGCAATAATATACCAGTTGGAACCTAAATAATAAACCAAAGTAAACAACGTACTTCAATATTAAAGCTGTCAACACACGAAACTAGCCATAAGCAGATTGGGGTACTATATAACTTATGCACGATCCCTTTAATTAGAGTTAAAAAATATCCTGCTTTGTTTGGAGTCAGCAATCGTACAAAAAAAATTGTTTTTTTTTTGTAAGATGTAATGTAAACTAATTAATGCTTCCTTTTCAGCTCTAATATTCTACAAATTCATCGGTGGAAGACATGTGTACCCCATGCCGTCCGGTGCAATGCCACTACCTTTACCATTGGCTCCTTAATATTGGTATTCCAATTTTCTGAGCTCGGTAAGGGCTGCTGGTCTCTTTCTCCTTTATTCCTTATGCACTCGCCAATACGCGCTTACCAAGCGTGGCGTTTTAAGGGCTAAACCCTTAAAATGACGAGTTCTAAAACAGACGCTATACCCCAGGTGAGTAGGGCGAGACGCCAACAACATCACATCGATTCGTCGATCCGTCCCAAGGATTCTGGTGGGGGGGGGACAAAAATTCGTCAATGCCAAAATCGAGACTAAGAAGAACAAGATCTCCCAGGAATAAAATTCTGCACCATTCGGATGCCCGGGAGGGCAGGGTTCAAGCGACCTCGGTCATCGAAAGTACCAACATCCGGCTTCATTACTGCAGCATACGTGGTGTCAGGTCGAATCTTAATGCTGTTCACCAACACCTTGGACAACTGCAACCGGACATTCTGTTTCTATCAGAAACACAAGTCTCCCCTGGAAGCACTGATTCGCCTGACTTGCAATTTCCCAGATACAACCTTTCGCCTTAAAGGCGGAGTATGTGCGTATACCAAGGACAACGTAGGTTGTAAGAGGATATCCACTTTGTAAAACAACAAATTTGACGCGATTTGGTTCAAACATTCTGGATCCCAATTTGTGAAATTTTACTGTTGTTTGTATAGGTCTCCCAGTGATAACAACTTCCAAGATCTTTTTGATTACCTTAGTCTGCAAATAGACTACCTCTTATCACAGTTCCCATCTTCCGATATTTCAATTATGGAAGAGTTTAATGCCCATAATTCCAATTCGCTTCATTTTTCATCTACTACTAATCCCGCAAGTCATAGTGCAGAAGCATTTGCTGTATCCAGTGATCTCACACAAATCATTTCCGAACCAACCAGAATCCCTGACAACCCTAACCATACTCCACATCTCCTGGACCTATTCCTTTCAACTAACCCACTTGTGTATAAAACAAGAGTTCTTTTCCCACTTGGTCAATCAGACCACTGCCTAATCGAAATAACTTTCTCTGTATTCAATCACACTGTTACTCAAAAAACAGATAGAACTGTGTGGTATTTTAAATCAGCTAACTGGAGCGAACGGCGAAATTTTTTTACAACCTTCCCCTGGCGTGAGTATTGCATTAAATCAGTGGTTCTTAACCTTTTAGTCATGAGGGACCATTTGACAAAACTTCTGTCTTGCCATGGACCACCCAGTTCGAAGTAATTACATAGCACCGAAATGTAACTAAAGAAAGGGTTGTTATATCTAGCCATAAATAAAATACGCATAACTTTATTCAAAGCCCACATATATTTATTTTTTTTAAGTTAAATCACATTACAGCAGTTTACAGATTTTAATGAGATTTTTGTCATTGCATACTCTTTACTAACTTTTCAATATTTGGTTCAGTGCCACTCAAAGCCAAACTCATGTCAGCAGTGACATCTAACAGATTTCGGTACTCGTTTTTTATAATCAAAAGCGCCGAGATATGTTGATGAAAATAAAGTTAGGTAACGTATAGCAATATCTCGTAGTTTTGGTAAAGAAATTGCTTTTTGGCTCCAAAAATCTTCAAGATTGATTCCTGATTCGAATGTATCTTTTAAGTTAATGTCGTGTTGCATTTCAATCACTTCTTCTTGAATTTCATCAGGCACCTCAGTAATGTTGACAATGAAAGGATTGCGGATCAGTTTCTGAACACTTTTGTCCTCGCATTCAGGAAAATGGCGATTGAATTCACTTTTTAAGTTTTTCAAATAGAGTATAATGTGCTTCTGTATTTCTACTTTAATCTCAGTACCTTGCCCGGCAATAATTTGATTGAGGGTATCAAACGCAGACCTTCTTAATCCATAGCTCGATTTTAACGATGAAAGCCCTGATTTTATCTTCATACGCAAATATATTGCTCATGCCTTGCAACCTCAAATTTCCTGACCCTTGCAGTTGAAGGTTCAATTTATTTAGTTGCGCTAAAAAGTCGACCAAATAAGTATTTGAAATGCCGACTCTCAGAACTGATCAAGCAACTCTTTGTTTTCTTTGTTAGTTAAGAATATTTGTACTTCCTCTCTTAGTTCGTACAACCTCGATAGCATGTTTCCTTTGCAAAACCAACGCACTTCCGTGTGGAAAAGCAGAGTTTCGTGTTCAGAGTTCATATCAGAACACAATTGCTTGAAGAGAGAAGTATTGAGTGCACTCTTTTTAATGAAGTTAACTACTTTTACAGCTGTTTTCATCCTCAAAGCAAAGCTTTCCGGTAGAGTTTTGGAAGCCAATGCTTGACGACGAATAAAGCAGTGCGTCGTAATTGCAGATGGATTTTTGGTTTTTATCAACACTTCAAGACCAGAGCGGGAACCAAGCATAGCAGGGGCACGATCCGTACAAATCCCCGCAAGCCTTTCCCACATAAGTCTATGTTTCTCCATGTATTGACGTACTACATGCAGAACATCTGTACCTTGCGACGTCAGTTCAAGTGGTTTTTTCGATTTAGCAATCAATTTTGAAACTTCAAATGATGCAGATAATGTTGTTTCAGATGTTGCATAACTTGTTCTACTGGGTCCAAGTTTCATTTTTTTAAGGTTTGCTAGTTTGCCTTTGAAGAATTCTCGCGAACGTTTAGGATAATTCGGATGTATGGTCTTCAAATGACGTTCTAACTTTGCCGGTTTTAAGCGTCATTAGCAAGAACAGTTGTGAATAATACGCATTGAGGCCTAGTTACACCATTTATTTCTATTGAAGTAAAGCCCAGTTTAATGTAATCGTCGTCATATTTTCTTTTTGGTGGCATTTTTCTGAAAAAAAAGATAGTTATAATAATATGGATTATTCTAAGAAAGTACCCACGCACACAAGCGATTGCGGTGCGTTGTGAGGGGAATCGGAGATGGCAGTACCACGGTAAAGATATCTTTATCGTGGTAGTACCGAGACGCGCCGGCGACACCGAACGAGTGTTCCGTGCCGTCAGTCGTCAGTACAAAAGGGGCAAAACTCAATCACACTTAAGCCAAACAGCTTTTACTAATGAAAATTATTAATGAAATTTTACTTACGTATTCAAATCTGCAGCAGTTACTTACTATTATAAAAAAAAACATTCGTAGACCAATTATTATATTTGTCCTTTGCTGTCGAACTTTAAGGCTGAAAATAAACAAGCACTCGGAACAAAACATCGAACAACTCGTAGGTAGGTTGGACGAGAACTGAGTGACCGAATCAAATACGCGCTTGACACGCAGACCCCTTCCCCCGCACTCTTGCACCTCACCCGTCTTCGGACTCGGGCCGCGCGTCTCGCGTTGTGTCACTTATTTATTAGAAATAACGTGCATTATAAGATTTTTCCCGAAAGAATTTTTTTTTTTATGGAATCCATACAATGACTTTCCCTACTAATAGAATTCTACCGTTCTGAAAGTTCACTTAAAAAAAGATTTTTTTTAGAAATACATTTACAATGAGTGACCGGCCTTATTGGCTCCGCGGACCATTTGGAATGCTTCCAGGGACCACCAGTGGTCCGCGGACCACCAGTTAAGAACCACTGCTTTAAATGGTCCTCCTCTTCAAAAATTGCTCTTTCAATAACTGAAGTTATCCTGATGGGTATGGAGTTATACATTCCCAAAAAAAATAATCGTGTAGGTCATGCCCGTTCCCTACCCTGCTTTAATAGGGCTTGCACTGATGCATTATCGCAAAAGCATAAACTTTATATCAAATGGAAATGGAATAGTTGCAAAAGTATCATCACCAAGGCCAAAAAGATGTTTGAAGAACGTAAATGCAAAGAATTGGTCTCATGTCCTTTGGGTGGTCATAAATTTTGATCATTAGCTAAAGCCATCGGTAAAAACTTTGGCACATCTTCCTTTCCTTACATGACGTCTCGCGACGGAGCTGTAGTAGATGATCCTGCTGAAAAAGCCAACCTCTTTGTCGATTACTTTGCATCAAATTCACGTCTCAATGATTCTGGTAAAACTGTGCTGCCGTCCAAATCTACCCAATACGCTATTAAACCAATCCACTTTCGTTACAAGCTCCTGGAATCAATTATCAATAAACTTGACCCAAACTAGGCGACTGGCCCTCACGGTATTCCAACTATTGTCCTTAAAAAATGCTACCCCGAGCTAGTACGTGTATTGTCCAAACTCTTTTCGATCTTCATGTCATCTAGAGAGTTTCCCTCATCGTGAAAGTTGGCAAATGTCCAGCCCATTCCTAAAAAGAGCGACAAAACCGATCCCTCGAGCTATCGACCAATGGCTATCACTTCCATTCCGTCGAAAGTCATGGAGAAAGCCATCAACTGCCAACTACTTTCGTTCCTCGAGTCGAATAAACCCTTAAACGACCACCACTGTGAATTCATACAGAATCGCTCAACGGGTGATCTTGTTTCATATGTCACCCAACTTTGGAATAACACATTAGAGAGATCCGATGAAACAGTCGTAGTAACTTTAGATATTTCAAAAGCTTTGACCAAGTTCGGCACAAGTGCCTACTTGCCAAGCTCACTTCATTCGGCTTGCCCGATACGCTCATCAACTGGATACCCAGGTTTCTTGACAAAAGACGTTGACGTCGATGGCTTCTTTTCGAAAGAAACTACTATTAACGCGGGAGTACCCCAAGGATCAGTGATAGCTCCCACACTTTTCCTGCTGTACATAAATGACCTCATTTCCTCAACAACTAACCCGATCCATTGCTTTGCGGATGACAGCACTCTACATTGTAGTTCTCAGTTTTCCCACAACAATAAGTATAGACAGGACGTTAAGGTGAAAATGGCAGTCTCAATAAACAGTGACCTAGAATGTGTCCTTGAATGGGGGAGGAATAATCTACTCACGTTCAACGCCGACAAAACGCAGTGTTGCCTTGTGTCCGCCAAGAAATACCGATCATTTCCTGCTGTAAACATGAATGGCTTAGAACTCCAGTTTTCAAACTCTATTTCTATGTTAGGGATGTCCGTATCATCGGAACTTTCATGGGTTGACCACATTTTGTCAGCCAGCAAAACAGCTGCCCGTAAACTGAGATTTCTGTGCAGATCTAAACAGTACTTCACATCGCAACAACTCCTTTTACTGTACAAGGCTCAAGTTCGACCTCATCTGGAATACAATTCCCACCTCTGGGTCAGTGCTCACCAATACGCCCTTGATATGGTAAACCGCATCCGAAAAAGAGCTATCAGGCTTATAAATGACACGCCTCTGACTTCTGACCTACAGCTTCTTGAGCATAGAAGAATAGTTTCGGTTTTTCCTTGTTCTACCGCTATTACCATGGCAGGTGTGCCTTCGAAATACACACCTTAATACCTTCGCAGGCCATCTTCGCTAGGAACACTGGGTTTGCCCATTCACGCCATAATTACGCACTCAAAATTCCATCGTATCACACTGAACGGGCTCAATCTACATTTTCCCGTACGGCGACCAAATTGTGGAACGCACTACCCTGTTCCTGTTTTCCTCCAAACTTTATCACTTTAAATCAATTTAAGCTAGCGATTCACAAACATTTCTCGGCAGCCAAACAATATCCCTAAACCCTCCCAGTGTTACTGAGTGCGTTAGGCAAATCTTGGCTTGTTCGGGAATACTATAAGTAAAAAAAAATTTAGTAAGTAGTGTACTGCGTATGTAACTTAGTTTTGTTAAATTGTCCTGTTATTGGATATTTTTCTGTTGGACAATAAATCCTATTATTATTATTATTATTAATAATATTATTATTATTAAAGAGATATAATAACACTACAAAAGTCAATTATCACGGAGAAAACACGCAAAAATCACAACAAAGCACGTAGGCTCCTATGAAACGTTAACACAAGTTGTCCAAGATCAGCTGTTAGAGGCGGAGCTTGTGACGTCGGTGTGACGTACTTGAAAATGCCTAATTTATCAACTTTTCTATTCCTACGTTATTTAAGGTGAAAATAGGTAAATATATGGCCGGCCACTCTGTATTTACTTGTGTGACATAAAGATGTTTAAGCTTTTCTCAAATTTCAGGTTCATTTTTATATATAAAATTTATCAACAATAGTTAATTTTTGTTCGCCAAGGAATAGACTGCAATACCTTTGGTAGTAAAGATAAACATTTTTTTTCTAAAAGTAAACATGTTTACCTAATCTTCTTTAATTATGTATTAAATAATATTTTGCAATAAATGTTGCATAATCATAATAATTATATCTTATACCGAAGACTAACAAACCATATTTTACCTGTCTATGTCGTGTTTTGGGTTTGAAAATGAAAAAAAAGGAAGTAGCGGTTTGAGCATTATATTAAGTGGCTTAAAAAACCTCAACAACAAACAATAGATTATAATCGGGTTTGCGCTTTCATGTCATGAATCTATATAAAAATCACGCTTATTAAGGATAGGTAACTTGAAAATAGGTAAGATGAACGCCGACTTTTAAAATACGTTCAAATTAATATTTCCAAAAATTTAAGTATGTTACGTGACTCGACTTTTTTTTATTCTTTAATAAATTTTACACGCCACATAACCAATTGCTTTTGTATTATATTACTTGTTTCTTTTACAAAAAGAAAAAAACTGTGTCACGAATATAATGAGACTAATAATTTGTCTATTAAAATTGTATTCATAAAATGGGCACGCAAACTCTTGCCTTAAGTACCGTATTTAGATCTAAACTACGTATTTAATGTAATTCAAATTTATAAACGTGAGTTGTTCGCAGTTTTTTCGTAAAAAAGTGCGGCCCACACCACCTGTATGAGTTTAACAAGACAATAAAAGGAACCATTTAAATGAGCGGATTTTTTTTAAATTTGCAAAATTTTGATTAGTTAAACACTAAATATAACAAAAGAGAAGATAATGATAGTGTTTATTCAAATACTGATTTCTAAAGATTTTCCTGAATGAGAACGTACAGAATGGCGCAACTTTGTAGTGCCGCTTTACTTGGATCACTTCTTTAACATGATTTTTTTTTAGTTTACGTTACGATACATACTTTTTACTTCGACTGTCATTGCTATAGCATTAATGTTTTTTGATTTATACAATTCTGCAATGGCGGGTATAAATCAATGTAATGCAAACAATAGTAGTAGTACACCGATACTTGCCGCCGCCATCTTGGATTTTAACGTCACAAGGAGACCACGTGAGAGACCATATTTTCCACCCTTATTTTTTATGGTTTCTTTTCGGAGGCCTTTTTCAGCCCCTAATTTTTTACACACTCGCGTGTAGGACGTATTTTCAACCCCTATGGTTTCTTTTCGAAGGCGTTTTTTCATCCCTAATTATTTTTACACACCCACGTGTAGGACGTGTTTTTTCACCCCTATTTCATGACAGCTCATGTGAAGGATGTATTTAGGGTTCGGTCTTGGGCTGGGGGTTGGTCTTGGGCTTGCACTTGGGGGTTGATACAGGCGTTGGTCTTTGGGGACTGGGGCTGGGTGACGGCTTCTTTTCGGTGGTCAACCCTAATTATTTTTATACGCCCGTGTGTGAGACGGTATTTTCCACCCCTATGGTTTCAACGCTATTCACGCCTGATTATTTTTGGCTGTATTTAGAGCCTTTTTTTGACAGCAATTTTTGTACTTGCTCACTGCGGGGCTATCTCTTTCTCTCTGGTTTTCCCTTTCCTCTCTCTCCCTCTCTCGTCTCGCCTTTCTCGTTTCTCACACTTTTCCTGTCTTTCTCGTTTTTCTCCTTTCCCTCTCGTCTCGCTTCTCTCTCGTTTCTCTCTAGTTTCTCTCTTGCTTCTCTCGTTCCGTTCCTCTTGCCTTTCTCGTTTCTCTCACTTCTCCTGTCGCGCGCCCAATAGCATATGACCATTTTAAAACAATAGGATCGATGATTTTAATAATATATTATTAGGGCAATTATGCAATTTCCAACATTGTATGTATGTGCGTTTGCCTAACCTCCAGGGGTACTGCTCTTAATATAACCAAAAGGACTTTAATTAGGGTTAAAGCTGACCATAAAAATCATCCTAAGACCAATTCCTGGTCCAAGACCTAGCTCCATCCCCAAGGCCTAGCCCAAGTCCAAAACCAGCTCCAGCCCCGACCCCAAGACCAAACCCCCAACCCCAGCTCCAGGTCCAGCCCCCAGCACCAAGACCAACCCCAGCCCCTCACGTGAGCAAGTACAAAAATTGCTGTCAAAAAAAGGCTCTAAATACAACCAAAAATAATCAGGGGTGAAAAGGGTTGAAACAATAGGGGTGGAAAATACGGTCTCACACGCGGGCGTATAAAAATAATTAGGGTTGAGCACCGAAAAGAAGCCGTCACCCAGCCCCAGTCCCCAAAGACCAACGCCTGGATCAACCCCCAAGTCCAAGCCCAAGACCAACCCCCAGCCCAAGACCAAACCCTAAATTCATTATTCACATGAGCTGACATAAAATAGGGGTGAAAAAACACGTCCTACATGTGGGTGTGTAAAAAATAATTAGGGATGAAAAAAGGCCTTCGAAAAGAAACCACAGGAGTTGAAAACACGTCCTACACGCGAGTGTGTAAAAAATAGGGGTTAAAAAGAAACCGTAAAAATAGGGGTGGAAAATATGGTCTCCCACGTGGGCATCCTTGTGACGTCAAAATCCAAGATGGCGGCGACAAGTGTCGGTGTGCTAGTAATAGGGTAATACAGGGTGAGATGACCACAATTTTGAAAAAAACAATTGATTAAGTATAATTAAACAACTTTATTAACTTCGAATATCAAAATACAAAATGGTCATAGAACTGCAGTCTTTTGATTAACCATAACAAATACATATCATTAGCAATTTCAATATTCTTTAAAAAAAGTAAGCATTTGCATATTGACATCTATCCCTGTAGTCTGGATGCGTTGGCCACTCTTTCATGGAATAGATTGCCATTGTAGAAAATAAAAAAGTTAACAAATTTTAGTATAGCTTCATATTAGTTTCTCTTCTTTGCTGCACCACGTTTTTGGCACGTATTTTGGAAACAAGTGCAGTTTTCAGAGGACCAGCCCTCGCACAAGAAACTTTTGCATATTCCACAGTATCATCCGTATTTTCTGAACTTGGACGAAGACGTTGTTTACTCTCATTTTTTCTGCTCTCCCGTTGTCTTTTTCTTTCCTATTTTTTTTCTTTTCCTTTTCAACGTTATTTTTTGCTTCCTTTTTGCACTGTGCTTCACTTTCCTTAGCAACCTTTACCTTTATTACTGAAACATTTTCTGGTGAAGTCAGAACAGCTCCAAGATTTCTTGCTTGTTTAATAACATTCCATGGAATAGTGGGGGTAGGTCTAATTTCATGTAATAGCTTTACAGGAGTTATGTCGGTGATTGAGGTACCTGGTTCTGGTGTAGTACCTGAGAAAGGCTGTTGTCTCGTGATGTAGAGGGACTTCTGACGGATGTTTCATCATTGGCATTTTGGGTGGCCAATTTGTCGGGTACTGCATATGCGTGGTCAGGAACATAATCAGGGTTATGTGGATATATTCCTGTAGCTTTAAATGTAGACACTACGTTTCAAATACTAGCCGATATTCCCCAATTGTTAGATAACAATTCGCCAAAATGTAGCCTTGATAATTTCTTCCCTGCGAGAATTTCATGCCACTCCCTACAAAAACTGTAGTAATAAGTTTTTAAGGATTTAAATACGGCCCTATCGATGGGTTGCAAATAGTGTGCTGTGTGACTTGGGAGACACAGTAAAACAACGTTATTTTCATCCGCAACTTCTAATAATTCAACGGACGAACAATGGGATGCATGACCGTCCAAAATTAGTAACACCTTTCCCCCTGGCTTAGGTATGGATACTTTCAGCCATAAAGATATCTGACCGAGGTAGCATACTATCAATCCGTTCGGCCTTTTTATTCTTGCCCTTGCACACACAAACAGTTGGCAAAACAGCATTACAGCAAACAATGCAAGATATTGTCCCTCCCTCTTCATCGGAAGCCAGCGCAGCATCTTTTGACCCTTTCTCAGCAACTACATAAGCTGCTCGATTGTTTAGTTGTAATGTCGTCTCATTAACATTGCAAATTGATCCTGGTGTATCCTCCATTTTCGTCAAGCGTAACTGATAGAAGCTTAAAGTACTTGGATATTTACTCACGATTAATTCCTCGGCTTCCAGCGATAGAGACATTTTCTGACTTTCCCATAGACAAATTCGTACTTCTTCTTAAAAAAGAATTAAACCAATCGAATCCAGCAATTTCTTTTGTTCGATTGAATTTATGATTTAAATGGAGTCTTTCTGCGATATTCTACCATTCGCACATCCTCCGCTGTCATTGGAAAACCGCATCTTAGCTTATTTTATTTCTTTTTGATATGCAAGACTAATTTTTTTTTCATTAACTTCCCCAAACATGCTATCAAGTCTTAATCTATCAATCGAGTAATTTTTCTTTATTCTTCTTACTGGTGTTTTTTGAGGAATACCATAATTTAGGGAAGCGCCGTTCACCGACGTGCCATTTTCTACAGATGCTGAATATAGTTACCAGGGTTTGAATTTGTTTTTTTATAATCAGTTGGTATTTTCTGCAAAGGAAATAAAATATACTAACATAGCATGGACAACTCTACCAGAAAAATGTTGGACATCTATCCCAGATACTAAGGGAGAGAAATGGCCATGCCGTTTATATGGACTTAATGCTGGCATACAAGCGCCATGACAAGTTATAATATCACAAACAACACTGTACTTACCATAAATGTGCAGACAACTACTCTGCTTAATACAATCCCGAATGAAAACACTTAACATCTAAATATTCACAAAATTTTTACTCCCTTTAGAACATTTTGCGTCTATTAAAACTCACAATTGCATTTTAATACGTGCCGCGTTATCGTGATTATTGATGTCACTACAGGTACTATAACGTTAGTGATGAGGTGCGACATTTATCAATAGCTAAGGTAAATGTTTTCGGTTGGCAATCTCCCCCGCCAGGCCATCTCACCCTGAATTACCGTAATCTATTATAATTATAAGTTGGAAAAGTACACCCTAAATCTATCTCACTTCACTAACCTAAGTTACTTAAGAATTCCTAAATATAATATATACCACACTAGTTACCAGGATGGCGCAGCGCACGGTGGAACAGCTCTAATCATATGGAGTGGCATTAGGCACCATGAAATGGATAAATATCAACAGAATCATATCTAAGCGACCACTGTATTAATCGAAGATAAGGCAGCTCCTTTTGCAGTTTCAGTTATCTATAGCCCACTTAAACATATAATCAGTAAAGAAGGCTACACACACTGTTTCAAAACCTTAGGCAACAAATTCCTGCTAGCTAGTGACTTCAATGCTAAACCTGTGTACTGGGGCTCACGTATTACTAGACCTGATAGGCAAAGACTACTAGCTTCCACAAAGGAAAATAACCTAAATCATATATCTACTGATGAGCCAACTTATTGGCCAACCGATCGCACGAAGCTTCCTGATTTAAATGATTTGGTATTCTTAAAGGTTTTAACACATGACAATGTGAAATAAAATCTTACCTCGATCCAGCTGCTAATCATTCAGCCATCTCAATCACTTTATACTCACACATAATAAACTTAACCAAGCGACCTTCCTTATATAATAAAAATACTGATTGGGAGTACTTCTGACTGAGGCTTGACTACCTGCTAAATACTGAAATACCGCTCAAAATAGAGTATGAAATTGAACGTGCAGCGAACTAAATATACAGAACTAATAAAGCAGGCTACATGGGAACCAACACCTGTGCCAACAAAACCTACTGCAAACGCTAACCGCCCTACCTTAATAAAAGAAAAAATAAAAGAAAAAAGACACTTCGAACTCACTGGCAACTCATCAGATACGATGCAGATAAGAAAGCACTAAACAAAGCAACCAAACAACTCAAACAGCTCCTAACACAACACCAAATTGATAGCATCCAGGAACACTTAGAAAATCTATCAGCTACACAACTCAATGATTTCGCATTATGGAAAGCGGTACGTAATACAAAGAGACCAACACAGCACATACTTCCAATCGTAGCTTGTGACACTCACGAAGCTAGTGATTTTACGAAACACCTATCGAATGTCTTCAAGCCTCATCCCACTCTAAGTCCTTAAAAATATAGAGACATTCTTAACCACAAATCCCGAGCTTGACCTTTCATATACTCGCCAAAGTGTAACAACTGCGATGGCTCCCACCCTACTTACAGTTTCGACTGTGAGAAACGGCGGGAGATCCCATCCTCTCGTACCAAGGTAGCCCCCCTATACAATCTTGAAGCAGCTTCCACCACCTCCTCCGATCCTGACAAGTACTTTCTCCGGATCAACACCTTCCTGCGAGCCCTAACGTTTACTGTGTTTACTACCTTCCCCGATAGGTGTGAGCTTATCACGAAGAGGATGGGCTAAGAAGCGATTGAGTTCTTAGACAGGCGACGGTTTTAGCGCTCCATACTACCGACCGGAGTAAACACCTATCCTCACTCACTAACTTCCCATCCTTCAATCCCGCAGCAGTGGATCTGACGATAGGAACAGTTAACGCAGGTTGCACTCGACGAAAGCGCCATCTCATCAAAAACTTACTAGACACAGACCATATACAAATATTAGCCATAACAAAGACAAATCTAACTAACTGAGGCACCATCAACATAACTCAATATAACATCTACCTGCGCAACAACCCCAACAGAGTCAAGCGAGGTACTACATTCCTAATGCACTCCCGATACCTGTCCGCTCCCTACCTACCCTCCACACCTCCTCACCTTCAATACCTCGAATGTGTAACTGGTACGATACCTTCCTTCATTCCCGTAGTATTCTGCTATTATAACCCTCCCGGACACAACACCCTGTCCACTCCATTACTACACTACATATCCAATATTCCCAATGCAGTACTACTCAGAGACCTTAACGCCAGACACTGACAGACAACCCAAACGGACAAATATTAACTGACAAACTACTCAGCCTACCAGTATAGCGAATAAGAAACATCCACTCCACGTTTATTGGATATAACGGCCGCTCCGTGCCCGACCACATAATGTGCTCCTAACAACTAGCACAATTTTCCGATGACAACTGCACCTCGGTACAACAACGTCATACCACCTTCCTCTAGTAGTTAAGGCATCCCTAGCCCCTTCCCCCATTCTTCCAAAACAAACCTCTATCACACGTAGAAAATTTCATAATGCTGATTGAAATGTGTTCAAAGAACGCATCTCCACAAACCTCCGTGACCTACCCCTAAACACCACAGACGACATAGGCAGAGCCGTATGAGAATTAACCCAATTTATCTCTGACGCAGCCAATTCAGCAATCCCCACAAAAGTAATAGACATCTCCCGGAAACTACTTCCCCTCAGCATCGTTCGCCTGGTTAAGGAAAAGCGACGGATATACAGTCGATTTCTGAAAACCAGGGACCCAGTACTAGAAACCGAGTACACCCGACTCAACGCAATAATGCGACTAGAGACTAACAAATACACCCAGGAAAATTGGATTAAAGAAACAGATTACCGTGAAGAAATTTTGGCTCAAATTTAAAGTCCTAACAAAACAAAAAGCCAAACAAAAATGCCAGTTTCAGACCAGGAGAAAGCCGATTTGTTTGGTATTCACCTGCAAATCGTTCTTACTACCCCCGACGATCCATCGTTTGACAACGATTTCAAAGCTCAGCTCGAGCAAAACCTTGAGGGGCTCCAAAATCAAAATCATAGACCGCAGGAACTATCCGACAACGACCTTTTCCTTGACACACTTTGACACAAGGACAATACGGACTTACCCGTCTAATAGTCAAGAACCTACGACAAAACACCATTAAAGGGCTAGCCCAAACTTACAACAGGTACCTCCTATTTTCCTACGAAATGGAAGTCCGCTTCAACCGTCAAACTTAAATCTGATCCTTCCCAATCATCATCCTTTTAAGTTGTGTGAGAAAATGTCTAGAGACCATCCTGTCCCAAAAACTAAGAGATCATCTCGAAGCCAACGCATCATACCAAACAGCCAGTTCTGCTTCAGACCAAACCGTTCTTGCCAAGACCCCCTCATGAAATTCTACACGAAATCCCCAAAAGCCTTGAATCCCGGTTGCCTCGCAGTCTTTCTTGACATTAAACTGGCATTTGACAAAGTATGGCACGCAGGACTAATACACAAAGTACGACTTTTAGGCTTCCCGATCACAATCGTCCCACTCCTTCTCTCATGCTGGCGTTCCGAAAGGATCGTCACTAGCACCTATTTTATACACTATCTACGCCTATAACATTCCCCATAACTACAACATAACTATAGCCCGATTTGTTGACGACACTGCTCTCTGGACGACCAGTAGGGTTAGTGACGGGGCAAATAGGCTAATAACGCAACAGTTTACCCACTTCCCTAACTGGGCCAACCGGTAAAGATTAACAATCAACCCAAAAAAAACGCAAACAATACTGTTCAGACACCCTAAATTATCCAAACTTCGCTAGACAAACCTCCAACAACATCAACTTGACCCCACGCGGACTATAACTACAAGAATCAATCTCCCTAGGCATCATGTTCTCCCAAACCCTACATTGGCAACCCGACGCCATCAGTGCTCTCAATAAGATACGCAACCTTGTATCACTATTGAAAATGCTGCTAGGGAACGTCAGACGTTGCCACCTCAAAACCCTACAACACATATACAAAACTTACATCCCTTCCACCATTATACGCAACCCTTAAAATCAACTGCCAAAGGACAATACTACGCACCATATACATACTACACCACAGACACTCTAACCAATTAAAGATACAACACGCCAACATTCAACCAGTAATCGACAGACAATAACACTACACTACAGAGCAAATACACAAATCGCAGGGTAATTGGTGACACAATCCCTACTAAACAAATTCTACAAATCCCATTCTCCAACAAACCTCGACTACCACGAAAACCCAAAATCAAGTTTAAACATCTTCAGCACTCCTACCACCACGAGTAGACGACCTACCAGAGGTAGGTCCTAAGATAACACCAATCCTTAAGAGTGAACCATGACAACCGCCTCAGCTAAAATGGACCACTCTGCCCATCCCATGATATAACCCATTAGGTCATTAACAACGGGCGTAATACGCTTGGTTATTACTCGTGTTGTTTCTATCCCGCTACAAAGAATAATATTAGGGTTCTTTTACCATTTTTTATAATGTCCAAATGATTGAATAAAAATTTTCTATTGTTTTTGTGAGACTTGAAATGATTACCTTTTCATTTACGCTGAATGGGTTTAATTTATAAGGATATCATATACAAGTTTTTTCGCTTGCTATTTAATTTCAGTTGGAATAACTGAACTTTAACATTTACGTTTTCAAATTATTTTCCTACTTAAGTGCCTCAGCCAGCTCAAATGTTAAAAGAAATGGTCACTTTTATCAATTATCAAAATTTATACTAAATTCGGTTGTCTTATAATTTTAGTTTTCTATTGAGTTTACGTCCTTCCGCATTTGTATATTCAATTTTAATATTAATAGTCTTTGATAATAAAAATAAATCAAAGGTTAACACTTAACACTCAAACTTTAAATTTTAAGTAATATTCTTAATATTAACACGCAACAAAAAAAACCTTTTTCAAAATTGAACGGAATGATTTCCGTTCCATTTTGATATTCAAATTCAAGTTTATAGAAAACAAAATACATAAACGTTTCTTTATTTACTCTATTAGAAATTGTACCTATCTGGTGCTTCGTTGAAAGCCGATGTCGTAACTGCAATGTGGTGAAGCCCATGTCGCAATTGGGCCGGTGATGCAATTGGCACCTTGCTTCTTTTGTTCACACGGTATCTTGTTTGCACCTTTCTTGCGGATTAAGTCTATTGAAATTTTCTTTCCAACACTTTTACGATTTTTGTAAATAATTGTTTGAATTGTCATTAAAAATTATTATTAATTTTATTAAATACATAAATAAAAAGTTTACCTCGAGTAGGATTTGAACCTACGACCTGTACTTTGTTAGAGTGCCGCGCTTACCGTCTGCGCCATCGAGATTTAAGATCCAAATTTTGTCTTTATGTATGTAGAACTGACTTAAATTCTAAATATAATGAGATTACAATCAAATTACTTACATTAATGTAATGTGAGTCTGCAATATCGCAAGGATTCACAAACACCAAAGCAACTTGGCTAATATTAATGTATTAATTAATTAATTAAGTGCGGTACTCTAGCAAAGTACAGGTCGTAGGTTCAAACCCTACTCGAGGTAAACTTTTTATTTATGTATTTAATAAAATTAATAATAATTTTTAATTAGGTACATATTTACCTTTGAACTTATTCGTTCATAAGAAAACTTATAATACATTAATATTAGTCAGGTTGCTTTGATGTGTGTGAATCCTTGCGATATTGCAGGCTTACATTCCATTAATATAAGTAATTTGATTGTAATCTCATTATATTTAGAATTTACATTAGTTCTACATTCATAAAGACAAAATTTGCATCGATTGGGGCTTGAATCTCGATGGCGCAAATGGTAAGCGCGGTACTCTAGCAAAGTACATGTCATAGGTTCAAATCCTACTCGAGGTAAACTTTTTATCTATATATTTAATAAAATTAATAATAATTTTTAATTACATATTTACCTTTGAACTTATTTGTTCATAACAAAACTTATAAATTGTTTGATATATTTATAATAGTCAATTATTACTTTAATTGTTCAATTTTAACAACAAACATCTTGACCGACGAACTGCAAGCGAACTACCAACCGCCGTGAGTTTAAATATTTAAACACAATCTTGGAATACTTTCGATGCGCACAAAAAACGTGATTTTTAATTATTGCGTAATCTTTAACGTGAGTTTAGGTTATTGCACAACCTTTTCTATCGTCACCAACTTGACACCATTTACACCGTGTTTACTTAGCCTCTTATGATTTTAATGGGAAGTTAATTTCACTTCTTCCCTGTTATACACCAAATGCTATCTTACTTTACTTCTAATTTTAGGGATTTTCAACCAACTCTGATCGCTTACTTAAGGCGACGGTTTTAAAAACGGCACGTCATTACGACATCGTCTCTCTCTTTACAAAATATTTACGTTGCTGCAACTGCCGCGTTTATTTAAATACTTTTCAATTAAATATGCAAATAACGTAGTGAAGCACATTCAAGATTTTCATCTTAATATTAAACACATTCAAATAGAAATAACCAATAACCATTTCTTTATTTAGAAAAACCAAATAACTAATTAATGTCGTATAACTTCGCGCGCAATTTAAAATTTTCTAAGCTACCCGTTACCGTTGAGTGATAATATCACTCAACGCCGTTACACATTACACACTAACCATAACATATAAAATATACATCCCCCCCCACAAAACAAAAATTGTTGCCACTTACAATACATCAGTAAAACACAATACAAACACATAAAACCCAGGGCTGAAGAGGGAGAAGATCCCTGAACTTTCCGAAGATCAAATATGGAAGGAAACCAAGAAGAAAGAAGAATCCCCAAAGAAAGAAGCAAACGATTAAAAAATGTAATTCGACACTTCTTTGCAGAATACTTCTCCGGTAGAATATTTCTCCGCTTCTCTATAGTATTTTATTACTGTACCTGCATTCCTGCATTTCCGCCAACATTTCTCTGTGTTCGAGAAGCATAAATCCTGACCCGCGCTCTTAAACGCGTGTAGGTATCGCAGAGTGCGGACGTGTTTGAATTGCTCTTGTACTATTAATATACATGTAAATATTTCATCGCTGTGTTGTGAGTGATTTGAGATTAACATTATCATGCCGGAGCAGGTAACATGTACTTGTTGTAACAAGACAGCTGATGAGCATAAACTCGTAACCTATTCAATGTGCAAAAAAAAATTACATTCATTCATGTGTCGATCTACTGCATCTGAGGTGCGAATAATTAACTCTAAAAAAGGGTTCCACTGGAGTTGTGTAGACTGCAGTGAATTAGGTAATGATTTAGCTGATATCAAACAGGCTTTAATAACGCTAACAAACGAATTATCAGATTGTCGAATAAGACTAGTAACACAGTAATAAACGACACTTGTTTTAAAGAAATTATATATGAGATTAAGGAACGTCAAGAACTAAAACGGAACATTAATTAATACATGTCGTAGTTGATAATGCATGTCCTTCTGCGTCGACCGGAGTCAATAACGATGGAGATGAGAGGGTAGTTTCTGATATTCTTGCTCAACATGTTCCAGGTTTATCATATACTGGTCTGAATATGATTAGGTAAACATGATCCTTCGAGACCTCGCCCACGCCCAATTAAAGTTGTTTTACCTGATGAGAAAACTGCTCATGTTATTTAAACATCAAAGGAATAATCCCACATTGAAAGACCTTATGTTTACACTAGATCATACTCCTAAACAAATTGCCTGCTATCGCAATGTCAAGAGTGACCTTGATACGCGCATCAAAGGAGGTGAAACTAACATTCGTATTAAATGTGTTCGCCATGTACCACATATAGATCCTTTAAACTAAATGTGCCCAAGAGTAAAATAAGTGTTAACATTAATTGTTATTTTCAAAACGTTCGTGGCCTTCGACCAAAAACTAATGAGTTTTATTTGTCTCTACTCGAAACTGATTATGACTTAATTGGAGTTGTTGAAACTGTGCTTACTAGTGATATTTTTTCATCAGTAATAATTCCCACTTCGCACAATGTATTTAGAAGTGACAGAAATTATGATGCTGCAGGTTTAGCAGGAGGAGGTATGTTGGTGGTGAAAAATACTATTAATGCAATGTTGGGTATTCAACCCTGGAATTTCAATTTCGCTAATTTTTGTCAACATAATACTATATTAAATGATTATGGTCAATTTTTCGACCTTGTCTTATCTAATATGAACTGTTTCAGAATGATTTCAAATATTTTCGGCGTTTGAGAATACTAGTGAAGTTTCAAATTAAAAAAGCGTATCAGGATTATCTTCTTAAAGTTCAACAATCCATGATATTAGGTCCTAAGTACTTCTGGACATTCAATAGTCATAAAAAATGTTCTACCAGAATTATAGGTACCGTTTATTTTAATGGCATTAGCACTAGTTCACCCCAAGCCATCGTTAATACCTTTCAACAGTATTTCAAGAGCACGTATTCTGATTCGCCTTGTTCGAAACCGGAGGATACTGATTTTGTTAGTATAAATAATCTACCATATATAATCATTCCATTCATATCTCATGACGATATTGTAACTGCAATCAACAAGATGAAACCCAAGAGTACTACTGGTCCAGGTCAAGTTCCAAGTTACATAATAAAGGATTGGGCACATGTATTTGTTCAACCTCTTCCTACTCTTTTTAACTTAGTCCTACAGTGTTCAAAATTTCCGACATTATGGAAAACATCTCGAATTTGCCCGGTCTTGAGGTCTGGAGACCCTAGAGTGGTTACCAATTACAGGCCTATTAGTATCCTATCAAACTTCAGTAAAATTTTTGAAACTATTCTCTATAACAATATTTATCCAGCGTATCCGATGCACAACATGAATTCAAGGAGAAACGGTCAACCTCTACAAACTTAATGGTCTTTACACAATATGTTGCAAGTGTTCTTGACGCTCAAGGGCAGATTGACACCATTTATACGAACTTTAGTAAAACCTTCGATAGTATAGACCATACAACAACAATTAAAAGTTACGGGAATTTGGATTTAGCGTTCCTCTTACCAACATTCTTAAATCTAATCTCATCAATAGACCGCAATACGTTGCTTATAATGGTTTCAAATCTGATAAATTTTTCGCAAAACAATATTAATGATCTGACTAATAACATATCATGCAACATACTGCCATTCGCCGATGACCTGAACATATTTAAAAAAATTTTAAACTTAGAAGATTGCGAAGAAATACAAAACCAACTATTAAATATCGACAAATGGTGTAAAACAAATAAAATTAAACTTAATCCATCGAAGTGTAACGTCCTCACATTTACTCACAAAGAGCATTACTACACTTATAGCTATAATCTGAACCATGTTGACCTTGAACGCTGTCGTATAGTTAAAGACCTTGGAATTCTTTACGATCCCAAACTAAGCTTTGAGGCTCGGGATTGAAAATTCTTGGATTTATAATACGGTCATGTAAAACTTTTACCAACATTGAGGCTTTGAAACTCTTGTACTATACCTTAGTGCGAACTAAAATTAGAGTATGGGTCTGTTGTTTGGTCTCCCTATTGTACCACCCAGAAGGATAAAATTGAGAACGTCCAACGCAGATTCCTAAAATTTCTGTCTCTCAAACTTGATGTAACCTATCCGATAAGATGTTGTGATCACGAGGCATTACTGGATCGATTTAATGCTAGATCTCTCGAAAACAGACGTAAAGTGATGAATTTAAAATTTCTATTTAAACTATTAAGCAATGATATCGACGCAATACATATAATGTCACAACTTAACTTTAACGTACCAAGACAAACATCAAAACAGTATTTGACATTTTACAAACGCATTACTAAAATCGCCAATCAACAAAATTTGCAATAATTATAATTTTGATGGGTATACATACACCATGATTCTTTTTTTAAATATGTAAACCCAATAAACAGAAATTCAGTTCAATAATAAGCAGAGTATATGCTACCTATTCTACTCATTTAAAACTTAATAATTTTTTGTCAAACATGTCGCGAACGTATTGTTCTGTAATAGGAAATGCATTTTCTGTTGGGTAATTTTTTATTATTATTATTATCACTATTATTATTATTAAATGCATTTTTTATTGCTAATGTGAATCTGTTATAAATTATTTCAATATTTGGAAGCACAACTTTTAGTTTATAATTAAAAATAATTGAAATAGCTATCAATTCCTGTTACCAGTAAATCATTTGACAATTAATCTGACGCAAAAGAGGGACTGGCAACCTATACAGTTTGGGATTTTAGCTAAATTACTTCGGCGGTAGTGTAGATTCGTAGCGATCTTCCTTCCTAGATAACGAGGCTCTAAATCCCGCCTGAGGGGATCAACCGTAGCTGATACCTCTGGAACATCAGATTAAAATCCGTACCAATTTAACGTATTTAGGGTTGGCCGCATTAACTCTAAATATTTAGAATAATTAGTAGAACCCTTATTCAACCTCTTGAGGTATCCAGATTGGCTGTAAAAGAATTACAATTTCAACACGTTGTATATCCTGTCCTACATAAAAAACACTGCGTAATCATTTCTGACACATAAAACCAGAATTGCGAAAATCATTTCGCTTTATTCAACTAAATTGAATTTAAAAGGGTTTGCTTCAAATTATACGAATACGATTTACAATAAGAAATTATTTAATTAAAATATTTTATTTCTACGTTTTAACTTAATTAAAACCTAACCTAACACCATCCCGCTCCAATAAATATGAATAACTCAACGTATTGACAGAACTTCCTGTAAATAATCAATTGAATTTATAGTTAATTGAACTGTATGAACAAAACCACATCTACGTCTCCGTATTAACCTGTTTTGTAAAACAAATTTAATTAAAGGTAAAACGAATACCAAATATTCCATATTCAAGTAATTGTTTTCAACCCTGTGCATATAGTTTAATTTTAGCCAATTAATTCAGTTGTATTAACCAATTTCCGTGTGTATACAAAATTATCCACGTAATTAATGCATTAGTTGCACCGGTCAAGTGCAGGGTCATTCACAATTCAACCGAGATTGACCATTCTATACAACAAAGATTGCGCTTCGCATTGATTGCATTATAACCACACCCCGTCTTAATTATAAACAATAATTAACGCGTAAATAATTATTTATAAGTCCAAAAGAGAAGCTCTGTATCCAAAAGCTAACTTCAAACCCAACTTTTGTCTACTTAAGTATAAGATCAATAATACAACCCGTCAAATATAAGTGTCCATTTAATCCTGTAGAAGCCAGATTATGTATACAGAAACCTTGAAGAACAACACGATTATTAATTTGCATAATAAAATCTGACCCCCCATTTTGTTGTATATATTTAAAATCACGCAAGTATTAATTGTGTTTAGAGTAAAAGAATAAAATTTAGACGAGCAAACTTGAAACTAAATCAAACATTATTACCAAGCGCATCTCTGAAGAGACCCATTTACCGAATTACTTTTTAACTTGTTTGATTATTATTGTTTAATTTACCCATTTTATAGCATTACAATCATTATACTATTATTATTATTATTATTATTATTATTATTATTATTATTATTATTATTATTATTATTATTATTATTTTATATAATTCTCATTTTCATTTCCAGAACCATTTTATGTTAAACCTGTTTTGTAACCCAGAATAAAATTATTTTATTTTTGAACATATGTATCATACCTTTTCTTTGTGCACAATTGCTAAGAGCTATATACGAATCGAAAACCCACGTCAGCTTTCACTGAAACTAGCTAAAAGCTTAACACAAAATCCACCACGGAATGGAATTAAGTGAAGTAAAACCCTAGGAGGGCATTACAACATGCCTCCTCCATTTGTTTCCACATGTTTCCCGTTTCTCAAACACCTTATGGGTCCTAATGTACTTTTGTTGATGTTCGTTAAAATATCTACTTTGTCTTCCAATCTCTGGCGATTTTCAAGCGGGGAATATTCATACACCTCGTTTTCGGTCTAATGACCTGGCCTGCCTAGCAATGGGGCTATTATTGGAGATAAAATTTTTGCCAGAGTGTTTTTTAGGAGCTTAAGTATATCTTTGGTATTGAAAGCGAACAGCCATCTTGTTTGAACCAAATGGTGGGCCATTCATTTGGGAAAAAGTAATCTAAAAGAAGGCACAATTTTTTCCATACAATAGTCGCAAATATCTATTTCACGTTAGATTTAATCGAAAATGAACAGCCGAATCAATTTGTTGTATATATCAAAAGTATAGGTTTTATTTTGTCAGCCATAATACATATTAGTAGAATAAGCCCAGCAATTAATCCGGACTTCTGAGTTGACCCCGACAATTGATTCGGACCTCCGAATAAGGTCGCTTATTGAATGTGGACTTCTTCTTGGGGTCTCTTATTGATGATCAAGTGTGCGATTCTATCTCGTAAACCAGTCAAATCAATTTCAATCAAAGCAATCAATCAAATTAGGCAAATCAATTAAATCAAAATAATTACAAAACATGGTACCACAAAAACAAAAGTGGTAGTATTTATTAAATCTCATCATTACATAACATAGTATAAAACCGTTTTTTTTTAAATGGATATTAAATTGATTGTTTTGGCTACTGGTCCTAAAGAACATATTTCACAATGAAGCATCTTTACTCTTCCTAATTAAACAGTGTAAGACGAGCCTCCGACTTCAAAAATTCATGGAAACGCTGAGGTAGTACACATTTAAAATCCATTATCTCTACCATCTCCGTACTTGTTGATATGATGTCGAAATTGAATATTTCGTATTCTACCCCCTGGTTCTAAATCCTTAATGTATTTAAAAGGTTTAAAACATGTTGGTGCATTTCGAACCGGTAAACCCATATTTGTAAATATAACATACCCTTAAAAATCTGTACAAGTAAATAAATAAAGTAGATAACATAAGGATAAAACCCAAACGATCACGTAACAGCGTTGTTGATAATCGTATTGAATGAAGTCCTTGACCAGTTGACATGAGAGTACACAACTGTTGATTGTTGTCGGTTAGTCACGACACTTACACCTTTCTGAATTATACTCGTCTTTCACCTTTCAAACTTCAAAAACTAATGTGTTTTTTGGAAAACCCAGTAATTAGTGATTTACATAGAAAGTAAGGTCGACCTTGAAAATGCAGTCATATCCACGTTCTTTCTGCGTGGAAAAATTTCTTATAATTAGTTTTAGCGGGTTTTCCAATTATGTAATCACCAATAATGTCCTTTCACTATTCAAAAATCTAATGCGTTTGGATAAATCATCTAATTAGGTAATTACATGAAATCTAAAAGACATTGAAAATACAATCATGTCTACATTCTTTGCGTGCCAAAGGTTAATTAAATTTGAATTCATTATTTGAAGTATTTTTTAAGATGATTTTTAAAATTATTTCTGATGCGTCCTATAATTACATTGATTACATTTGAATTCTTTAATTCAAGTGTTTTTTAAGATGTCTGTTAAATTTTGCGATGCGTTGCGTAGTTACACTAGTCGCGTGTGCATTCACTACTTGAAGCGTTTTTTAATGATAACCTTTAAAAGTTATTTTTGGCGTGCCGCACACTTACATTGATAGCACTTGAATTCATTAGTTCAAGTTTTTTTTAAGATTGCCGTTAAATTTATTTTCGCGGTGTTATGTGTAATTACATTGGTTGCATTTGTATTCATTACATGAAGTGTTTTTAAGATGATCATTAAAGTTATTTTTGCGGTCGCATTTGATATCATTATTTGTTGTGTTGAGTAATTACATTGGCCGCATTTGTGTTGAAGCGTTTCTTTAAGATAATCTTTAAATTTGTTTTTGGTGTGCCGCATAATTACATTGATCGAATTTGAGTTCATCACTTGAAGAATGGTTCTAAATGATGTTTTAACATTATTTTTGCGATGTGATGTATAATTACATTGGACACATTTGAAATCATTATTCCAGTATGGGAATTTCCCCAGTCATGTAACCGCAATAACGGTCTTTCGCTATTCAAAGTTTAAAAATGTGATTTCGGAAAAACCTACTAATTAGATAATTGCATAGAAAGTAAAACCGGTCTTTGCAAATACAGCCATGTTTACATAACATTTATAGGTGGTAGGCATGTATACTCCATGCCAGCCGGGGAGGTACCACCACCCTTACCATGGGCTCTTTAATATTGGGTCTCCGATTTTCTGAGCTCGGTAAGGGCTGCCGGTTACCTTTTCCATCATCCTTAATCTATTCTCATCCTTATTCTTCCTTCTCGCCCTCACTGTCTTCCTATCGGATTAAAAGTCCCAAATTAATAAAAAAATAAGATGGCTGTGGTTTCTAGGGTTATAAATTCCGGACGTAAAATCCTGCCCCACTCGGATGTCCGGGAGGGCAGGGCCCGAGCGACCTCGGTCATCGAAAGTATCAACTTTCTGATTCACTACTGCAACATCCGCGGCATCAGGTCTAATCTTAATGCTATTCACCAACATATTGAACAATTACAACCTGATATATTGTTTCTATCTGAAACACAAGTCTCCTCTGAAAGCTCCGAGTCACCCGACTTGCAATTTCCTCAATACTACCTTCACTCTAACTTTCGAAATAAAGGAGGCGTATGTGCCTACATCAAGGACAGAATTCCTTAGAAAATAAAAATTTTGACGTGATTTGGTTTAAACATTCTGGTCCTAATTTTGTGAAATTCTACTGTTACATTTATAGGTCTCCTAATGACAGCAACTTTCAAGACTTCTTCGATTACCTTAGTATGAAAGTTGACTATCTCCTGTCTCAGTTTCCATCTTGCGATATCTCATTTGTAGGCGATTTCAATGTTCATAACTCTAATTGGCTTCAATTTTCATCTACTACAAATCCCGCTGGTCATAGTGCAGAAACATTTGCTATTTCATGTGATCTCACACAAATGATTTCTGAACCCACAAGAATCCCCGATAACCCTAACCATACTTCACATCTTCTAGATCTATTTCTTACATCAAACCCTCTTGTTTATAAAACTTCCGTTCTTTCGCCTTTAGGTCTTTCCGACCATTGTCTAATAAAATCATTTCTACTGTACCTAATTCCACTGTTGTTCGCAAAACCGATAGAACCTTGTGGTGTTTTAAGTCAGCTCGATGGAGTGATTTACGGGATTTCTTTGCAACCTTTCCATGGCGTGAATATTGTTTTAAGTCGTCCTCTTCTTCGGACATCGCTCTTTCAGTATCTGAAGTCATCCTCATGGGAATGGAGTTATACATTCCGAAAAACAGTACCGTGTAGGTCATTCACGTTCCCAACCCTGGTTCAATAAGGCTTGTTCTGATGCAATATCTTTAAAAATAAATGTTACATTAAATGGAAATCTAATAAATCGGTTGACAGTCATGTAGAATACGTTGGTGCTAGAAATATCTGCAAAAGTGTCATCACTAAAACTAAAAAGTTGTTCGAACAACGAAAATGCAATGAACTAGCTACATCTCCTTTAGGCAGTCGTAAATTTTGGTCTTTAGCAAAAGCCATTAGTAAAAACTTTCGAACATCTTCATTTCCCCCCCTGACATCTATTGACGGATCGGTAGTTGCTGATTCTGTAGACAAAGCCAACGTTTTTGTGGATTTGTTTGCATCAAACTCGTGTCTCAATGATTCTGGAAAAGATGTGCCCCTAGTCAACTCTTCTTCATACGTTATGAAACCAATTCATTTTCGGTACAAGCTCTTGGAATCGATCATCAGTAGGCTTGATCTCAATAAGGCGACTGGCCCAGACGGTATCCCAGCTATTGTCTTAAAGAAATGTTCCCCCGAACTAGTACCAGTCCTATCTAAGCTCTATACGATCTCTATGTCTTCTGGGGAATTCCCTTCATCATGGAAGTTAGCAAATGTTCAACCTATTCCCAAAAAAGGTGATAAGACCGATCCTCAAATTACCGACCAATTGCCATCACTTCCATTTTGTCTAAAATCATGGAAAAGCCATCAATCAGCAACTGCTCACGTTCCTTGAAACTAACAAACTCCTTAGTGACCACCAATATGGGTTTAGGCAAAGTCGTTCAACAGGCGATCTTCTTTCATATGTGACCCAAGTTTGGAACAATACAGTAGAGCAGTCCGGTGAAACAGTTGTAGTCGCTTTAGATATCTCAAAGGCATTTGACCAAGTTTGGCATAAGTGTTTACTTGCCAAACTCACCTCGTTTGGGTTAAACGATACGCTCATCAACTGGGTTTCTAGTTTCCTTGATAAAAGACGAATACGTGTCGTAGTTGATGGCTTTTTTCAAAAGAAGTTAGCATTAACGCGGGCGTACCACAGGGATCCGTTATAGCGCCTACACTTTTTCTGCTGTACATAAACGACCTTATTTCTTCAACAACTAACCCCATCCATTGCTTTGCTGACGATAGCACTCTTCACTGTAGTTCATCTCAGTCTACTCATAGTGATAATCCACCTTCTATGTCAAATCAAGAAATTAAAGCTGAAATGGCAAATTCAATCAACAAAGACATTCAACGTATTCTCGAATGGGGAAGCAATAATCTAGTTAAATTTAATGCTAACAAAACTCAGTGTTGCCTTATGTCCGCCAAAAAGATCGATCATTTCCTGTTGTAAGTATGAATGGCTCAGTTCTTAAGTTTTCAGACTCTATTACTCTGTTGGGTATGACTGTATCTTCAAATCTCTCATGGGTTGACCATCTTCTGTCAGCTACCAAAACAGCTGCTCGTAAAATAGGCTTTTGTACAGATCTAAGCAGTACTTTACCTCTCGACAACTCCTTCTGCTGTATAAGGCCCAAATTCGGCCTCATCTGGAATATAATTCTCACCTTTGGGTTAGTGCTCCCCAATACGCTCTCGATATCGTTGATCGTATTCAAAAGAGAGCGATTAGGCTTATAAATGACCCGTCCTTAACTTCTCACATACAGTCCCTTGAGCATAGAAGGATGGTTTCAGTTCTTTCTTTGTATTATCGTTATTACAACGGCTATTGTGCTGGTGAATTACATTCTTTGATACCATCTCCGGCTATCTTTGCGAGAAACACTCGGTTCGCTCATTCACATCATCAGTATGCAGTACAAATCTCCACTTGTCGTACCAAACGGGCGCAATCCACATTTTTCTACACGGATTCTAAACTCTGGAATGATCTCCCTAGTTCCTGTTTTCCTCTCACTTATGATATGAGAAAATTTAAGGTAGCTGTTCATAGACGTCTATTGGCAATTCATTATCCCTCTATCCATCCTCCTAAGTGTTCCTGAGTGCTTTAGCACGATAGGCCTTATTTAGCCTGTGCAGGTCCACAATCATAAAAAAAAACAGTTCTTCACTATTGAAAAATTCTTTAATACGATTGCAAAAACCCACTAAATAGATAGTTACGTAAAATCTAAATAGCCCTTGAAAATATAATCATGTTTACGTTCTGTGCGCATGCGTAAATGGCTTATGCCTATATAAGCAGCGTACCATCTTTGTCATATTTATTTACAGTTCGTACGTTGTGTTAACACTGTGCGATAATGTTGAGTTTACTAATTCCTATGCTTTTAAATATTTTTGAGAGTGCATCGATGTCTGAAGACGAGATTGCACAAATGTACTATCACATTGTTAATCGTGTAGCTGGTGGTGAAACCATAACTGATATTGTTATAGGGCGCTTCCAGAAGTTACGTGATGCTGTGAAAGAGATTCAGTCTGAATTAATAACCCCGGTAAGTAACATTTTAGCTTCCTAAAAAAATTTTTTTAATATTTATTTATCATTCTAGATGCTCGGTAAAGTACAAGTTGGTGGTTACGGTGATGGTCCATCATCCTTGGAAAATATCGGATATGAACATGTAAGTAGAATAATTTTTATAAATGGAAAACTGTATTGTCTGCTGTAAAAGATATATTTTAAATATTGCCGTAATTTTAAGATGGTAATTCATCTATGGTTTTTCAGAAACCGTCAACTTCTTCAACTACCCATGATGCCCATATTCCTCCGCAGTCTACACCTGAAGCCGTACACATCGCTGTAAGTACGAAGAACACGTTTTTGAAGTTAAGTGCATGTATTTAAAGTTAATATTTATATTGTTGGCATCTTAATTTGTATCGTTAATTACAGGTACACATGGAATAACGACAACACATGCCTTATATGGTGGTGGTTGTGATCAACTCCCATTGAGAATAATAAATATTTTAAAACTGTATTTACGGGAGAGAGGTATATCAACAGGTTTAACACCACAGCAAAGATGGTAGTGTTTAAATTTGTATTTTCAATCTGATTTCTTTTGTACTAAGATATGTTTACTAAAATTTACATTTTTGTTGCAACACTCGTTACATGCATTGATAACAACAGTGTGTACAGGGTTTAACCAATCGAACCGGGTTGCTATGGTGCTGACTAATGATAAGTTCCCTTGATAAACCCTTAGCATTTTCATTCCATCGTGCGGACCAGTGAACTCCTCTGCGATGATGGTAACGCTTGTTGGGTAATATAAGTTTCTTCAATAATGATACGTTGACTTTGTAAGTAGACAAAGTTGTTTTACCTGTGGGTTATGGTGGCCCATCACCTCAGAGAATGACGGGTGTCAGTTTTGCAGAGTTTTGTACACGTGAAAACGGAATAATAACTATCAACAATAGCGATAATTTATATTTATGGTGGGAATTAGCGGTGGCCATAGCTGTAACCGAAGACGATCCTCAATTACCACACCTTAAAAAAGGTCGGCCTATTTTGGATCAGAGGACGCATGAGTTATGTGCTGCCTCTAATGTAAATTGAGATAACGGTGGTACCTTGAACACATACAACAATTTCAAAATTATTAATCACAATATAGTACTTACACGTTAGGTAAAGCAGTTTATTTTGAGGCCCGAGAGGTCACCACCGTAAAGTATTAAGTTTAATTTTTGTAGAACTACATTATAATGTGATCACTAGTTTAACCAGTCCCTTTTCAACAAAGTATTTTTGCGAATTCTGTAGGTATAGAACCGACCACAGCGAACGTCATAAGAATTGCTTTTACATTTGCCCATGTTGTCATAATAGTCCCCCTTGTCAGTCTGCTGATACTATCGTTTGTGTTGAGTGTAATAGGGATTTCTGCGGAAACCAATGCCTTCAGAGCCATGAACTTACCAGTTTTTGCAGTAAACTCCAACGTTGTCGAAATTGTTTGGTCAGTGTATGGAAGATAAAAAAGCCTAATAAAAGCGGTTTTGCACATTGAACCACCTGTAAATCCGAAAAACCCATCCGTCATTTTTGTTGCATGTCCAGGAGCACGCGGATAAAAAACTCGCAAAAGTCTTTATTTATGTCTTTTTCGATTTCGAGTGCCGCCAAAATACACCTACTAACAATGCTAACACCTTCATTCATACCCCTACGTTGTGCGTAGGGGTTGCGCTCTGTTTGGAATCCCAAAAGCATATCTAACAGTACTACAATGATGTCAATAACCAGCGATAATAATATAAAATTCATAGAACTTCCTACCCATACGGTTGCTATTTTCACGGTTGTAAAAGGTGTTACCCCGAACAAGTTGGCAATAGTAAAAACGCGAGCAGAGCACACAGCTTTTGCGTCGTGAGAATACGGTGGCAACATCACGCAGGATACGTTCTTTTAACTGTGGTTTAATAGCAACTTGGGAGTGTAAATTCAGATCTTTTTCAAAACAAAATCCTGCCGCAAAAGCCTTCGGTAGCTCAAACAACGTCCTGAATCCCCACGATAGCTTCTTCGGACGTCGTACTAATGCGGTTAAGTTGTATTATATGGCAGAACAAGATGCGCAAATCAGGTATTTGGATGTTTATTCACTATACCCCTATGTGAACAAATATTCCAGGTATCCAGTGGGGCATCCTACACTTCACATTGGTGCTGACTGCTCACACCTAGACTTGAGCACTGTCGAGGGGCTTGTGAAATGTTTCGTGCTCCCGCCATCAGATTTGTACCATCCTGCCCTGCCTCTTAAAGCGCATGTAAACTAATGTTCGCTTTGTGAAGAACATGTGCTGAAATTATGTTCCAGCATGATTACACCCATACTCATGACGAACGTAAATTTACCGGAACTTTATAACGAACTTCGAAAATCTATAGATTTAGGGTATCGAGTTTTAGAAATCTTTGAAGTGTGGGAGTACGAAGTTTGCCAATACGGCGGAGCTAGTACGATACAGACGTCGTGATTTTTACGCAAAGTCCTAGTGAGTGGGTTCCACCTGTTGGTGATTTTCTTGGCGATATGACCGATGAAGTGGAAGCCTACGGAGTCGGTAGTATAATCATGGAGTTCTTAAGTGTGGGTCCTGAGAATTATGCGTATAAGGTATTCTCGACAAATAAAAATGAATACATCACCGTATGTAAAGCTAAAGGTATTACCCTAAACTATAAACATTCCCAGGCGGTTAATTTCGAGACACTAAATCGCTGGTGTTAGACAACCTACCTGTGTATGCACAAACAGACTGTAAAATTGTTAGTACCCCTGCATACGAAGTTGTAACGAAGCCGGAGATCAAGGTTTACCAGTTATAGTACAATAAACGTAGAAATGAGGATGGTTATGACACTCTTCTTAAGGTTACGTGGCTGGCACATAGCTTTATTATTTTAACATAACAGTCTCGTCCGTTTTAGCTTCTAGTATTATGCTTTAAGAACCCTGTTCAGCAACCACATGACCATCCTTGAATCCATGTTCTCCCTTATTCACATCTTAACCCAGTGACCTTAATTTGAGATATATTTTAATCTACCACATATATGGCCCCTAAATATCTTCTGGTATTGTATAAAAATTTATTACTAACTTAACAGTTTTTTATTACTGTATGCAATACTAGACGATAGTGACACATGTCAATTTGATAACGTTTGGGCAGTAGTACAGGTGTACAGTGTGTGTCTGTATGCGTGTGCGTGTACGTGTGCGTGTGCGTGTCTGTGCGTGTGCATGTGCGTGTGCGCGTGCGCGCGCGTGCGCGTGTGCGTGTGTGTGTGCGTGTTTTTTATTACTGTATGCAATACTAGACGATAGTGACACATGTCAATTTGATAACGTTTGGGCAGTAGTACAGGTGTATAGTGTGTGTCTGTATGCGTGTGCGTGTGCGTGTACGTGTGGTGTGCGTGTCTGTGCGTGTGCGTGTGCATGTGCGTGTGCGCGTGCGCGTGTGCGTGTGCGTGTGCGTGTTTTTTATTACTGTATGCAATACTAGACGATAGTGACACATGTCAATTTGATAACGTTTGGGCAGTAGTACAGGTGTATAGTGTGTGTCTGTATGCGTGTGCGTCTACGTGGCGTGTACGTGTGCGTGTGCGTGTCTGTGCGTGTGCGTGTGCGTGTGCGTGTGCGTGTGCGTGTGCGTGTGCATAAGCGTGTGCGCGTGCGCGTGCGCATGTACGTGTGTGTGCGTGCTGTGCTGCTGTGCGGTGCGCGTGCGTGTAGCTTGCGCGTTGCGTGTGCGTGTGCGGTACCTTTCATCGCACATCTACAGTGTTATGTAATGGTTGAAATTGTCTAGAGTAAAACACATTATTGCTTTCACGTTAGTAACTTTCAAGCTATGAGGAAAAAAAAAGAGATAAAAGACGATATAATAGATAAGAAGGATGCTAATGATACATGAGGTTTGTTTTTATGTAATCTTAAAAATAGTATTACTTGCCCAGAATTTCTTTCAATACGATTATCAAAAACGCTGATATGTGATCGTTTTAGTTTTATCCTTATCTTCTCTACTTTATTTATTTACTTGTATAGATTTTTAAGGTTATGTTATAGTTACAGATATAATTTACCTGCTTTAAACGGCTCACAATGATTTAAATCTTTTAAAGACATTAAGAATTTAGAACCAGGGGGTAGAATACGAGATATTCAATTCAATCATATCAACAAGGTACGGGGATGGTAGATATGCTGGATTTTAAATGTGTGCTACTTGAGGGTTTCCATAAGTCTTTCAAGTCTGAGGCTCCTCGTACACAGTTTATTGAGGAAAAGTAAATATGTTTCAGTGTGTTCTTTAGGTTCAATAGCCAGAAACAATCAATTTAATATTCGTTTAGAAAAATCAGTGTTATGCTATGTTATGTAATGATGAGATTTAATAAATACAACCACTTTTGTTTTTGTGGTACCATGTTTTGTAATTATTTTGATTTAATTGACTTGATTAATTGATTTGATTAATTGACTTTTTGATTGAATTGATCGATTTGATTGAGATTGATGTAACTGGTTTACGAGATAAAATCGCACACTCTCTATAGTGGGCGTCCGCATCAATAAGCGTCCCCAAGTGAAAGTCGACATCAATAAGTGACCCCATTCGGAGGTCCGGATCAATTGCTGGGGCCAACTCGGAGGTCCAGATCAATTATTGGGGACAATTCGGAGGTACGGATCAACTGCCGGGGACAACTCGGAGGGCAGGCTTAATTGCTGGGCTCATTCTACTCACATTAAAACCAAACCTTGTTTATAGTTGCCTTTCGGCTAAACTATTTAGATTTTCTGTTTTCCAGCAATGACGATTATGCTCAATACATACTCCACAATTCTCAAACCATTCACTAAATCTAATTCTTCTATTAAAATCATCTCCGTGAAGACCTCATACAATACGAAGTTTGTAAGGATGAAAACGATTTTGTTTTAGAACTCTATACACAGTTCATTTGGGAATTGTAGTATTTTTTCAATTTTTTTTACCGGAGCACTTCGGTCGTCCCTGACATGTTCCACTGCAGTCGCATTCCTTGATTTATTATTTTTGATATAAGTTTTGGGTTTTGGTTTCAAAAAGATCCATATGCTAACAAGTTCATAACTAAAAATGTAAAGTGTCTATTGTCGGCTGCACACTCGCGCCGCGAAAGCCTGTGAAAGGGCGCGAACGCGAGTGTGGAGGCTTTCGCGTCTCCGCTTTCACGTTTCGCGGCGTTTCCCGATCGGAATCGGTTTTCTGTGCCCGCGACAAAAGGTTCAAGGGACGTTTACGAGGCGAGTACACGAAGGCATCCACACTAGCGGCGTGAATCCACTGGTTGTCTTCTCTTGGTGAAGAGGTGTTGTGATCGATAATTTGTGGCATCTACACCAAATACCGGTTTTAATTGTATTTCGCAGTATATCGTTTTGGTAAGTTGAAAATACAAGTATGTTTATTTTTTTCTTCTAAAGTTTAATGTATATGTACAGTAAATGTATTTTTAAAGGTACACTGCTAGAGCTATATCAAGCTGAACTCGCCCTATGGGATGCAAAACACAAAGATTATAAACATAAACAGAAAAACCATGAGCGAATAAGTGAAATTATGGCACTCCCATTTGCAGATTTTAAAAAAAGAGCTAATGTCTAGCCTCAGAACATACAAGAAAAAAATTCGCAACACTCTGTAGTAGGTACGACTGAAATTTATAAGCCAGTCTGGTTTGTTTACGACGTGACAGATTTCTTTCTCGGGGAAGGCTTAACCTGCGAGGAATCTCAAAATACTGTAAGTATACACATTTTTTATATGCACATTATTATACAGGGTGTCCCACGCAACTGGCCTATTAGAAGAACACTTTTATATCCCTACAAATTACAAGATTAACTGAAAGACTGTAAACAGAACATGCGAAATATTAAAAAATGTGAATAACAACGGTAGTAGTAATAACATTACAACTATTGTTCAGTATTGCCACCGTTTTTTTTTCTCAACAGAGTAATATCCTATTCTGAACTTCTTGATTTGTATGATCACAATCTTAAATAAGCTCAAAATAAAATTCAGTACGGCTGATACGTCAATTTCTCAATTAAGCATAAAGTTCAAAGTCACACCTCCTTGACTACATGCTTTGAACTTTATGTAGTTCTGCTATCAATGGTTTTTGAGTTAATGATATTTTTTTGATGCCGCGTCTCCGCCAAATATTTTCAAACAAATCTTTTTCTCGAAAACGAACAAATTTAGATGTAGAAAGTATTCACAAAACTGACTTAGAATTTCACTTAGAATTAAGAAAAAATTGTAATACAGAGGGTTCTACTTAAAATAAGAAAGCTGACAGCAGTTTCCGGTTTAAACGAAGGTGTCAGAAAGTTGTGAATAATTTAGTTGAATAGACCATAAACGGGAAGTCCATAAATTTCTAATAGGCCATTTGCTTGGAACAGCCCGTATTGTGTTAGAAATTCTACTTACTAGGTCTAACCTAAAGTAGAAAAATAATTGGTGAATTCCTCTCTAATTTCTCTGCGTTTAAAGCTACTCGTCGTAGTATGTGTGGCATATCACGAAGGCCATAAGTCAATTCAACATCATTTCGCCAAGAACCAGGTGAAAGTTTATCGTTGTCATAAGTATACACGGTTTCTTGCGGTATATGTAGATGATGAAGTGTTACTGCTCGTTAAATAATTGTGTAGTCATTGTTAAAAGAGAAACTTTTTCTGGACATAACTGAATTGGTTTTCTAAATACTCGAAATTTCGTGGCTAGTATTCCAAACGCGTTTCCCACTATAACTCGTGCTCTAGACAAACTTAAATTAAATAAACGTTTTGGAGACCCCCAATCATAATTTCCAGGATAAGGTTTCATGACATGTTCTGTAAGTGCAAATACACCGTGGCTCAGAAAGACATACTGGACATCTATGTTTGACCCAGGGAGAAGGCGCGTTGTAGGTATATTTAAGTGATTCGAGCAAATGTTTTGCCAGAATAAACTATTAGTAAATACGCCACCGTCACTTATTCGACGTTGACATCCTATACCAGCAAAAAGAAACTTGTAATTGCTACAGCTAACAATACAATGCTGAATGATTTATTGTAGTTGAAATATCCTGATCCTGAATTCATTGAGCATTGCATTACTATGTGTTTTCCATCAATTGAACCAATAGCTTGTGGGAATTTACTCGAATCCTTTTTCAATTCCTAGTCATTCTGCAGCACACTATGGGATCTGTCAAGAAAACAATACTCATTAAAGCCTTGCATCTAATTTCAGGAAGAACAATCAGCCATTAACGATGAAGAGGTTGGTGAAGAACAGGGGGATCAAAGTGAGAATGTACATGGCCCAAGGAGGGTATCAGAAACAGTCCGTCGACGCAATCATCTACCTGAGCTACTAGAGGCTGGTAATACTGTTAAAGATGCTCTTGCTACACTTAAAACAACGATCAATGAAAACAATCCTCAATGTCAACCAGAAGATGAGTGTGATTTATATGGGAAAATGTTGGCCAAAAGGTTCAGACAACTACCCAAAGAAGAAAAATTGCAGTAAATGTATGAAATAGATGGTATATTTATACGCGGTCGAAGCTCTCTACTACGAACTTCTGCATATTCTTCACCTCTGACTACTTATATTCCTTCACCGTTTCCATCGCCCCAATCCACCTGTTCCTACTACTGCAATCAATTCAATCGTTCCCAAACTTCTACTAGCTCCTACTATGATTCCTATATGACACAGGAAAGAGCCAGCAATTCACATTCAACTTAATTTGGGCCCCCACTAGAGTATTCGTTACAAATGATCCACATTCCTAATAATATTGATAGTAATAGAGAAGCTGGAAGAAAAATTATGGTAACAACCAATCATGAAGTGCATCCAGCGACTAAGCAAGCTATTGACATTCCAGAATATTCAACCACAATTACTGAGGCATTCAATAGCGCCCTAGGCAATGAAAATAGTCTCAAATATGAATTTTCTATTTTTCATCATTATAGAAATTTTAGTATTAAAATTTTGAATAAATAGTGAAGACTCTTGAAGATATCTCCACTAGCCAAAAATCGCAGTGTAATTGCGAGGCGTACCTGAGCATGAATGGTTTCCGTAATTGAGTATTTCGTTTAGCATTCATCGGTGAATCCTTATTTAGTAAATACTCGAAATCCTCCAAAGACGTTCTAGCAAACTTTCTCAATTCACCAGAAGGTTCAGAAACTAATTCAGACAACTGCCTCTCCATGGTTTGACTGCAATAAATAATTTAAATTATAAAATACTCGCAACTCACATGACCAACACAAGATGAATTACCTACCTGGTTCTGTTATGGTGAATCACGGTCATCTACCATCTTCTTTTTTTCTATTTTTCCTTTATTTGCCGTGTCTTTTTAATGTACACGGCAGCAGTAGTAGCTACTTCGACGTGTGAATTCACGCCACGATTCGCGCTGCGAGTGTGGGGCCGGCTTATGATTAGGTTGGTGTCGCTTCGGAACTTGTTCTTCATGTGGTTGTGTTGTAGCTTCTCTCTTCCTGTTAGCTTAAAAATAGATTTTGACTTAACTTTTAATCATGGGTTAGTTGAGATTAATTGTGTTGGAGATGAAAGGGGTATGCCGTCACCTGTTCAGATTGTAGATTGGTACTTACATTGTACTACAGGGTCTAACTCAATACCGTTTATTACATTACATAACTATGTATAGTAACTATATCTTACTTTTCCATTTACAAAAACAAGCAATTCTTGCAGTGGCGCATAGATGCTATGTACAGGGTGGCCAACTAAGAATGCGAGGTACTGTATCTGGGAAACTATCCATCGTAGAGGCTTGCGCAAAAAAAGTTATTATTAAAACGGCCAATACAAAAACCTAGAAAATATTTTCATGTTTCTGAAATGGCCGCTAAGGGGCGTAACTGCAATCTTGAATCTAAAAAAGTGATGTTTCTGTGAATTCTTTTTATGATTGTGGACCTGAACAAGCTAAATTTGGCCTATCGTGCTAAAACACTCAGGAACACTTAGGAGGATGGATAGAGGGATAATGAATTAAATGAATATTAACCTAATAAAAAAATAACTGATCTTTGAAGTCGAGGATAATCTGAACTTTTTTTGTTTGGCACTTTTTGACGTATCTATAAAAATAAAGTAGTAGGGGGTACTCAAAGATTTCCTTAAATCACCCCCCGTATCTTCGAAACGGCTAATCCGATTTTAACAAACTTGGGCGCGTTGAAAGGAGCTTTTCTTGGGCTACAAATGTTAAAATAATTGAAGTTTTGTTAGTTTCACATGTCGTCGCTAGAAGGGTTTGTTGGACATTCCGACAGAAACTGTCAATTTTCGCACAAAAAATTAAATGCATTGGTATGATACCTAAACAAGCTCGCGAAATTCGTATCTGGTTATCTTGTTCCTAACCTAAAATATCGGCCAAAGAAAAGCTTATACGAAAATCTCTTACATTTTTATTTTTTTTAACCATATTTTTCTGGAATTGTTTCTATTATGTAAGTTATGGCCCTAAAAAGAACCGATTTAATGGAGGAAGGTTTTTAATGCCCCCGTAAATGCTCGAAATGCTGACCATCACGCTCTATGCATTGCTGTAGTCTCTCATGACTAGACAAAACTGCAGCTTCAATTTCGGCTTTCGGTATGTTACGTATTGCGTTACGAATCTGGTTTTTCATATATTCTTTTGTAGTAGGTTGAGTCCGAAACACGATATCCTTTAACCGCCTCCATAAATAAAAACCGAGGTAAGTTAAGTCTGGCGATCGCGGAGGCCATGAAAATAGACTTTCTCTTCCAATTCACCGTTGTTGAAATACTGCATTAATATGCTCTCGCATATTAATAGCAAAATGTGCTGGTCAACCATCCAACTGCAAAAACAATTTTTGCCTTGTTTCCAGAGGCACATTTTCCAACAACAACGGTAATTGATTGGCCAAAAAGTCAAGAAATATATTTCCATTTAGGGGTTGCTCGAAAAAAGATGACCCAATAATTCTGCCTCCCAGTATGCCACACCATACATTTAAACTTCTACGTCCTTGGCGCTGAACTTCACGCAACCAATGGAGATTTTCTGCAGACCAATAATGCATATTGTGCAGATTGACTCTCCCCGTCACTACTGAAGGAGGCTTCATCGGTCCAAAGAATTTGAAATAAAAATTCTCTATTTTCGCGTATCATGCCTAACATCCAATGGCAATAGTCTAACCTTCGATCAAAATCTTCCTCTTTCAAGGCCTGATGCAAAACGACATGATATGGGTGCATTCTTAAAGTAATTAAAAAAAGTTTAAACGAATAGCTATATATTTTGGTGGCCATTAGAAGTTACCTATGGCCCTTCAAAATATTTTGAACCGTTGTCCGTGATATGCCCAACTTAGTGGATAATGCTCTTGTGCTAACATGAGGATTTCCTTCAATATAGCCCAGTACACGGTTAATATTTCCTTGTGTTCATCCAATTCTTTTCCGTTGAAACGTAGCGAGCTTGTAAGCTCGCCACTAATCGGGGAAAAACTCTAGAGGATTATGCATGTTTTGTTTAGGTATCTGTTTCCATTGCCTGCTTCTATTAATTGTATTTTTCGTATATATCCATGGTGAATATGCATTTAAACAAACAAGAAATAGGCCTTTCGCATAACTTTTAGCATTGCTTACTTGCCCGTAGTAATTTCAAAAAGGGTGATTTCATTCTGGTGTATAAATTTGCAAACATTTAAAATCGCAATTTCTAGGTAACCTATTCAGAGCCGAAATTGAAGCTGTAGTTTTGTTTACCCATAAGACGCCTCAGCAATGTACAGAGTGATGGTCAGCATTTCGAGCATTCCCGGGGGCATTAAAAACCTTCCTCCTTTAAATCGGCCACAACTTACATAATAGAAACAATTCCAGAAAAATATAGTTAAAAAAAATTAAAATTTAAGGGATTGTCGTATAAAGTCTTCTTTGGCCGATATTTTAGGTTAGGAACAAGATATCGAGATGCGGTTTTCGCCAGATTGTTTAGGCATGATTTGGCTATGAAAAAAGTCATACTAATTCATTTAATTTTTTTGCGAAAATTAACCGTTTCTGTCGGAATTTCGAACAAAGCCCTCTAGCGACGACATGTGAAACTAACTAAACTTCAATTATTTTAAAATTTGTAACCCAAGAAAAGCTCTTTTCAACGCGCCCAAGTTTGTTAAAATCGGATTAGATACGTCAAAAAGTGCCAAACAAAATTAGTTCAGATTATCCTCGACTTCAAAGATCAGTAATTTTGCAATAAACAAGTCCGTGTCACACCATGTAACTCGTTCTTCTGAAATGATTAAAAAGGGTTTACTATTTTTTAAAATAGATATCGATAGCTTCTTTTATGTAGAATCCAACCGTGCAATTTGTTTTTAGACTAATATTGTCCATTAAAGTAAAATTTTGCATTAAAGAAATCCGTGCGCTGTCACACGAATGGACCATGCAACTCGTTTTTCTGAAATATTTAAAAAGGGCTTACTATTTTTTAAAATAGCTATCGATCGCTTCTTTTATGTAGAATCCAACCGTATAATCTGTTTTTAAGCTAATTTTGTCCTTTGAAGTCAAACTTTGCAATAATCAAATCCGTGCGCTGTCACACGTATGGAATATGTAACTCACTTTTCTGAAATAATTAAAAAGGGTTTACTATTTTTAAAATTGACATAGATAGCTTTTTTTATGTAGAATCCAACCGTGAAATTTGTTTTTAAACTGATTTTGACCATTGAAGTCAAATTTTGCAATAAACGAGTCCGTGAATGTCACACACGTAACTGAAATAATTAAAAAGGGTTAACTATTTTTTAAGATTTATATCGATAGCTTCTTTTATGTAGAATCCAACCGTATAATTTGTTATTAAACTAATTTTGTCCTTTGAAGTCAAGCTTTGCAATAATCAAGTTCGTGCGCTGTCACACGTATGGACTATGTAACTCGTTCTTCTGATATAATTGAAAAGGGTTTACTATTTTTTAAAATTGATATCGATACCTTTTTTTATGTAGAATCCAACCGTGCAATTTGTTTTTAAACTGATTTTGTCTATTGAAGTCAAATTGTGCAATAAACAAATCCGTGCGCTGTCACACGTATGGACCATGTAACTCGTTTTCATGAAATAATTAAACAAAGATCAGTTATTTTTGTATTAGGTTAATATAGCGGAATTCACAGAAACATCACTTTGTTAGATTCAATATTGCAGTTACTCCCCCTAGCGACCATTTCAGAAACATGAAAATATTTTCCAGGTTTTTGTATTGGCCGTTTTAGTAATAACTTTTTTTCCGAAAGCCTCTACGATATATAGTTTCCCAGATACAGTACCTCGTATTTTAGTTGGCCACCCCGTGCATTATGCTGCGTTGTTCTCTTAACTTACTTATTATTCGCGTAGTGACACTGCTAATTAATGGTTGTATTAAAATTTCCTTATGATAGTTTTTAATTATGAAAGTTGCCATGTAACCCAATTACCAATGATGGCGGCAAATGTGGCCCTGTTTAAGCTGCGATTAAAATTGGCCAGATGCAAGTGTTTCTCAATATGAGATTGAGTAAAGATTGTAAAAACAAACTACTCAACGATATGGAATAACGACCTGTGGCATTCTTTTTGTTTCATGATGGCGGCTCTTGAAGAGCACAAAAATCCAGTATGGCGACACCAAGAAAATAAAAAGTTTATGTAAATATCTCGAAAACAAATGAAGCTAGAAGATTGTCTTTATTACATTCCTCTTATTGAAGTGCCCTTATAATGTATTCACTGAAAAAACCATAATATCACTCATTTACGAGCTGTTGGCAAAAGTTAAAAATGTACCATTTTGTTTTGTCCCCATTATCTCAAAAACCACAAAAGATAAATCAAATCTTAAAGCGGATTTAAATTTGTTATAAAGTTCTCTAAAACTTTCTTATTTTAACCAACCCTGTATCTAAAACGGTTTCAGATAGCAATATATGTATACCAAATTTGAGACACACTTTATAGATGATCGTTTACATAACTTTTTAGAAATATTCTGGATCGCATTTACACTTTTCCGAGTACGCGTAATATTTAAATGCTATAAAAATTAAGTCATTTGAATATCTGCTTGTTATGTAATTAAGCCTCAACATAATGTAGCATATTATTATCAATTCTTGGGAAACTTGTAACAGTTTACGTTTTTTCATTCCGTTATCGAAGAATTTTCAAACTCTCAGTTCTTACTTTTAGAACTTTTTCTGCAGAAATACAAAACTAAAAAAAGGACGGTTCTTACAATATTACATAAACTGCCAAATTATCTGCACGAACAAATGACAATAAATAATTTATTCCAAACTACTAAAAAAACATTGTTTTTTTGCTAAAGAAACACTTAATTTAAGAATTACAATTAAAGCTATAAGGTTAAAAGTATTCCAATCATTTTCGAATTCCGAGCTCGTTGATTTTGTTTTTGTTTAAAATATACTTTTTAAGATACTTAAGGTAAAATTACCTAACATCTGCAATAAATATTTAAAATATGTTTTCAAATAAAAAGAACATGAATAAGTAGCTCGTGTGCAATCAACACAACTGTTACAGTACATGTGTTAAATTAGTGCCATTTCAACAAGTTTTCATAAAGTTGATTTGACAATTATTTAAACAAATCTTTGATAACAAAACAAGTGCAATGATTGTAATTATTACGACTTATTAATATTTTAATTGTTAACATCCTCTCTTTTACATTGCTTGAAACGGCACGCGCCTTTAGGGTTGTTGCAGTGGTGTTGCACAATCGGTAGGGAAGGGGTGGATCAGGATGCATTTATAAGGACCAACAGGTAGTTCAGTATCCAAACTTGTTTCGAAATTCGTGTCGGAAAGGTCAGTTTTCGCAATAATTCGATGGAGTCTCCGGAATCGTACGGTTACGTGTATATGTTAACAAATTCACAAACTGATGTTGGTGTTAGCGGATGGGGTAGTGGCGGATGTACACCACCTGGTGGTTACGATAGCTTATCAGAAGGTTATCAAAGTTCAAGTCCCGATCCTGGAGCAAGATGTAAAAGTCGTGTTACACCATTAGTATTACGGAAGAGAAGATTAGCGGCAAATGCACGTGAACGTAGACGGATGCAGAATCTTAATCAAGCTTTCGACAGGTTAAGGACGTTCTTACCTCAACTAGGACAAGATCGTCAACTCTCGAAATATGAAACTTTGCAAATGGCTCAAACGTACATCTCCGCTCTTTATGATTTATTAGAGCAACAACCAAGTGCGTAACGCCTAATCCTCAGGTACAATTTTTTGTTGTAGTTTGTAAATGAAATTTGCCAAAGGCTCGTTATTGTTATAATTAATTAAAATAAGTGATTGAATGTAATAAATTAAGGTTTAAGATCGCGAATTTAAAAAGCAGCAACTTGTGCCAAATATGTATGTTAATTATAGTAATTCAGTGCCAGTCCTATTATACAATCGCCAATTATTTAGTATGTATTTATTGTAATATTTTGTAAATAATTAACCGTTAGTTATTTAAAATGTAACACGAATCAAAGAATGTTGTAAATATTTATTAGATAAGGAACATTTTACAAATTTTACAAAGTTATTTTTCAGTTAAATAAATTTGTTTATAAAGAAATGTTGCTTTTATTACTTAACTGTCAGGTAAGATAAAAAGAATTACCCACACCCCTGTTGCGAACAGTAACTAATGACATAAAAGGAGCTGTTTCCTGTTAGGAAGTTCTACAATAAATTCCCACTTCGGAAGTTTCTGTAAAATAGAGAATAGAACAAAATTGAAAACCTCTCCAGCTGTAATTCAAGGTTTAATTTGTTTGAGAAACTTGGTTACAAAAGTTAGCTAAAAAATAATCGACGCTTACAATTATTTACTTTCATAAAAAATATTTTTTTATAATTCTACCTTGTATATCAAATTAGCAATTTTGGATTCCACTTCGCGGTTTTATTCGATAATAAATATAGAGCTATTAGCTTTCCTTTATAAAAACTAATTTTGATTTAAGAGCTTATAAATGTTTAAATTGTAAAAAGTAGCTTTAAAAGCCATTTAAATCTTTTTGTAAGTACATGTGATTACTGCTTTTATATTCCGTCAATTTCGTAATGTTTCAAAATCTTTTTATTTTCACATTTATACTAATTACGGAAACTATAAAGGTACGTTACTTGACCGCGCATTACAATCACCACTGCATTCTCATATTCTTAGGTTTTTTACGAAAATTTTTAGATATTTTTGGTTGCACAAAATCGTTTTCACAAATATTGTGTTATTTTAACATGCATGACTTGAGACGTTTACAATAACCGCATTGATTATATAATAAAATTATTTAGATAATTCAGTTACCGATTTGCGCTTATGTGTAGTAATACTAAATGGCTATTTAACCGTTTGTGGAGGGTAGCGTAACGACCATGAGATTAAACAATTTCATTGGGAAATTTGGTATAGCAATCTATAAAAGTGCGCGTTGATCGTTAATGCATATCAGTATTTTATAAATAGTTAACACTTGAAATGTATCCGCTGGTGGTTAGTTTATAAATTTCATGTTGAAGAGTATTTAACAAAAGGTGGTTTTTTAGGTGAGCGTTTTTTATGCATTGATGGAAGGGGCTTTATCACAATATTATGTACTACCTGTACACCAAAATTTCTATCAAACAAAGTATGCACCTGAATATAACAATTATGTAAGTACAACGTGAAAGGAAGCGTAATTGAGGGTTGATGAACATTTCAAAGCATTCATATTTATTTAAAAAAATCGTATTTGTTATTAATCATAGTGCAATTTCCTTCCTTCAACTTTAGAAAGGCAATTTTTTTAGAAACCTAAAAATTACGAATTCGAATATGGAATATCAGACCCTACAACTGGTGATCACAAATCACAATGGGAAAAAAGGGAAAATGGTGTGGTGCACGGAATGTACAGTCTTTTAGAACCGGATGGTATAACCCGTGTTGTTGAGTACACGGCAGATAGCTTAAATGGGTTTAGGGCACTTGTCAAAAAAATCCCTCCGTACAACCACTATAAAGGTGTAACTCAATTACCACAATACTACGGTTTTAATAACAAGTATGCGCCACACGTACCAGTAATAAATCAAGAAATAGAAGAAGCCGCTCCGATTAAAGAGGATAATGAAACAGAAAACGTGGAAACGCATGAAAATGATGAAGTTGATGAAGATTCGGGGTATACTAGGGAGGATGATGAAAGTGATAGGTATGAAGCAGAAGATGAAGAGGAAAATAATAAATACTTTGCGCCCTATAATTCTGCCAATGATGACGATGAAGATGATTAGTTAGGAATACGTGTGAATTGTGATGTTAAGCTGTGATGACTTCAACCATTACTCATTATATTATAATTTAATATTAAAATAATAAACTTAAATACTATTTGAGAATTTATTACATTAAACTAGTCGATTCGGCGCGCTTTGCTGCGTTCCTTAATAAGTTCTTTTTCTCCATAGCGCAAAAACCCTTGCTAGATGCCAAATTTTATTTAAATCGGTTGAACGAGTAGATTGATAACACTCACAGACAGTCTCTTTTATATAAATACAGGAAAATAACTAATACATTAAAAACATTCTATCAACTGGTTGAATATTATTAATATAAATATTGATTTTAGAAAAACTTCTTATAATTTTTAACTTAATAGAATTCTGCAAAGTTTAGAAAATTCATTGTGTAGTATAATTTTTTGTACATATGCTGCTTATTTTGGATTTTTCTTCTTTGCTGTGGTAAATATCGATTTCATTAATTGATATATCTTTTCTTCCTCTTAATATGTCTCTTTCTCGATAATGCAAAAACACTTCGTAGATGTCAAATTTTATTCCAATTGGTTGAACGGTTTCGCAGTATATCGATCAATACTGTAGACAATCTCTCTCTCTCTCTCTCTCTCTCTTTATATATATATATATATATATATATATATATATATATATATATATATATAGGGTGGCTACTTTTATATTGAACAGTATTGCTATCTTGAAAACCATAGGAATTACAATGTCGGTTAAATGGGACAAAAGTTGCGCATAAAAGGGACCAACAAAATGTTGAAGACAAATCTATAACTCTTACTGTTTACGATTTATACAGGAAAACCAAAATATAAGAATTTTTAATTGTTGTATCTCCTTTATTTTAAAAGATATTAAAAATTGTATTTACATTTTTAATTTAAATTATGCATGCTATTCTGTAGTGGCGTCAAATTTTTTACAACGTTTCTTCTATTTAGGAAACCATCAACATTTTTTTAAATACGGACCAGTTTTTTCTACACTAAATTAATTACAATATCACCATACATACACCCCAAAATTATTTTTGATTGCCCGTCGTTTCGTCATATTTCTATCCATGATCAAAAATTTAATGAACATTTCAGCTGAAGCCGTACCTGTTTGTTAATTGAAAACCCGCTGTTAAGCACTAGTGCTTATCAACAAGAAACAAGGTTATTATTATGTACAGATTATTTAATCCAAAAAATTAAACAAATAACTAATATTATTATTGTCTGACTTTTTAATAATAATTAACAGAAACAAACTAACATAAATAAATTTATAAAAATTGTTCAAAATGGTCACCGGCCTTTTCAACACAAAGTCTCGTTCTTTCACACATATGCTCTGTTGCCCTAGCAATCATATCTGGATCTATTTGCTCGAAAGCTTCGACAATTTAAGCCCTTAGTTCGTTGATGCTTTGAAACTCATTATCATAAATTTTATTTTTAGGTAACCCCACAAAAGTAATCGACAGGATTTAGGCAAGGAGCGTGGTGACCACTTTCTGTTACCTCTTGTTCCGATCCATTTACAAATTGACGATTTAAGTAATTTCGAACTCTGTTAGCATTATGGGCCACAACCATCTTGCATAAACCATGTCATTTGTCGTCAAACCAATAATGGCATTTCATCTAACACTTCTTCTAATAGATTGATGAAATTATCGGCATTTAAATTTCCATCTATAAATTTAGGCCCTATTACAACGTTGCCAATAATGCCACACCACACATTTAATGAAAATCGTACCTGAGGCCACACCTGTCGAGTAAGATGAGGGTTGATTGTTGCGTAATAGTGCTTATTTTTTCTATTAAATATTCCGTAATTTGTGAATGTACTTTCGTCTGTCCATAGAATATTTTTATGGAACGACCTGTTGGTATTCAACTTACGTCTAAACCAGTTACAAAATGTCAGTCTACGGGCAAGATCATCTCTGTGTAACGTCTGGACTGGTTGGTATTTACAATCATGATATTTGTACTTTTTCAATATCTTTTTAACTCCTGATCTGGATATCCCACATTGTGTTGCAATATTTTTTGTCGAATTTTCTGGATTTACGTGTACTAATGCTAACACATTTATGTCGTTTATTGTACCTCTTCTTTGATGTGCCCGATTTAATTTAAACACACTACCTGTTTCAGTTACATTTTTAGATACCGCATAAATCGTATTTCTTGCGGGACAATTCCTATTTGGATATAAATTTGCGTATGTCTGCACTGCCACATCAACATTTCTATTATTTTTTATAAAAACATCGTACATATCTCGTTTTTCTTCTACAGAATAACGAACCATAATGTAATAATTATTATTTAAGAATAAATTTAACTAAACACTTCAAAAACGCTGGAAACTGACAAAGTAATTGACATTTATTCAACTATTTGAATTTCACGGCTCTCTTAATAACAACAAAAAAATTAAGCAGTCGAACCTACATTGAAAATCATAAATGAATATTTTAAAGAATTTCTACAGTCTTATGATTATTTCCATGCCATTTTTTTAATATTGTGTTATTTACCTTTTTGTTAGTTTAAATATCAATTACAACAAAGTAGGTAAACCCAATGAAATGGATCTGTAAGGACATTATTTAATAATTGATCTATTTCTTTCTTCATCTGCATATTACTGAAAACAATCTTCTTTGTACAAAAGAAATAGCGTTAACAAATAGACGAATAATAAACTAAAAAAGGGGGGGCTAATGCATATCCACCGAAATTTTATTTAACACAACAGGTACGGCTTCAGCTGAAATGTTCATTAAATTTTTGATGATGGATAGAAATGTGACGAAACGACGGGTAATCAAAAAATAATTTTGGGGGTGTATGTATGGTGGTATTGTAATTAATTTAGTGTAGAAAACAAACAGGTCCATATTTAAAAAAAAAATGTTGATGGTTTCCCTAAATAGACGAAACGTTGTAAAAAAATTTGACGCCACTACAGAATAGCATGTATAATTTAAATTAAAAAATGTAAATACAATTTTTTAATATCTTTTAAAATAAAGGAAATACAACAACAATTAAAAATTCTTATGTTTTGGTTTTTCCTGTATAAATCATAAACAGTAAGAGTTATTAAAGATTTGTCTTCAACATTTTGTTGGTCCCTTTTATGCGCAACTTTTGTCCCATTTAACCGACATTGTAATTCCTATGGTTTTCAAGATAGCAATACTGTTCAAAATAAAAAGTAGCCACCCGGTATATAGACAAATAACTAATAAATTAAAAGAAATTCTATTAAGTTAAACTGGTTGTGTATAATTAATATAAATATTGTTCTTAATTTTTAGCTGGTTAATAGAATTCTACAAAGCTTAAAAAATTCACTGTGTAGTGTAACATTTTTTATCTATGCTGCTTATTTCGAATCCTTTTTTTTTTATGTGGTAAAGTTATTTCGGTAGGTTTCATTAATTAATATACTCATTTTCCTTTCCCCATAATAAGTTCTTTTCTCAATTACGTAAGAACACTTCCTAGATGGCAAATTTTGTTCAAATCTGTTGAACGGTCTCTAGGTATATCGATCACACTCATAGTCCCTTTTGTATATACAGACAACTAACTAACAAATTTAAAGAAATTAAGCTATATTAAACTAGTTGAGTGTTGTTAATATAAATATTGCTTTTAGAAAAACTTTCCTTAATTCTTTAACTTATTGATAGAATTCTACAAAGTATACCAAATTCATTAAGTACTATAATTTTTTCGATAAATGCTACTAATCTTGGATGAATTTGTTTATTATGGTAGATTAATGTGGCAAATTATAAATTATTATTAATTTTATTAAATATATAAATAAAAAGGTCTCCTCGAGTAGGATTTGGACCAGAGTACCGCGCTAACCAACTGCGCTATCGAGATTCAAGCCCCAATCGATGTATGTATGTAGAACTGATGTAAATTATAAATATAATGAGATTATAATCAATCAGATTACACGTGTGTGCGCATGCGCGTTCGTGCATGTGTACGTGTGTGGGTGTGTATGTGTGTGCATGTGTGCGTGTGTGCGTGTGGGCGTGTGTGAGTGCGCGCGTGTGCTTGTGAGCGTATGTACGTGTGTGCGTGTTTGCATGTGTGAGTTGTGCGTGTGTGAGTTGTGCGTGTGTGCGTGTGCGCGTGTGTGCGTGTGTACGTGTGTGCGTGTGTGCGTGTGTGCGTGTGTGATACGGTCAATTTTGCAGTGAATAATATTCACAAAAGAGCCTTAAGAAGATTTCCATTACATGCGAGTAAAACTAGCAATAGTAAAAATACCTAAATTATTTTACATAAACGTGTGGGTTTGCCCTTACTATTTCAAAAGCGCTATAGACAATAATTTACATAAATCTTCCCAAGCACAAGAATAGTGACATTTTAGCTTAATATTAACGCCACTGCTCCTTGCACCAACAAAACCTTTTACCTTATTCAAAACCGTTCACAAATCTTAGCCTATCAGCTGTGCTCTATGGAAGTGTTCATAACAAAACCAACCATACAGGAAACGCGTCCTTATTTCTGCGACAGAATAGCAGCATTAGCGAAACTCGAACAAACTTATTAGCAACCAAATTTAAATTCTTGCGCACACTCTTAGGATCAGGGAGGTTTATTCTACCACAGTTGCGAGAATAACAGGGAGCTACAAAACTTTCGTTCATTAACGCTTTGTTAGATCAAAATTGAAGACCAATGTTAACCTCGACTGTCTATAACCAAACAAAAATGTCAAAAATTTTAAAAACAGAAAGCGCGCTAACACGAATCCAAACCTTTAATCTTAGAAAAACCGCGCATCAGCTATATCTTCTATGACCATCATTTAATACTTTAAGGTGATAACATTTCTTAGTCTGAATATGTAGCAAACTATCCTAATTTACTAAACTAGTAGGTCGATATTCGGACATCCCTTTCCTAATGGTATTGGTTGCAAGTTTTACTTTGCCAAATCAAGCTATTAATACATCGTTTTCTATTTACATAAACGCAAATCTTCTGTTCACCTTAAAAATCATATTGTACTTCGATAACTGTGCAAGTATCACTAATTGAAAAATTTTAAACACTCATCGCCGAGGTATCCCGAAAAACCATAAAAATGTTACCCACTGTACACTACTATCCTGATGATCAACAGTATCCTAAAATTTATTTCCACCGCTGACGCGACTGTAACAAAACAAAAGATTTCAACTCATTACATTCCTATATACCATACGCAGTATAATAAAGGGAAGGTATTGCGATCATCTATTTCATCCATTGCATCTATTTTAGCCATTTTTGGAACGCCGCCGTCTATCCATCCGTGTGTATATATGTGTGCGTGTGCTTGTGCGTGTGCGTGTGCGTGTGTGCGTGTGCGTGTGCGTGTGCGTGTCCGTGTGCGTATCCGTGTGCGTGTGCGTGTGCGTGTGCGTGTGCGTGTGCGTGTGCGTGTGCGTGTGCGTGTGCGTGTGCGTGTGCGTGTCGTGTGCTGTGCGTGTGCGTGTGCGTGTGCGTGTGCGTGTGCGTGTGCGTGTGCGTGTGTATGTGTGTGTGTGTGTGTGTGCGCGTTCGTGCGTGCATGCGTGAGTGCGTGCGTGCGTGCGTGCGTGCTTGCATACTGGTATTATGGCAAAATCGGCAATCCGTATCAACTTTTGGAACCTATAGGATCAACTGAAGTACCTGTTAACCTACACCGTTATCAAAATTGGCAAGTGAACAAGTCGTAAAGATGTCAATGTCAATTTGAAATTTCTCACACCCTATTGTAAATACCTAAAACTGCCGTGGCCGGTCATTTTGACCTCTGGACAAGAAAGGTAATTTCGATATATATTCTTTATATATTTTACACTTAATTGAGAAAGAAACATCAAAAAACACATTTTAGGTAAATATTCATTTTAATTAAATAAAAATCAAATTGATGCTAATATATGTAGAATTCGGTACAGTTTTACATGCCGTATTACGCTCTACAGTTTAAACAAACAACGGTCTTTGTTACACTTCCACATTTTCCACAAACATTTGTTACGCATTAAACAAACGTCAGCAGTTTTATTTTTGTCACATTTTTTAATTTGGCACTGATGACGTTCTTTAGGTTTCGTTGTATCAGATGTGCTGGTACCTGCACGAGAATCTTGTTTCGAATCAAAATACTCTTTTCTTAGTTCCTCAGCTAAAGTGAAAATAAAGTCTCTTCTTTTTATTTTACTGTCTACGGCTTCCTTATAAACTATCCAAGTGTTGATTGTGGCAACATCTAAGACATTGTAAAACACATGAACTGGCCATCTACGCGAACCAGCTTTCGTAGAATATTTTTTAGCCATTTGGTCCAACACAATTTCCCCAAACTTTCTTTCATTGTAATACAACACTGTCTCAAGTTTCTTCTTTTTGCCATCATCTATAGCCACAGTTGGATGTAGCGTACTTAGCAGTATGACATTTTTGGTAACTTTACCCTGATAAATTGACAAGTTGCTTTTATCATTTTTCATTACTGTGGTAGAATATAACTCTGCCCTTCTTCCTCGGTTCATTGTTTCTACTATTGTTGTGTTCTTTTTTGCCAGCATTGTTGCTAACTTTTGACGGGAAAAAAAATTGTCGGTAGTAACATTCATACCCATATTCAGGAAAGGTTCCATTAAACAACATATTCTGGAAGGGGTTGGTTGCTAGGACGCATATCATCTTTTCCTAAATAAGGAAAACCATTCAGGAGATATTTAGAATTCGTATCAACAGCTAGCCAAAATTTTACACCAAATTTATCAGGCTTATTCGCCATATATTGCGTAAATCTGCATGTAGCTTTAGTAGAAAACAGTTGTTCGTGTACTGTAATGTTTGCTTTACAGTTACTAATAAATCTATCCCATATTTCGGACGCCAAAGCAAACTTGTTACTAACTAGACGTTCTTTTCGTGTTGATCGAATATTAAATCTTAAAAACCTCATGATTTCATGAAATCAATTGCGTGACATGTTCTCACAAAAAAAATGCGGTCCCCAAGTAACAAACCATAAACTGTCAAGCTGTAATGTTTTTGCGCCGTAAGCACCACGAGCTAGCAATATTGCACGAAAAACGTCAAGTTCTTGAAGAGACAATGACCAGTTTGTATCATCTCCTAGTTGTCGTTTAGCTTCAATTTCAGTACATTTCGGAATGTGTTTAGCGTTGTGTTGTCTATAAACAATCGAAATGCACTTAGCACAGAGTTAGTAAACACATTTATTTTTGTATGAGTTGGTCCAGGGGTATTTCGCATAACGTTTATTTGAACTATACGGCCAACATAAGGTCCACGTGATCCCACAACTTCCCATATATCATTAGATTTGGATGATTGTTTACTCCCCACAGGTAAATGTATGTAATTTTTTCGTTTTGGATGGTGTTCAATGTCATCACTAATTTCATTAGATGTACAAGGATCAGAAGTGATATTATTTACGCTGACATCAGTCACTTTGTTCACTACTTTTGTCATCAACAGGAACAGCTTCATCACTTTCACCGTATTCGGAGTGGTTGTTATCTGCTTTTTGGGATTCACATTCATATAAGTTTTCCAACTCCGCTAGATAATCTAAAGCCTGTTGTTGTGTAAAACCGCGAGACAAATGTCCAGAACCGTAGTAGGCAAATTTGTTGGAATTACTATCTGCTAGCAAATACTTTCCCTGCAATTATAGACACTATTAAACACATTTATAATTGTATTCTTGGTATTGGGAAACACGATCGTGAAGTGAAATCAAAATGCACCACTACTAGGGTAGAATTCCATCCTGTCACTTTGCGCTTTTAGTATAATGTCTACCAACACAACACAACACAAGCATCCCGTATTAGTGACATCCATTTGCAGAAGGGCTGAGGGGGATAACCCATTTCATTTATAAATTCATAAAAATACAGTTCTCATCCTCTTACATTGCGCTTTTAGTATAATGTTTACAAACACAACACAAGCATCCCCTTTTAATAACATCGATTTGCAACGGGGCCGAGGGGGTTAAATTCCACCCCATTTCCTTTGTAAATTCATAAAAATACAGTTCCCAACCTGTCACTTTTCACTTTTAGTGTAATGTCTACCAACGTACGCATGCCCTTTTAGTGGCAACGATTGCAAAGGGACTGAGGGGGTTAAGTTCCACCCCATTCGCTTCATAAATTCATAAAAAGTACAGTTCTCATCCTGTCACTTTATGCTTTTGGTATAATGTCTACCAACATGGCACAAGCATTCCGTATTAGTGACATCTATTTGCAGAGCGGCTGAGGGGGTTAAATTCCACCCCATTTTCTTTATAAATGCATCAAGAATACAGTACTCATCCTGTCACTTTGCGATATAGAATGTCTACCAAGACAAGCATGCCCTTTTAGTGGCAACGATTTGCAAAGGGGTTGAGGGGGTTAAATTCCACCCTATTTCCGTAATAAATTCATCCTGTCACTTTAAACCAACACAATAAGAGCATTTCCTGTTAGTGGTATCGACCTGCAAAGGGACTGATGGGGTTAAATTCCGCCCCATTTCCTTTATAAATTCACGGAAAACACTGTTCTCATCCTATCACTTTTAGTATAATGTCTACTAACACAAGAAAAGCATCCTGTATTAGTGACATCTATTTGCAGTGGGGCTGAAGGGGTAAAATTCTACCCCATTTTTTTATAAATGCATAAAGAATACAGTACCTATCCTGTTACTTTTCTCTTTTGATAGAATGTCTACCAAGACAAGCATGCCATTTTAGTGGCAACGAATTGCAAAGGGATTGGGGGGGGGGGGGGTTATATTCCACCCCATTTACTTTATAAATTCACAAAAAATACGGTTCTCATCCTATGAGTTTACGCTTTTAGTATAATTTTCTACTAACACAAGACAAGCATCCCGTATTAATGAGATCTATTTGCAGAGGGGCTGAAGAGGATAAATTTAATACCATTCCAATAAAAAATTCATAAAAAGTAGAGTACTCACCCTGGCACTTTGTGATTTTAGTGCAATGTCTACCAACACAACACCGGCGTGTAGTTTTATTAGTGTAATGTCTAGCAACACAGCACATCTGTCTTCATTGTCTTCATTTTACATGTTAAATCAGGAAAATAGTATCAGTAATGAATATCCTTAGGGTGGGTGACAATCGGTTTATAAAGATGATGGTTTTTTAAAAAGTTTAAACACCGGAATTGAATTTCTTAATATTAAAATTTCATATTTTAGTGCAAAAGGTCAGGTCAGTCTCTACTTATCGAGAGGAGGTTTTATTTTCACATACAAAGATGCTGGGTCGAGACATGTTTAAGTGATGTAGAGCAACTTACTAATTTGAGGTTCTCAAATTTTCAAGCAAGAAAATTGGGCCAGTCTCAAAATAAAATGTCCCAGGGGGATAAAGCCTGTTTTCACTTACAGTTGCTGGGTGCTAGAAAAGCTACAATGGGATCTGTCAAAATCATGAAACAGATTTCCTTTGGTATTGTAATAGTTCCCCAAGATGTCATTTTATTAGAAAAGTTACTTGACACTTGGCGACTGGCGTTGTTTAATTGCGTGGATATACAAAATCACCAACTTATCCATGTATGTGAGAAATACGATTTGTCTAGGTGTGCTTTGTGTTTGAAATCGCCTTTTCAATTTCTTTATTGTAATAGAATTGTAAATTTTAAACATATACATATGTAGGTACAGAAGGTTATGCAATCGACTTTTTTTTCACTATCGCTAAATTGACTCATTAGCTCATTTTGCAACTTTTGGCCAAGTCTCACCAAGATGCTGTCTGTGTGTCTGTGTGTATGGATGTATGTTAGTATCCGCGATAACTCCAGAAAGAAAACACCTACGTACTTAAAATTGTTATTTAGAAATTATTAGCAGTCGAAAACTCAATCACTTGATACTATTTACAGTTTTATTATCATTAGGTTTTAAAAATAGAACGTTTAATTTATTTTTTAATAAACATTCCTTATTTAGTGTAGCGAAGTTTAGAAGTTAGCAGTCCTAACGGAAAAAAATACATTTCCATCGAGGTAAAGATTAGTTTACTATATGTTTAACTTTAATAGTGTATGGACCACATAGAGAATATACAGGTATAAGCGTTAGTGTGCGAGTGAGAGAGAGAGAATGTGTGAGTAAGAGAGAGAGAATGTGCGAAGTTCTAGGCCACACCCCATTCAAGGTCAAGGCGGCGTTGCGTGCCAAACCTAAAAATAGAAATGTCATCATTTTACAGTTATTTGAAATCTTCAAGGTAAAAATAGATTGTTGACCACGCAGGCTTTTGACCTTGATCCCATTTCTATTTTCAAAGTACTATTTCAAACTGATTTACATACTTTAATTTTGCCACTGCTGGCAACACTGTTTTAGACCCTCCAATCAACTACGTTACCCAGAGATAAAGTCTGATCCGCGTAAAATCAATAGATGTAATCTTTGGAACACACTTGTAATGTCAAAAAATGCATCACTTTGTAAGCTCTTTAACTGTACAAATATAAAATTTAATTCTTTGTCCCTTTTTGGACTCTCAGCGGAGTTCGCAACCTGCACTACTTTGGTGTGTGATGTTACTAATTGAAAATATAATAATTTGTAACAATTTATTCACATTAATAACGATACGAAAAATAAGAAAACAATACTGCAGCTAAACAAAATGAAATTAATATTCAAGTTAATACATGTAAATAAAACAAGACTTAAATTAGTCATTAATATCATCATACCAGTGTGGGTGATGTGCGCTTAATTCTTCGCCGCCTCTGTCGGGATCCTCTGGATCCGATACCAATCCTATTCCTGGTATCGCTTTCTGGAATTATACTAATTAAATACAGAAACCCTGAATATCTACTTCATAAGTGAACGTGTTAATTAAGGTAAAATAATGAAAAGGGGTGCAGTAAGCTTTGTGCGATATGAGTACAGGATTTTGAAGAAGTTGCTACAGGTGAGTATTTTATTTTCATTTAAGTCTTGAATTAAGTGACAATGGGTATGAAAAGCTATAATTAGGTTATCAGCTCATTACCACTGTGAACTAAGGGTTTTGTACGGTTGGATAAATTATAGCAAAGAAGTTATTAATATGTTGTTATTCATGAATTGAGTATTTTGCAATGAAAATATTAATTATGGTTGGAATTTGTCCTTGTAGTTTTTTTTGTACTTAAATGAATACAAATCGGGTTGATGTAGAGTAAATTTGCAATTACTGCAGTATAAATGAATGAAATGTGATTACACGGGTGCTTGAAATAATCATATCTGGTAAATGGACAATTATGTGATTGATGTTCGATGGGTCCTAATTGACCAGATGTGTTTGTGAGTATTCGATATAGATGAGCTTGATGTTTTGATGGAGGTGGAAAATTGAATGTGGTGATCTGTAAATACATGCAAGAGAATTCAAGTGGAGGTGTAGATGATGGATTTTGGCTTATAGGGTGGTTAGTGCAATTCCAGGAATAAGAGGCAGCGGGATGAATCAAGAGGAGAGATATGTGGTGTGGACGTGAGTATTAGTTGGACTTGGTGGTCGTTGGGGATATGTTTTTACGCTCCGATTCACTCGACTTGCAATTTCCTCAATACAATCTTTACTCTAACTTTCGATATAAAGAAGGCGTATGTGCCAATATCAAGGACAGCATTGATTGCAAGAGGATTTCTTCCTTGGAAAATAAACATTTCCACGTGATTTGGTTTAAACATTCTGGTCCTAAATTTGTGAAGTTTTACTGTTGCATTTATAGGTCTCCTAAATACAGTAACTTTCAAGCCTTCTTCGACTACCTTAGTTTGAAAGTTGACTACCTTCTGTCTCAGTTTCCATCTTGCGATATCTCAATTGTAGGAGACTTCAATGTTCGTAACTCTAATTGGCTTTAGTTTTCATCTACTACTAATTCTGCTGGTCACAGTGCAGAAACATTTGGTATTTCTTGTGATCTCATACAAATGATGAACCCACAAGAATCCCTGATAACCCTAACCATACTCCACATCTTCTAGATCTCTTTCTTACATCAAACCCACTGTTTATAAAACCTCCGTTCGCTCCCCTTTAGGTCTATCTGACCATTGTCTAATAGAAATAACTTCAACTGTCCCTAATTGCTCTGTTGTTCGCAACACTGATAGAACATTCTGGTGATTTAAGTCAGCTAGATGGAGCGATTTATTCGCAACCTTTCATGGCATGAATTTTGATTTAAGTCGTCCTCGTCTTCGGACATTGCTCTTTCAATATCTGAAGTCATCCTCGTGGGCAAGTTCTATTTGACTCTATGTCTTCTGGAAAATTTCCTTCATCGTGGAAGTTACAAATGTTCAACCTTTTCTCAAAAAAGCGATAAGACCCATCCTTCGAACTATCGACCAACTGGCAACACTTCTATTTTGTCTAAATCATGGAAAAGCCATCAATCAGCAACTGCCTTTGTTCCTCGAAACTAACGAACTCCTTAGTGACCACTAACATAGGTTTAGGCAGAATTGTTCAACAGGTAAGTTTCTTTCATATGTTACTCAAGTTTGGAACAACTCTAGTTTCCAAGATAAAAACGAATACGTTTCGTAGTTGATAACTGTTTTTTAAAAAAAGTTAGTATTAACGCGGATGTGCCACAGGGATCAGTTATAGCGCCTACACTTTTTCTGCTATATATAAAAGACCCTTCTTCAGCAAGTAACCCTATCTATTACTTTTCTGATGGCAGCACTCTTCATCGTAGTTTATCTCAGTCTACCCATAATGGTAATCCACCTTCTATGACAAATCAAGACATTAAACCTGAAATGGCAGACATTTAATGTATGCTTGAATGGAGAAACAGTAATCTAGTTAAAGTTAATGCTAATAAACTGAGTGTTGCCTTGTGTCCGCCAAAAAGATCGATCATTTCCTGTTGTAGGTATGAATGGCTCAGATCTTAAGTTTTCAGACTCTATTGCTCTGTTAAGGATGACTGTATCTTCAAATCGATCATGGGTTAACCATCTCCTGTCAGTTACCAAAACACCTGCTCATAAAATAGGCTTTTCGTACAGAGCTAAGCAGTACTTTACCTCCCGACAACTCTTTCTGTTGTTTAAGGCCTAAATTCGAACTCATCTAGAATATATTTCTCACCTCTGGGTTGGTGCTTCCCAATATGCTCTCGATATCGTTGATTAGATTCAAAAAAGGGCGATTAGGCTTATAAATGACCCGTCCTTAACTTCTAACAAACAGTCCCTTGAGCATGGAAGAATCGTTTCAGTTCATAAGTATGCAGTACAAATCTCCACTTATCGTACCAAACAGGCGCAATCCACATTCTCCTACACTCTAGAAGGATCTTCCTAGTTCCTGCTTTCCTCTCACTTATGAAATGGAAAAATTTAACGTAGCTATTCATAGAAATATCTTGGATATTCAATATCCCTCTATCCATCCTCCTAAGTGTTCCTGAGTGCTTTAGCACGATAGGCCAAATTTAGCCTGCTTAGGTCCACAATTATTAAGAAAATAATAATCTAGTATATTTTCGGCGCCTTGAACACCGGCAATGGTATTAATACTTAGGACAGCTAAGTGATGGTAGTTTGTACGAGAAGTAGTTATTTATCCGATTGTTACAACACTATTAGTAATAATGACGTCTCTCGGCAATCTTCAGTACCCTCCTCGGGGAGTAAGACCGTACAAACGGTTACGTCTGACTATTGTTCGATCTAGTATATATAAATGGGATTTGTGGTTGGATCGGAAAGTAATTATTTATCCTGGGCATAACTGCTGTCCGTAATAATGACGTCTCTTTGCAATCTTTATGTACTCTCCTCGGGGGTCAGCACCAAGAAGACCGTACCAAAGATTACTTTTGATCGCAATTTGGGAGTAAAGGGTATGAGGATTGGATCCGGATCGCGAAAATGGGCATGAATACTTTAGGATATCAGGAAATGAATAGGCCGTTTATAATAATCGGTAGGATTCAGGTGGCTCAGGATACCAATTAAAAATAATAATAATGTTTAAGATTCTATTTAACCCAGGATATTAATAATAATAATATCAGGAATAATGATAGAAGTAAAGTTAGGATGCGGGCGATCGAGTATTTATAGGGATTTGAACGGAGTGGGAAAGGAGTGTGCAACTGATATTATAGTTGCAGCAGAACATAGGAAATAATTTTTGGTAGGAATTATTTAGTAGGATAGGAAAATTTATTGGAAGAATTTTCAGGATCATTACAACTTGCGTAGGTAGCTATTGAGTTATCCTGCTAACAAAGAAAAATACCGGCAACTACATTGACAATGCATTCACCGAAAATTCTTCTTAAATGATTTTTTTTGGATTCCTCAGTTTATGAAACGCAAAAATTTTTTTGCAGTTGTTTGAGATAAAAACACTTGCGGAAAAGCAACAAATGACGTAATGGTTCTCAAAGCACGAAATGGCAAATAACTACCTTAGTTGTGTTGTGTTGGTGCACATACCAACAGCGCAGCGCAAAGTGACACGATGGGAACTCTACTTTTTATGAACCTTAAAGGAAATAGGGTGGAATTTAGCCCCCTCAGACCATTTACAAATCAACGCCACTGAAATAGGATGCTTGTATTGTGTTGGAAGCCAAAAGTGACAGGATGAGAACTGTATTTTTATGAATTTATAAAAGAAATGAGGTGGAATCTATCCTTCTCAGCCTCCATGCAAATCGATATGCTTGTGTTGTGTTGGTAGACATTATACTAAAAGCGTAAAGTGGCAGAATAAGAACTGTATTTTTTTATGAATTTATAAGGGAAACGGGGTTAATCCCCTCAGCCCCTTTACAAATCTATGTCACTAATACGGGAGGCTGGTGTGGCCTAGGTGACGTTTTCCCATTGTCTGAGGAAAAATTTATTAGTAACACAAATAATACAGTAAATAATTTGGGAAGAGATCCGGCCAAAATACGTTAATTTACAAACTTTAAAATTTCCTAGGTACGTCTCTGACAGGCAGTCTTTTAACCCGCACTGCTTAAAGTACTATACTACATATGGAGTAAACTATTTTTAATTAAGAGGAAAATTTAGATCTATCATTTACAGGAGAAAATGCTAATAATCCATGACAGGATTATTTTAACGGGATTAAGTTAATGATACTGAAATTATTTACAGTTTGTAGAAAGCGAATTGGTAACTTTATTACTATTATAAAAAGAAGAGAATGAAACGGCGCTTTATTATAAACTATTTACGAGGTTTCCTGGGTTACGCATAGCGGTTTATTTGGTGTCATTAGCTTTTTTTTTTTATGATTGTGGACCTGAACAGTCTAATAGCCTATCGTGCTAAAGCACTCAGGAACACTTAGGAGGATGGATAGAGGGATAATTAATTGCCAATAGATGCCTATGAACAGCTACCTTAAATTTTCTCATATCATAAGTGAGAGGAAAACAGGAACTAGGAGATCATTCCAGAGTTTAGAAGCCGTGTAGAAAATGTGGATTGCGCCCGTTTGGTACGACAAGTGGAGATTTGTACTGCATACTGATGATGTGATTGAGCGAACCGAGTGTTTCTCGCAAAGATAGCCGGAGATGGTATCAAAGAATGTAATTCACCAGCACAATAGCCGTTGTAATAACGATAATACAAAGAAAGAACTGAAACCATTCTTCTATGATCAAGGGACTGTAGCTTGTAGTGCCTCTGACTAATTCATTTTTTTTTTATCAGAGAAAGGTTTTATACGTGGAATGTAAATGACATACATTTTTCTAACAATTTTGATCGGGATTAAATTTGACGAGACATCGAATTACCGGGATACATATAGGACAGATTCTTGGATACTCTTTTACTGCCAGGGTTAAATATTTAATTACAGGCTTTTGGTTAATCGGGGACACTCTAAGTGTTAAACAACGGTTCATAATTGAAACAAAACAGGAGACTCATTAAGTCTAATGGGATGAGTGGTGTATATTATGCGAGTTTTAACTCATTCGAAAAATGATTCGCCTTCACGCGGTAAATATAATAGGGTTTTAACCTTTAGGAAATACTTTTCGATAACGAACAACCAAAACGTCCAAATGTATAACCACGCAAGTATACAAATGCAGCGATATCTTGTAAAAAGCGGCAAGCAGTCTGCATAACTATCTGGTGTAATTGGAGGTTAGCTTCCAAAACAACGTTTACTTAGCCTGTTCAATGGTTTTCCCCTAGGTTCAGAACCCCTTTCATGTGACACGGATATATAATCACTGTAGTTAAAAAAAGTTTGGACTGAACATACGATAAGACCAGTTCTAACAATAACTCATCCAACACGAAAGTACTCAAACAAGCAAGAAAATATACAAAAGCAACAAAAATATGCAAACAAGCACACACGCAAACACCAAAACAACGTAGCCATTATACTAAAAGCGTAAAGTCACATGATGAGAACTCTATTTTTGATGAGTTGTTAAAGCAGGAAGGGTGGAATTCTACCCTAGTTGTATAGTTTGATTTCACTTCTAAGGTGTGCCTGTATCGTGTTCCCCAATACAAGGAATACAATTACAAATGTCTGTAACAGAGTCTGTAGCTGCAGGGAAAATATCTGCTAGCAGATAGTAATTCTAACAGTCCACCTATTGTAGTTATCAATATGTTATGTAAAAATTAGAACATTTATATTACATTGGTATTAAAACATTTAAATTAAAAAAAATTATTTACTGTCAGTGTCACTCTCAAAAGTGGATTGTACAACCTCAAAACGTTTTTCAATTTCCCAGCACTATATCATAGATACTTTGGCATGTTTAATCAATTTCTTCCAATATGTCGCATCAATTCGTTGCAAGTATTTCATCCATATTTATTTTACATGGTCATCGCCAAATTTGGAATTATGTCTTCCCATATTTTTGCTGTAGTGTTCTTTGCAGTTTGCCCACACCAGTTCAATTGGATTAAATTGACAGTGATATGGTGGTAACCGTAATACTCTGTGTCCACACTTTATGCTATTTGATTTATTTCGTACGTCTTTGGTATCGCATTATCTGCAACTAATTCCAGTAATTCCTTCTTAAACATGCTATATTCATAAGGTATGTTGTGCTTTAATAGAAAATTACATATCTCTTCTTTCTTAGATGAATTATATGGTATTCTTTCTAGAGGTTTCTCTTTAGTTTGCAATTAAATTATTTTCAAACCATTTTGTAAACAACTCCTCACACACATCTCCATGAAAGTTTGCACTTTGTGACTTTGTAGAAAACAAAAGTAAAGCATTGGAAATAAATTCATCTTTATTATCTACATAAACAACTATAACTCTAAAGATACAGTTATTTTATTAGGAATTATAATGTAATTCACCCATTGACTTTTTCTTCACGCTTTCCTTAGATTTAACATGCCAGCTTCTTTTGTGCGATCCTCGACTGGAAATCCAAGTTTCATCTAAAAATACAGGATTGTATAATTTTTCTTCTTTCTTTTTGTAATATTCTCTTAAGAATCGTACACGATTGGCAGCAAACTCCTCCTACCATCATCTACTTTAGATGAAAAGCCAATGGAATGTAAGAGACATCTTAAACTTGATCTACTGAAATCGAAAACTTGACTATCGCTTAATTCTTTTTGTAATGATGACAGCGTAACATGTATTCCTACAAAAACACGTACAGTGCATCCCATTTTGGTTGAGACAGCAAGATATCTCGGTTGTTGTTGAAGATAGAACCTTGCGGTTTCCGCGGTCCTGTGCCACTTTTTTGTGAAACTCAAGATGGCCTGACGGATTTTGCCTAACTTCTTTCGTTTATAAATTACAGGGTGTTTTGAAAATCCACACTTTTGGATCCCCTAAGAAGTTTCTCAGCGATAATGTCAAATTGAAAACTTGTCCCATAGAGAATTTTAAGTAGAATCCAGGGGCGCGCTCAATTTTTTTCGGGGTATCGTTATGGAGATAAGACTCAAACTTATGATTTTTCAATGCAACACCCTGTATTTTATTATCTCATTAAATTACTTATTTTTTTCTTTCGAAATGATATACAATATATAAACATGAAGTTTTAAAAATGCTCCAAAATTACTAAAACATTGAATATTAATAGAGTGCCATGGATTTCAAAGTTTTACTACAGGGATTATTATTTGTGATTTTTTATAGTAGGTCATGGATGCTACAAACACTGTTGTTGACTTTTGGAGCATTGTTTTATCAGGTGACTGTGGAGAAATCAATACATCTGCTGTCATGATGATAAATTTTGATGCGTTTCATTGTGTTTGTGTTTGGCGATTTTGTTAATTGTGAAATTATGTAATGGTTGAAAGATTTTTCAGAACAACGAAAAGTATGATATCATACAATGTTTCAATCAATGCCATGAAAATGTTGACGAAGCATTAGAATTATATTTAAACAGGTAAACTAGTAATTTACAATAAGACATTATATGACTTATTGTTTTAAAACGTTAGATATCCAGAGAGGCGTCAACCTAGTCGAGCAACGATATTTCGACTAAAGAATAATCTACTAAATTATGGTGCGTATTCTAAACCCCGACCCAAGACGTATAACAAGGAAAATAATGAAGTCTCCTCAGACTTCTTGTATGAAGTTAGAAAATGACAGTGGCGTTCCCCGATTACGGGTACAAAGAATTAAAAAAACACAAATTGAAACCCTACATAGTGAATATTGCCCAGCATTTATACCTTGGTGATGCAGCGAGGCGTGTGAATTTCTGTAATTGGTTTTCGAACCAAACTCGAAGGGACAATAATTTTGCGAGTAAAGTCATATGGTCAGACGAATCCCATATAAGCAGTGCCGGTTTATTTAACAGGCAAAATACAAGGCACTGGTATGATGAAAACCAACACCTAATTTTTGAGAACAACAACAGGGTCTGTTTCTTATTGGGGACATCAATAAAATACCGCATTTTGAAGGGCTCTCAACGCGAATAAGTACTTGGCAATTTTAGAAGAAGTAATACCAGAATTCCTGGAGAATGTTCCCTCGCCTATCTTAATGCCATTTACTTCCAACAAGATGGTGCCCCTGCCCACAATTCAAGGTTGATTGGCCGTTTTAGAAGAAACTTTCCAGGACCATTAGATTGGAACAAATGGACCCATTAGGTGGCCTGCAAGGTCACCTGATTTGTCAGTGTTGGACTTTTTTGTGGGTTTTTGAAAATAAAATATACGGTAAGGCACAATAATATTGAAGAACTTCGTACAACAACAGAGGCAGTTTTCCAGAATTAAAAATAGGCCTTTCAAAATTTTAAATGCATTAAGACGTATTAAGAAATAGTGTCAATTGTGTCTTAGGGAAAATGGACATCAATTTGAACAATTCAATGAATAAGTTACCGAATAATTTCGAAATGAAATAGTATGAGTAAATATTTAATTAGTTGCTTATTCTACATTATGAACTTTTATTACTATTTATTTGTTGCTATTAGTTACCTACGTTTTGTGTTTTGTTAGTGAATTAGTGTTAGTAATGTTCTTGTTCCTTTCATGGAAAAATCACAAGTAGTATTTCTTCAATTTGAACTTTTTGTATGAAAAATCCATAGCCTACTATTAAAAATCAATGTTTTAGTGATTTTGGAGCATTTTTGAAGAATTTATGTTTATATATTATAATAATTTTGAAGGAAAAAATAAGAAATTTAATGATCTGATAAAATACAGGAGTTCCATTGAAAAAATCGTAAGTTTGAGTCGTATCTCATAACCATATCCCGAAAAAAAATTGAGTGCGCTACTGAATTCTACATAAAATTCTCTATGAGACAAGTTTTCAATTTGACATTATCGCTGAGAAACTTCTTAGATATGTAGGGGTTCAGAAAGTGTGAATTTTAAGAACGCCCTGTAACTTATGAACGAAAAATCCGTTCAGCACATCTTGAGTGGCACAGGACCGGGAAAACCGTTCTATCTTCAACAACAACCGAGATATCTGGCTGTCTCAACCGAAATGGGATGCACTGTATGTACAGGGTGTCCTATTTTCGATGTAATTGAACATTTCAATATCTCGACTCGTTTGGGAAATATAGGGTATTTTTCGTTTTATGCCGTTTTCTTTAAAATACCGTAACTTTTTGTTTGTGAATATTTAAAATTTTGATGAAAACATCTTTTGTTCCTTTTTATGTGCAATTTAGTGGCGTACTCGATTTTTTCTAACTTAATTTGTTTCCGAGTTACAGACCATAGTTGCATTTTTTAAATGGTAACCATAGTTGGCTATGACTCTATTAATTAGAGATTTCTTTTAGCTTTCTGAAAATATATAGTTTCATATATTTTCTCGGTAAATAAGAAAATTATAAACGATTTTTTGAAAAACACCTCTTGATCAAATCACGTATGTTAGTATAGTTTCATATATTCAAAAGGAAGTATATTAGTATGCGCAGAACTTATTTTAAAACTAGATAAAATGTCCTCATAGTATTTTATGCCATATTAAAACTTATTGATTTAGAAAAAATAACAACATTTTTATTTTATAACAGTTTTTCTTATTTTAGATATTGTTCAAACTGATGTCCATTATGATGTAAACAAACTTCACATCAGCGCGAAATACACTCAATTGCCTTAATGAAATGAATAGATGTATGCCTTAAATCTTCAAATGCTGCCCTGGTTGAATTGACCAATTGTTCGTATGTTACGTGGCGAGTATGATATATTTTATTTTTAAAATCCCCACAAAAGAAATCCAGTATTGAAAGATCTGGAGATCTTGCTGGCCACTGAATAGGTCCGTTATTGCCAATCCATTGATTGTTAAAGTTTCGGTTTAAGTAATCTCGGACTAAAACAGTATTATGACAAGGCGCACCATCTTGTTGAAAATAAACATTTACCTTTGCGCTAATGGAATTTCATCTAGCAGTTGTGGAAGACAAATGTTTAATATATCCATATACCCTGGCCGTTAAGGTTGCCATTAAAATGTGGTAAACAAATCTACCGCTCAAAATAAAGCATGATACATTAAAACCAAATCTACCTTGATTTTGGCGTGCTAATGTTACAAAATTGTTATTTTTGACCAATATCGATTGTTGTTGCGATTAAAAATTCCTGCACTCGTAATATGACTCTCATCAGACCAAATGATATTGCGCCCAAAATTTTGTCTAATCTGTTCTAAATACCAATTACAAAAATAATTCGCCGTTCTAAGTCACCATCATTAAGGTGCTGAATTACTCTTTTTTGTACGGAGTATAATTATATTTTTTAAGATTTTTGTACTCTTGATTTAGATACGCCAACTTCTGTTTCTATTTGTCGGCAGGAGGTATTAGGATTTTCTTCAACTCTTGCTAAAACAGTTATTTCGTCGTCTTGTTGGTTCATTTTTGCATAATTTTTATCCTAGGCTTCTCAAAAGATCCCTAAGTTAATAGATGTTCTTTTAATCTGGCGAATATATTCTTGTTGGGATGTCTTCGTTCAGGGAATCTTCAATAAAGTAGCTTTATTATTTTGCGTTTTTATAAATACTAGCATGATTAAAGTATTAAACGCTCAACCTACCTATTAAAATATGCCTCTGCAGCTTGGTCTGCATTAAAATTACACTGATAGTATATGCCAATCATATCTAACTTTCATAATTTTCATACTTCGTATTATTGACAGCCATCACAAAAAGTTATTAACTTGAATAATTAATTATTTAAGCAAAGTTTTGAAACAATAAATCTAATCACATTTACGTTTCCACCATTTATTTATATGAAACAACTGCGTGAAATGTCAAATAACTAGCAACGAATGCGTGCAGTAAACAAAGGTCCATAGATGACTTGATCAAGAGGTATTTTTCAAAAAATCGTTTGTAATTTTCTTATTTACCGAGATAAATATATGAAACTTATATTTTCAGAAAGCTAAAAGGAATCTCTAATTAATGGAGTCATAGCCAACTATGGTTACCATTAAAAAAAATACAACTTTGGTCTGTAACTCGGAAACAAATTAAGCTAGAAAAAAATCGAGTACGTCACTAAATTGCACATAAAAAAAGGCACTAAAGACGTTTAAATATTCACAAATAAAAAAGTTACGGGATTTTAAAGAAAACGGCATAAAACGAAAAACACCCTATATTTCCCAAACGAGTCGAGATATTGAAATGTTCTTTAGATTATTAAATTTGTTTCAAAAATCGCTCCAAGAGTCCCGACCATGATTTTACTCTATCTATTTGAGAAATACCTAAAATCCCCCAATTACATCGAAAATAGGACACCCTGTACAGTACTGGACATGTCTTTAATGCTAGTATTTACATTTTGAATGCATTTCATAAATTTTTCGCTTTACAGCATCCTTCACATAGTCATCAACTTTTTTGGACCGTTTTCTCCGCTTAGCTGGTGACTGTGGAGGTTTATTTACTTTTTGGGCTTCTGTAACTCTTTTTTTATAGTACTAATTGTATTTATACTAACCCCACATGTTTCACAAATGCGCTAAAAGTAGTCCCTCTAAGTATCATATTTTACACAATAATCTACTACATACCTGCATAGAAGATTCAAATGGAACGAGTGCTCCTTGATTGTCCCGTTACCGTTCAAAAGAATTAAGAACGTTCATAACTACGAGTTGCGCTTGAATTTTAAGGTGCTTATTACGTAGCATATCTAAAATTTTGTAAATTTTATATAAATTGTGTAAAAATGTTACCAAATTACCGATAACTCACTGTAACATAACTAGATTGTTTTGAAAAAAGAACTGCTTTTTATAAAAAGTAAAGTAAAAACCCATGATTTCAAAAAATTCTGGGAGTGACTGATGATGCTTCTTTGTTTGTCTTGTGTTTGTATGGCCATCTTCTCTAATACATATACTTCAGAGAGAGATAAAAATATATAATTTTATTAAAGAGTTTTATATCGATGAGTCATACCCACTTATTTGAATCAAACTTTATTTATTATCTGCTCTCTTCACACCGGTCGTGGAAGTGCTGGTTCCACTTTTTTTTCATAATAGTGCTATTTTAGACTAATGTCTTTTTGAGAAAATATGTTCCAAAATTTTTGAAACCTTAATTACTTACTTGCTCTAGCGGACAACCTAGCAACTTGAGAATTATTTCCAGCTTTTTGTAATATGTAGTTTGATTATGACTTTTGCTCAAATCTCTGCGATAATCTATTACCAAGGTACGATCGCTGGCCGACCTTACTGGGTCACGTGGTATATTAAATTTGTGCTTGATTGTATATGTTTCAACGTTTTTGTAAGTTTTGTTAGAAAGTATCCTTACATCACATTGATCATAATTAAGGATTAATAATTTAGATTATTTTTCGTTGCCACGTTAATTTCTTGGGAGTGGGTTTTGTGGTAAAATTTTTGAAGTACGCACAAAAAACAAATTGAAGGCCATTTTTTTTTCATTCAAAGATACGTGTCAATAATTATTATTAAATTTTTTAATATTAGAAAGCCTACTGGAGCTGAGCGATTATTCGACAAACCGTTACATAAAAAAATTGTACCACCAATTACAATTTAATTGTATACTTCTTTATACACTGACAATAGAGGCGTCAACCTGTATCATTAACACCCTTCACTAATTATACATTTTTCATCAAGAGTATATTCTTTTAACTCTAATTCAAACGTAACGAAAGGCGTTCCTACATTAAGCAGTCAACATGTCCAGTCATTTTGAGAAAAAAAGATTACATAATATCCTTTAATGCTTTTAATATATAAATTACAGATATCGTTTAAATTATTATTATTTGTTAATGCCTTGTTGATTCTTAATGTCTATATAAAAGGTTATCCTAATAGCATTTTAATTATAATTTGAATCTATTTACATAAACGTTCAATTTCTATTGTATAAATCCATAATAATAAAGCCCAAAATATTTTCATCAACCTTCTCTACAAACACAAATTTTTTTTATGGCAAGAAAAAATATCACCAAATTTTAGATACGTATCTCTATCTAACTGTTGAAAGATAAAAGAAATTTTGTTAATTTATCAACCACCCGCACAAATTTTGACATTTGGGCGCGGTCTTGCACGCAAAACCATAACCACTGACCACCCATGGTGTTCGCTACCCTTTTTATAATTAACCCCTTCATTTATATAAAAATTGCAAAAGGTTATTAAATACCTTAAACCCACAAGCAAATTGTCGTTATTCGGAATTTTAGATTAAGACTTTATTGTAGTAGCCAAATAAAAATCATTAATTATATGATGATGTTTTTCTAACAAAAAAAAAAATTAGATTTGATCTTAATAGGTAGGTGTATCAAAATAATTTTTAGTTTACTGTCCGCGAAATTGCTAATTACGTATTTAAGGATTACGTTCTTTAATATACTCATCTTTTTTCTTCATTTAAGATTACCTTGTTTAAAAATCTATTAAAAGTCAAAAATTACCGTTCTGGCTATTTCTAAATTACGCTTGTATCCATATTATTATAACCCTGTTGTCCTAAAAATATCAATTATCGTACAAAGATTCCAGCAGTGACAGTGATGAGGTAAATTGAATAAAGGGGCATTTTTCAATTTATTAAAATAATTTGGGTTTTTATTTTACTAAGCTAGAAATAATTATTTTGGGAAATCTTATATAAGTAAAAATTGTATAGTATCGTAATGATATAATTCGTACGTTGGGTTTTATCAATTTTAGCTTGGCCTACTTTTTGTTAGATTAATTACGTGTATTTAAAAGTAACGAGTATTATTACCAGATCATCTGGAAATAATTTTAGAAATGTGTTAGTATTCAAATCAATCGTAGATGTACCGAGTACTGGAAGATGAAAAATTAATGAATGCAAAACATTGGATTTACAAATTGAAAATATTCATTAACCTAGCTGACGGTAGTTGTATTTTTTAATTCCTAAGTTGAAATGTAAAATTATGCGATATATATATATATATATATATATATATATATATATATATATATATATATATATATACATACAAAGTATAATATTTAAATGAGTACCACAACTTAAAAATAAAAAAACAAACTTTAAATATACCATGCTTAAAATAATTTCAAAAGAGGTCATTAAACACAGGTAGCAAATATTTATACTTGAAGTGTATGTTGTAAAATGTCAAGAATTTCAATTCTGTTTTTTTCTAAATATTATTTTAAAACAATACGAAATGTATGTATACATTAATAAAGCTTCTTCACCTAAGATCTCTCCAATAACAAACAGTTTTGACACAAACAAGGATAAACAAATTTTCATTTACTCGCATTTGTAATTTATCAATTTCAGACGTAAACATGCATACTTAGAAAGACGCGCCAATAATTTTTATACGTCCGTTAAACGATATTATTTTGATTATAAGCACGATTTTGCTTAGAGGTAAAGAAAACCACATGGTTATTACAAACATGTTAACCATATTATGTGGACATTTAGGGACACGGGTTTGCTTATAATTAGTTGGACTCGTGTACGTACTGCCGTAAGCATTTTCAAATTTTGTTCTTTGAACTGGTTCCATTAACTTAATACCACCCTTTTTAACAAGTAGACAGGATAAACAAAAAAACCCCTTTGTGAATACACACAATTGCAATTGCTTCGAGGTGTAAAATCACGGATACTTATACCTAAAAAATTTGAAAATAATAATCAAATTTACCATTTAAATATTTTTTCCTTGCGTTCGTATTGTCAGAGTTTTATAAGGTATCATGCAAACTATTGCCAAGGTAATTTAAATAACTTTTAAATAAGATTTTTTTTCACCCACCAGAATTACGTTTTTAAATTTTTAAACTAAGTGGTGAATAAGAAGGGAGTAGTTTGGTTAAAAATCATATAATAGAATGTTATTTTGACGAGACAGGGTCGAGTTGCAAGCAGAGGGTTAACAGAAACTTGGTACTAGAGTTTCTACTTGTACTTCAACATAGAATTTTGTGCTGTAAATATTATACGCCATTAATAATATACCCTGTAGAATTGAAAAATAGATAATGGAAAATTGTACAATTCTGTTTAATTGTTTAATGTAATTGTTGAATAAACGCATCCCACGAGCTGCTAAATCACAAGTTGCGTTCCGATAATATGAATATTAGGTTACAGTAGTTTTGTTTATCTAATCTAAACTAGTTTGGACCAATTTATTTATTTTTGGGGCAGTTCATCTAAGGGAAAATTTTCTTTTGTATGCAAAGTAGTTCAGATTGGATAAACAAAGCTACTGTAACCTAACAGAAGTATCTGTACATTTCCCGGTAAATTATGAACATTAACCGTAACTTGTATATGTAATACATTCATATTATCGGAACGCAACTTGTGATTTAGTCGCTCGTCTCTGCTTATGGAGTTATTAACAGTCAAACTTGGAAATTAATTTGTATTGAAATGAAGAAATACATTTAAATAATTTTCTTTCTTTATTTGTAACTGTTGTGTCATATTTGTGCTAGAAACATTTTGCATCATTATTGCTTCCTACTTTGTGTTCGTGGTTTAATTAATGCTTACCTAATTATTGTCGTTATTTAGCTAACGACTTTTCAGTAATAAGGGTTTAAGCCTGCAACAGCAGTACGTTACGACCACGTTACCAAGTTATTTAAACGTTAACACCTAATATCTCAAAAACTAAGTCGAAGAGGAAATATTGTCATTCTTCATTTTAGCCTCATACACTGAAGAATCATGCTACGCACTTATCAAGCGCCATTAATAATACACCCTGTATATTAGCAAACTATCATACTGGTATTAAAAAAAGTAAGATTTAATCAATTTGATTAGAAATACGCTACATTTATAACATCAAAATGATCCTACAGTACTAATTAAGGTCTAAAATAACACACTTGATCAAAATGATAATATTTCGATCGCGTTTTCGACGGTTATACACGCTATGAACAATTTGAAACGGTCTAAATTATGTCTAACATGATGTTTGTATATATGTATCAACAGCCCCGATAACTTAACTATTATGAAACTATACCTCGACATGTTAAAATGTCACAGTTCCATCAAACCGATTTACAGCAAATATACTTTCTAAAGGACCCAATAGCTCATCCTGAATATATTTCGAAAGTCATCGGCTTTAGAATAAAAAGTACATATTTTCCAAAGCTAGAAGCAACAGCAACAGGAACAGCAACAGCAACAGCAATAGCAACAGCAACAGCAACAGCAACAGCAACAGCAAAAGCCACAGCAACAACAACACCAACAGCGACGACAGCTACAGCTACAGCTACAGCTACAGCTACAGCTACAGCTACAGTACGCGCATGTACAGCTACAGCTACAGCTACAGCTACAGCTAACAGCTACAGACAGCAACAGCTACAGCACAGCTACAGCCACAGCTAAGCACAGCTAACAGCTACAGCTACAGCTCAGCTGACAGCTGCACTACAGCTACAGCTACAGCAGCACAGCTACAGCACAGCTACAGCTAGCACAGCTACAGCCAGCTACAGCACAGCTACAGTAAACAGCTACAGCTGACAGCTACAGCAAGCTACAGCTACAGCTACAGCACAGCTGCAGCACAGATAGCAGTAAAGCTAGCAGCTGCCAGCTACAGCTACAGCTACAGCAGCTACAGCTACAGCTCACAGCTACAGCTACAGACAGCTACAGCGACAGCGACAGCGACAGCGACAGCGACAGCGACAGCGACAGCGACAGCGACAGCCACCGCCACAGCCACAGCCACACCACAGCCACAGCCACAGCCACAGCCACAGCCACAGCCGCAGCCACAGCCACAGCCACAGCCACAGCCACAGCTACAGCTACAGCTACAGTTACAGCTACAGCTACATCTACATCTACATCTACAGCTACAGCTACAGCTACAGCTACAGCTACAGCTACAGCTACAGCTACAGCTACAGCTACAGCTACAGCTACATCTACAGCTACAGCTACAGTTACAGCTACAGCTACAGCTACAGCTACAGCTACAGCTACAGCTACCGCTACCGCTACAGCTACCGCTGCAGCTACAGCGACAGCGACAGCGACACCCACAGACACAGCCACAGCCACAGCCACAGCCAGCGCCACAGCCACAGCCACAGCCACACCACAGCCACAGCCACAGCCACAGCCACAGCCACACCCACAGCCACAGCTACAGCTACAGCCTACAGCTACAGCTACAGCTACAGCTAGCACAGCTACAGCCACAGCTCACAGCTACAGCTACAGCTACAGCTACAGACAGCTACAGCACAGCTACAGCCGCACATCTACAAGCCAGCTACAGCTACAGCTACAGCTACAGCCACAGCTACAGCCACAGCCACAGCTACAGCTACAGCTACAGCCACAGCTACAGCTCACAGCTACAGCCTACAGCTACCAGCTACAGCTACAGCTACAGCTACAGCTACAGTTACAGCTACAGCTACAGCTACAGTTACAGCTACAGCTACAGCTACAGCTACAGCTACATCTACAACTACAGCTACAGCTACAGCTACAGCTACAGCTACAGCTACAGCTACAGCTACAGCTACAGCTACAGCTACAGCTACAGCTACAGCTACAGCTACAGCTACAGCTACAGCTACAGCTACAGCTACAGCTACAGTTACAGCTATAGTTACTTCTACAGCTACATCTACAGCTACAGCTATAGCTACAGTTAGAGCTACAGCTAGAGCTACAGCTAGAGCTACAGCTACAGCTAGAGATAGCAACCGCAACCATAACTGTGACCGCAACCGCAATTGCAATCGCAGTCGCAGTTGTAGTTGCAGTCGCATTCACAGTCGCAGTCGCAGTGGAAATAATAACGGTACCTACAACGATAACAGTAACCGTAACTGTGACAGTAACCGTGGCAGCGGCTGTTGCTGCGGCAGCGGTAGTCGTTGCGGTAACCGTAACGATAACAATAACAATAATAATAATGATAATAATATTAATAATAAAAAATAATAAAAGAGAGTAGTATTAAAAAACAAGCGACTCACAGACAAAACATATCGCGACAGAAAAGGGTAAACAGCAACAACCAATAAGACCGATACGAGATCCAAAATACGACAAAACACCGGAATCTGAAATACGACTACCTGAAGGAAACAACGACCAACAAATAGAACAACCAGAGAAAAATGCACAAAACCACTCACAACAAACAGAGACCAGCAATATACAAGACGAAATAGACAGGGAGATACAAACATCACCAAGTAGAAAGGAACCAATCCAGAATACATTATACCACTACCAAAATTAATATATAACATACATCTGTTAGTTTACGCAGCTGCCACAACAGCTATAACGCTAAACAAACAAAGCGTACCAAACCAACAAATCCAAAAGGAAACAATACAACCCAAATGGCAAATTAGACCCGAAAGCAAGATCGATATAATAAGAAAGAACTTAGGAAGAATGACAAAATATATTGACGGAAACCGCTCAAGCCGTGTCATGAAATACATACAACAGATGTCACAGCAACAAAAATCAACTGGGGCTCTATATATACTAAAACAAAAATTAGAAGTGTACATCACTCAGAAGATACAAAGATTCAATAGAAAGAAGAATACAAAACATACAATCCTACCAAAACTAGAAGAAAAAAAAAGAGCTACAAATGACACCACCAACCTTAGACGAAGTTAAGACATTCTGGCAAAACATATAATCACAACCGAAAACACACAGTCATAGAGCTACATGGATAGACACAGAATAAAAGATGCACATAAATATAACAAAACAAACAGACCATAAAATTACAATAGAAGAACTCACAAAGATTAACCAAAAGACTCAAAACTGGAAAGCATCTAGAATAGAATATCTACGTGACCTTTGGTACATGAAGTTCACTATAGTACAAAACATCTAACAGAGAAACAATAAAATCTTACTAAAACTACACAAAATGCCACAGTTCCTCACACAAGGAAAACATACATGAAACCAGGAAACCAAGAAACCCAAAATCTAGCCAACTACAGACTAATTACATACCTGCCCACGCTATGGAAAATAATTATAAATACAACACATACAAAACTTTGTGTCTGTAATAGTGTAAACCTGGAGAACATACATCTAACAACAAAACCAACAGCCATAAAAACAGACGAGATCACGATCAAAAGGACAGTCCTAGGTGACTCTATCAGCACCGTATGGTTCTAACTATGTCTCAACCCATTATCGAATGCGCGCAACAGCACAATGTATGGATCTAAAATGGGAAGAGTAGGAGATGGGAAGTGAGAGAGAGAGAGAGAGAGAGAAACAAAAACACATACACAAGACGAATACGCGTGGTAGTTTTCAAAAGAAGTTAGCATTAACTCGGGCGTACCACAGGGATCCGTTATAGCGCCTACACTTTTTCTGCTGTACATAAATGACCTTATTTCTTCAACAACTAACCCCATCCATTGCTTTGCTGACGATAGCACTCTGCGCTATAGTTCATCTCATTCTACTCATAGTGATAATCCACCTTCTACGTCAAATCACGAAATTAAAGCTGAAATGGCAAATTCAATCAACAAAGACATTCAACGTATTTTCGAATGGGGAAGCAATAATCTAGTTAAATTTAATGCTAACAAAACTCAGTGTTGCCTTATGTCCGCCAAAAAAGATCGATCATTTGCTGTTGTAAGAATGAATGGCTCAGTTCTTAAGTTTTCAGGCCCTATTACTCTGTTGGGTATGACTGTATCCTCAAATCTCTCATGGGTTGACCATCTCCTGTCAGCTACCAAAACAGCTGCTCGTAAAACAGGCTTTTATACAGATCTAAGCAGTACTTTACCTCTCGACAACTCCTTCTGCTGCATAAGGCCCAAATTCGGCCTCATCTGGAATATAATTCTATGGGTTAGTGCTCCCCAACATGCTCTCGATATTGTTGATCGTATTCAAAAGAGAGCGATTAGGCTTATAAATGACCCGTCCTTAACTTCTCACATACAGTCCCTTGAGCATAGAAGGATGGTTTCAGTTCTTTCTTTGTATTATCGTTATTACAACGGCTATTGTGCTCCTGAATTATATTCTTTGATACCATCTCGGGTTATCTTTGTAAGAAACACTCGGTTTGCTCATTCACGTCATCAGTATGCAGTACAAATCTCCAGTTGTCGTACCAAACGGGCGCAATTCACATTTTTCTACATGGCTTCTAGACTCTAGAATGTTCTCCCTAGTTCCTGTTTTCCTCTCACTTATGATATGAGAAAATTTAAGGAAGCTGTTCATAGGCATCTATTGCAAATTCATTATCCCTCTATCCATCCTCCTAAGTGTTCCTGAGTGCTTTAGCACGATAGGCCAAAATTTAGCCTGTTCAGGTCCATAATCATAAAACACACACACGCACACATACACACACAGACACACAGACACACACAGACACACACACACGCACACGCACGCGCACACGCACACGCATGCGCACGCGCACGCGCACACGCACACGCACACGCACACGCACACGCACACGCACACGCAGACGCACACGCACACGCACACGCACACGCACACGCACACGCACACGCACACGCACACACACGCGCAGGCCACGCGCACGCGCAGCGCACGCGCACCGCACACAGCACACGCACACGCACACGCACACGCACACGCACACGCACACACACACACACACACACACACACACACACACACACACACACACACACACACACACACACACACACACACACAAATACTCCCTCAATCGGGGACCATAACGAAATTCAAATTTTTTGGAAGGACAAAGACAACTTAATTATGGATTTCGTAACCTTCTCCGATTTTCTGAATGAAGTTAAAGGAGTAAATAATAGCCTTGAATTAGTCGGGATCTATACAAGCAACATAGACGATCTATTAGGGTTAATTCAAGAAGTCGCTCCCCTTTTTTCGCAACGGTCTATTAAAGAAAGGTGTAAAAGAATAGTGGCTCACATAAAAAGGGACCTTGATCGAGAAACAGATTCAGAGTCCCCAGCCCGATCCCAATTAAGACTACCATCTCTAGATAGTGATTCCAGCACATATTAATCTTTCATCATGCAGTGCGACAAATTAACTATTTATACCCTTAACGCTAAAAGCTTAAGAACCGAGTTCAAATGGAACGAACTCGTTACTTTCATTAACGTCAATTCACCGGATATTCTTTTAGTTCAGGAAACAAATATAATTAAGCTTCCGATTTCGTTGAATTGCAACACGCATTTTTTCTTGTTAAATCCGTGCATTACTGATTACCGTGGAACACTAATTGCAGTTAAAAAAAACTTACGTGTGATAGAGCACGAATTATTAAGTGAATCATACCTTCAACGGATATCCGTGTCTTTAGGCAATTCTATATGGCATATTATTAACGTATACTTACCAAACAATGCTCAGCTGGCCGAAGACATCTTAACCACCTTAAATTTGTTTTTGAATAATGAGGAAGGCAACCACCGTGTAATTCTTGGGGGAGGCTTCAATTGCACGCTGAATCCATCAAGGGACAGATGTGGATCAACAGAAAGGAATGTCAGTTTATCAAATAACTCAAAGGAAATCATAGCAAGAAGCAACCTTATTGACTGTTGGGATTTTTTAAATCGAGATCGAAGTGGTTACACATTTTTTACTGCCTCTGGCCCTCCAACAGCATCAACACTTGATAGAAACAATATTACATCTTCATTATTATCATCATCGTTGCATGCGTCATTCTCTGATCACCTTTCTGTAGCACTATCTCTGAAAATCTCGAACCCAGTTTCATATCCACCATACTGGAAATTTAACAACCTTCTCTTGGATGACAGTTGTTTCATAAACACCATGAGGACCTTTTTAACGGCGGAACTATTGCATGACATAAACGATCACAACATAATATCTTGGTGGGAATAACTGAAAGGTAAAATCAAGGACATAGTAATCTTGTATCAACGGCAAAATAAGCAAAAGCGATATGAGGAGTTAAACACCATCCAAAGAACTCTTAAAAACCTCACGAAGGGAGCCGTAAGCGGAAATATACAACGAACGTCTAACCTTATGACGAACACTAAAGATGCTTACTTGAGAATTACCGAAAAACGATTAATTACAACAAAGCACGAGAATCTAGTCCATAAAGATCGTCCAACGCTAATTAAAAAACTAGGCTACCCCTTTAAAACCCTGTGTTCGTTAAGACACTGCAACGAAGTTGTACAAGATTTACCAACCGTGTGTTCTCTAGTCTACAAACACTTCCAGACGTCATATGATCTGAATCGCGTCATAATAAATAAGAAGAGTGCTTTATATGATAACATAACTAGCCTACCTGACCAAGACAAAATCGTTTTAAACCAGGCAATAACAAGTTCTGAGGTTACTAACGCACTAACTACCCTAAACAAAAACAGTGCACCAGGCCTGGATGGCTTGACAACAGCATTTTACCAAAATTTTGGGATCTTTTAGAATCAAGCTTACCATACAATGATAACCCCAGCCATACAGAGCGGTCAGTTACCATCAACAACGAACAAAGCAATTGTAATCTTGTTACCTAAAAAGGGAGACCTATTGGAGATCAATAACTGGCGACCTATTTCGTTGTTGTCAACAGACTACAAAATTATAGCAAAAGTACTTTCAATAAGACTATCTAGAGTAATAGAAAAGGTCGTAAATTCTGATCAAAGTTATTCTATACCCAAAAGATCATTATATGATACGCTGCATCTCCATAGAGAATTAATTTATTTAGCAAATCAACAAAACGTTCCATTGGCTATAATAAACTTGGATCAAAAGGCAGCTTTCGATAATATCTCTCATAACTACCTCTTTTACGTCTTAGAAAAGATGAATCTAGAACATCGTTTATTACTAGCGTGAAACTGTTGTATGCAAGTACTTCCAGTCATATAAGAGTGGGCTCATTATTATCGCGAGCTATTAACCTCCGCAAAGGTATTAGACAAGGATGCCCCTGTCAGGTCCTCTTTTTCGCTCGCAATTGAGCCTTCCTAGCCCTAATCCGGAAATCCTCGAAGGATTCACTGTTCCACATCCTTTCGCGTCCGTAAAAGTTACGGTTAGTGCATATGGGATGACGTTTCGGTCTTTACCGGTAAAGAGCAAGATTTTGATCATCTGCAAAAATGCTACAAATCCTATGCGACAGAATCTGGCTCGCAGTTAAATCATACTAAATGCAAAGGTTTTTGGGCGCGAGAATGGAGAGGTAAATCAGAGACACCCATGAACTTCGGTTGGTCTTCAGACAGCATTAAGGTGCTTGGAATATCCTTCTTCAACAGTTCGACACGTGACCCAACCGAAGCCTTTAAAACGTTAAGTGACACATTAAATAAATCATTTGCTAAATGGAAGTAGAAGTTACCATCACTGTCCCTTCTAGGGCGTAGAAAAGTCATCAACCAGTTCATATCACCAAGATTATGGCATATATTACAAGCAGAATCGATCTCTCCAACAACAAAAAGCACTTCAACAAAACTAATAGATTTTATGTGGAAAGGGAAGCATTGGACTAGCCAACGGGACTTATGCCTTTCTGTAAAGCAAGGCGGACTGGGGTTAATGAACATTCTATCTAAAGTTAAGCTAATGCGGATATGGTTAGCCAAAAAATTTATTGATACCACCGGAAAACAAAATGGAAATCTGTTATTGAGTGCAAGTTAAAATCAATAGGCAATTTGGAATTGTCTTGGCAGTGGTTTTTCCTGGACAAAAGAGAGCCAAATGTTAATCAAGTATCACCTTTTCTGCTGGATGTAATCAGGTGTGCACAATCAGAACAGCTTGTACTAGAAAACTTCAACGCCTCTAATATTCCAACCGTCCCTTCCAAAGTAATTGTACGTGAAGTTCCGCCGATCTTTACTGCTGACTGGCCAAACTTTGGGTTTAAACTTCTTGGAGATTTCAGAAGAAACGGAAATTGGATGAATGAAGAAGAGATAGAAGAGATATCGCATTACAACAGAATTAAGAAAACGTTTGGCAAGATGTTCTTACAAGATACTAATGCAGTACAAGAGGATACAGTTAGTATACTATTTCAAGCTTCCGAACAGACACAAGTAAAGCTGTCCAAAAACACTCGCAAACGCTTTCAGCAAGCACTAACATCAGCGACATTTAACACGAAGCTAGACCAAAAGCTTCAAAACGAATGGGTTATCGATACAACCCAATGGAAGTCTTTCTTTAATGATCTTACACCCGGATATATAGGAGAGGTATCGTGGCGCTTCGCCAAAAACAGGATAGCAGATCCAATATACCTTTGTAAAACAAAAATTAGACAGGCGGACACTTGTTTTTTTGCCAAGCGATAAACGCAAATGCTTGGCACATGTTGGTGAACTGTCCTAGAATTAAAAGCACTTGGGTTTTGGTAAGAAACTTAGTGCAAGGGATATGCTCGAAAACTGTAACACAGAGCAGCCTAGTGTGTGGGTTAGGAGGCAATACAGAAAATATAAACCTCTCAAATTATGTTCTTAATTTTTGCAAGTACCATGTATACACAGAAGCCATAAATAGTATGAAGAATAATAAAATGCAAGTAAACTTTAAAGAGTCATTTACGCATAACTTTAAGAATAAATTAATTCAAGTGTTTTCTTGGCACAAAGGAAAAAATTCGGTAGGAGTTTTTCAACAACAATGGTGCATTAACAAAATTTTATGTTATACGGACCAAAACAGCAACATAGAATGGGGTGTTCTACTACAATAATGAGTCAAGTATGGCGAGTGTATGACATTGTAAAACCAATTATAAAAATTTTAGATGTAACACAAAACAGTATGTAAGACAATTGTTGTAATAAATATAATAATAATAATAATAATAACACACACACACACGCACGCACGCACGCACGCACGCACGCACGCACGCACGCACGCACGCACGCACGCACGCACGCACGCACGCACGCACGCACGCACGCACGCACGCATCTACGCGCTCACGCAAGCACGCACGCACGCACCAACCCACCCACACACACGCGCGCGCACGCACGCACGCACGCGCACACCAACCCACCCACACATACACACATGCACGCACGCACGCAGGCACACACACACACACACACCCACAATCCAAGGGACATGCCAAAAATGGTCAAAATGGATTCAGGGACCGTCAAAACGTGAAAATGATACGTCTTAATTTTAATTTTAGCGCTTGGTGTGTCTAGTTTTTTTGCTGTTGTTTGCAAGACCTCGAAGTAGATTCTTTGCCAATTATTTGATAAATTACCACACCACTATAATAATTTAACATGTATAGTTGGAATTAAAATTAAAATTGAAAATTGTACTAACGTACTACATTGTGTTTTCTGTATAAAATAACATCTATATTTATTAACAAATTCTTTGTTAGATTTTTAATGGATGTCAAGTTTCTATTTGTGAATGGTTTTATCAACTTTGAATTAAAGTTTTTCCAACTTTACACTTACATCATAATTTGATTAAATTTTTTTTAATTTGGTCTTTGTTTATAACATTCTTTAACTGTTAGACTTCGACTGTTAAAGAGTGTTCTGATTTGTCATTTTCAAAGCAGTACAGTAATATTTAATTGATTAAGAAGCAAGTTATTCTTTACTTGAATTGCATTCCATAGCTCAGTTCTTAAGTTTTCAGACTCTATTACTCTGTTGGGTGTGACTGTATCTTCAAATCTTCATGGGTTGACCAGCTTCTGTCAGCTACCAAAACAGCTGCTCGTCAAATAGGCTTTTTGTACAGATCTAAGCAGTACTTTAATTCTCGACAACTCCTTCTGCTGTATAAGGCCAAAATTCGGCCTCATTCTGGAATATTAATTTCTCTGTGGTTGTGCTTCCTCAATATGCTCTCGGTTGATCAGCTTGTCAGCTACCAAACGGGCTGCAATCGTCAACATAGGCTTTTGTACATGACTTCTAAACGTACTTTAATGATCTCGACAACTCCTTCTGCTGTATAAGGCCAAAATTCGGCCTCATCTGATATGATAAATTCTAAGGGTTAGCTGTTCATAGACATCTATTGGCAATTCGATATCCCTTCGTATCCAAACGGGCGCAATCCTACATTTTTCCTACAGTGACTTCTAGACTCTAGGCGAATGATCTCTAGTTCCTGTTTTCCTTTCCACTTATGATATGAAAAATTTACAGGTAGCTGTTCATAGACATCTATTGGCACACATTATCACACTCTATCACATCCTCACTACAGTGTCACAGGTACACACTACACACACACTCTTCATCACACACACACACACACACACACACACACACACACACACACACACACACACGCACACACACGCACCCACGCACGCACGCACACACACACGCACGCACGCACGACGACACACACACACACACACACATACACACGCACGAACCCGCGCACGCACGCACGCGCGGCACGCACCACGCACGACGCACCAGCACGCACACACACACCACGCACGACACGCATGCGCACGCACGCACCGCACGCGCACGCACGCACGCACGCGCACGCACCGCACGCACACACACACACACACACACACACACACGCACGCACACACGCACGACCACGCACGCACGCAGCACGCACGCACGCACGCACGCACACACACACACACGCAAACGAACACCGCACGCACGCGCACATGCCGCGCACGCACCACGCACGCACACGCACGCACACAGCACACACGCACACGCGCACGCACGACACGCACGCGCACGCACGCAGCACGCACAGCACGCACACACACACGCACACGCACGCACGCACGCACACACGCACGCACCACGCACGCACGCCACGCACGCACGCACGCACGCACGCAGCACGCACGCACGCACGCACGCACGCACGCACGCACGCACGCACGCACGCACGCACGCACGCACGCACGCACGCACGCACGCACGCACGCACGCACGCACGCACGCACGCACGCACGCACGCACGCACGCACGCACGCACGCACGCACGACACGCACGACACGCACACACCCACATACACACACACACACACACACACACACACACACACACACGCACACACGCACGCACGCACGCACGCACGCACGCACGCACGGCCGCACGCACGCACGCACACACACACACACAAACACACAAACACACAAACGCACAAACGCACAAACGCACAAACGCACAAACGCACAAACGCACAAACGCACAAACGCACAAACGCACAAACGCACAAACGCACAAACGCACAAACGCACAAACGCACAAACGCACAAACGCACAAACGCACAAACGCACAAACGCACACGCACAAACACGCACAAACACACAAACGCACAAACGCACAAACGCACAAACGCACAAACGCACAAACGCACAAACGCACAAACGCACAAACGCACAAACGCACAAACGCACAAACGCACAAACGCACAAACGCACAAACGCACAAACACACAAACACACAAACACACAAACACACAAACACACACACCACACAATCCAGGCGGCATGCCAAGAATGGTCAAAATGGATTCAGGAACCGTCAAAACGTAAAAATGATACGTCTTAATTTTAATTTTATCTCTTGGTATGTCTAGTTTTTTTGCTCTTTTTTGTTAGACCTCAAAGTAAATTCTTTACCAATTATTTGTTAAATTACCACACCACTATAATAATTTAACATGTATACTTGAAATTAGAATTAGAATTGAAATTGAAAATTGTATTAACGTACTACATTGTGTTTTCTCTGTAAAATAACATCTATATTTATTAACAAAGCTAATTCTTTGTTAGATTTGACTAAATTTTTAATGGATGTCAAGTTTCTATTTGTGAATGGTTTTATCAACTTTGAATTAAAGTTTTTTCAACTTTACACTTACATCATAATTTGATCAAATTTTTTTTAATTTGCTCTTTGTTTATGACATTTTTTACTGTTAGCCTTCGACTGTTAAAGAGTGTTCTGATTTGTCATTTTCAAAGCAGTACAGCAATATTTAATTGATTAAGAAGCAAGTTATTTTTACTTAAATTGCATTCCATAGCTGGTTTATACGTTTATCAAACTATTATTCAATAGCAGGCTTCGTTTTCAATTTTGTTATTTCATAAACATTTTTTTAACATTTAAATGATTACTATTGAAGACGATAACTGTAGTGTTATCGAAACGTTTAAATTTGTATCAACATAACTACATAAAATACACCATTAAATGCCCAAAAATTTAAGTATTTTAAATATGTGTTATTGAGTTATTAAAGAAAATTGGAATCGGCAAATTTTAGTTTTTCAAAAAAAAATCAAAGGAAATGAGATTTTTTTGCAAGATATTGCCCATTTACTCTATCGCTTATAATAACCGACATACCAATGGTGAGCATCGAATTTTGAACACAGTGTATTTTTTTTAACCGCTTAGAGTAACGTGCGTAGTGTTCGTATAAATTACTACATAATTCAATTAACTGTGTTAAAAAACGAAGTTTAGGGCAAAATGCCTAATTTATGTAATGCGCAATAATTATAATTGTTTTTCTGATCATTGCGGTATTATTTAATTATATGTTGTCTTAAGTAACCAACTGTTCAATTACATATTTAAATTTTTAGTTGATAGCGCTGATCCTGCATGCATAAACGTCAATGTTTGTTCGAAATAATTTCTTTTTTATTTACATTAATGTTAAAAATACATAGCAAGTGTTTGAAATTGGACGAGAGTGTTTAACGACCCGTTGAAACAAAATCGAAATCTTTTCGCAAACTATAAAAAAATGGTACGATATCAGATACACATTAACTTATAATTTATAGTAAGCAAAGATGAGTGTGATGGGTTTTGTAGATGGTGATCAAATGGCAGATTCCCCTGTCAGTCTCTATGTACCTAATAGCCGGCGACGACACAATACACCAAATTATTACCAACCCTCTCTATTAGGTAGCGATAGGAAACAGTTTACAACACACTTAAATAAATATTAACAATGGAGTCGGACAAAATATGCGATTTCAAAATTGATAATGACATCCTGACGAAACTGTTAGTTGAGGTTCCAGACTATTTTACAGTAACGATTTCAAGTTTGTTTTTTGTGTTAATGAACCGGCTGACAATATAATCCGCCGATCAAATAGAATTAGTTCGGTTGTTTTCTACCAATCATATAAATTAGATGCGAAAATTTTTAACAAGTCATTCTTAACCCGCGCTTAAATGCTAGAATTATATTTATTTACTGGCGTAATTTTTTTCAGAAATCGTGACGATGGGAAATTTCATTTTTAACTGTTTACATGTGTAACTTGAAACAGTAACAAGATGCAGAAGCAAAGTGATTTCTGAAACTGTTTGACGTTAAAAAGCTCGATGGGATCGTCAGATTACATCGATATCTTCGCGGAGGTCCAAGGATCTTTTCATCACCTTGATCGTTTAACTTCTTGTGACACTTTAACCACATATTATTGTACTTAATTTACATATTCTCAAAATGTCAGATTCCCAGACGTGGATTAAATTTGACAAAAAGCGAATTATTCCTTAATTTTTTTACCCTAAAATTTTCTTTATGCTAATTATCACTCATATTTAAAAATATAACAAGAGTTGTCCAGTAAATTAAGTAAAGCTTGTGGGGTGTAAACAAATTAACCGCTAAATATAATTTGAAACTTTATCTTCAAGTAAACTTGTTACGCTGACAATTTTACAGAAGATTGATCTTATTAAAGTTTTATTAATCTTGGATATTTAAGTAACACGTTCTCACCAATCTCAGAATTCCGAACTTCTAATTATGTCTATATACCTTAAGCTCACTTAGATATCTGACATTCTTGAATACGAATCAATTACGATCATAAAGGTTTCTATAGATTTAGTTACTAACAAATGTTAAGGCCCATATGTAATTATGTTTTTATTTTTTTAAAGCTTTGGTTGCAAGTACTTACTTGGGTTCTCATTTCAGGTGTATTAAAGGAATTTAAAAAAAAAGATATGTTCATTCTTATATTACAATGACAGTAAGAATTAATTTGGGTTATTATTACAATAAATTAACTAAACTGAAAATGTTTAATTATATTGTACATATATAATTACACACTTAATATCAGGTCAACTTTTGAAGTGAAAGTAATGACTTAAATTATTTAATTGTACAATATTGTTTTCAACAATGTATTTTATATAAAACTACAATAATACACAGGGTTCTGTACCACTGCGTGCACCGAAGATGACACCGTTAATATAATAAATAGAGCAAAATGTCTCGAGCAAAAATTATTCACGACCTAAAAATATTGATGTACTTACGGTGTGTCCTTAAATAGGCTGTTATCATAAACAGAACCACCTATAAAGCGTGTCCCAGGAGTTCGTACCAAAAACTTGGGAGACAATAGAGGGGCTAAAAATAGTTATAGTACTTCATATAAAATTTTTGCCTTAAGCCCTTCGTTGACGAACTATAATAATTCGGAATTAAAAATCGTTTTTTAACTATAATTATTAAATTACTTATTGGAAGTTAATAAAATTTTTTCCGTTTATGCCCACCATAAATGCACACTTGGTGACGGTGGCGTCATAAACAAGTCTGCATTACACTTGTGAATTCAGGTACGGACTAAGTTCAATGGTTGATGCGGCAATCTTTTTTTAAATATAACTTTTTTCACTTATAAATGCCACAAGTAAAGTTCTTAAACATTTCTAAAAAACATTCTCCTGCGACGTCTCGATAAAATTAACGATTTGGGAGATACGGGAAAATTTATATCGCACTGTACACCCATGGAAGCATTGACCAATCTTTTTAAATGTACATTTATAAAAATAAACTTGAAAAGTTACAAGTAACCAAAAAATTAACGATAATAAAAAAGTCAATAAAAAAACCGGTATAATAAAATTACAATTGTTCGATATGGGTCCCCTTAATTCCACACATTTCCTCAGTCTTCTAAGATTAGATCTTTGTACTTGGAATAACATTCCAGAATTATTTCGGATGTGCATAAGTGGAAGGGGACCACTTGAGTCCGTGACGTCATAATCAATTAAAAGTGGTGGGAGGTGGAGTGGGGTTAATTAAAAGTGGGAATAGTGGGGGTCTGGGGGTGGGACCAGCTACTTTTCGTGGGCGTTTTTGAACCACTGGGCGGGGTTTAGCCACTAATTAAGGCCCTTTTGGCAATATTAAGAGCCTCTATGGCGGCCTAACCCCTTAGTTAAGGGTATGGTCTAGCGGCCATTTTGTCAGCGTTAGGGTGGAGATTTAAGGCCTTTCATTAAGGCGTGGCCACACCCATTCCTTTTGCCTGACTGGTTGTAGGTATATTAAGGCGGGGATAAGGCAATCTTTACACCTGGTTGGCTCGCGTAAGACCCACCCCTCTGGCTTATGATTTGTCCTTAGCTCCACTACTCAGCAGCTGTGCTTAATTGGAGGGTTAATTCTCTGCATTCTAATTAGTTATAGCGGGATATTTAAATTTGTATTCTAATAACGGGGGCATTGTTTTTAATGATGAGTTATACACCAGCAATTATTTTAATTATGAGACATAATTAAATTGCATCATCAAAACCCTTTTAATTAAGTGTCATAATCAAGATCCTCCGCCATTTCGTTATAATTAAATTGTATCATCGTAACCCTCTTAATTACGCGTCATAACCAAGACCCTCGGCCATTTTGTTTTGGCGGGAAATTTGAATCTGTATTCTAATCAGGTGGCCTAAATATTAATTTGTAAGGCAGATGCAGCGCTGCGCAATTTGTCTCGGACCTTCGCCCCCTTGTCCAACAACTTGCTTTCGGGGATTCATCCCCTTGGAGGGAAATTTGAATTTGTATTTAAATCTTTACATTCTGATTGTTGTTGCGACAAATTTGAACTTGTATTCTAACAAGCGGGCCTAACGCTAACTCATAAGACAGGTATAGGGCTTCGTAACTTGCTTTAAGGTCTTAGACCCCTTGCCCCATCTAATAGTGTATGGACTAATTATTGCTTTCGGTTTGGTTATGGCGGTGAATTTAAATTTGTATTCTAATAAGGTGCCCTAATCCTACCTTGTACGGTACGTATGTGCCTTCGGAGCTCGATTTCGGGTCTTCGCCCCCCCTTGTCGTGATCGGAACTTGTTCGGGAGACTTGGTCCATTGTCATGAAACCCTTAGAGGGAAATTTGAAATTGTATTCTAATAATGGGCCCTAAGGCTAACTTGCTGTCGTGGCTTCGCCCCCCTTGTCCTCCCCCCTAGGTGTGAAACCGGAATACCAATGTACCAATCTAACCTAATATTGTGCATAGTATAGGGTGTGTGAGCGCTTGTGTGTGTATGTTTGTTCAAATCCATCCATCAAACAAATCAATTAAGCGAAAAAGTCGTTATTGAAAATGCACAAATGCCTGAAAATCAGAAAAAACGCGGTACAAGTCTAATAGAGAGACAAGAGACCTGAGAAGCGAGAGGGGAGAGAGACGGGAGATACGAGGGAGAAGTAAAAAATTGTTAGCACAGCTTCTTGTTTGATTTGATCGAGATCGATTTATTTGATTGCCTTGGCTAATTGATTTGATTAATTGTGATTGATCTGATTATTTGATTTGATCTAGAGTGATTTTTCCATTTCTAATGACGCCAGACCATACTACAGAATAAATTCATTAGTTTTAAATCTCAAAATAGTATTACATATAATAAATGATTAAAACCCTTTATCTGTTTTTTAAACAGATTAATAACGACATAGGACGTTCAAACTTGCATATAAATCTAAGGGCCTTTTTGACAGGGGTGTTTCCACTAAGCAGATCTTGTCTGTAAAATATTTTAATTAGCATTTTTTTTATTTCCAATAACGCCAGCGCTTATTACACACAACATTCAATAGTTTTAAATCGCAAAATAATATTACTTATAATAATTGATTAATACCCTTTATCTTCTTTATTTATAAATTTAGTTATGCCTCATAATTAAATCCAAAATACATTGTGCGTAACAGCGTGCTGAGACCCAGATGCAGAATGCAGAGACCTAAATACAAATTCAGATTTTTAGCCAAGGGGACGAAGGCCCGAGAGCAAGTTGCGAAGCCCTATATCTGTTTTACATGTTAGCATTAGCGCCCTACTTATTAGAATACATCTTCAAATTTCCCTCCATAAACTGTAGATACTTAAATACAAATTCAGCAAGTTGCGTTAGCCTTAGGGACCATTATTAGAATATAATTTCAAATTTCCCGCCACGGGGTTCACGACAATGGACGAAGACCCCCGAACAAGCTCCGATTACGACAAGGGGCGCCAAGCCCCGAAATCAATCTCCGAAGTCCTATACATACCGTACAAAATCAAATTCACTGGCATAACCAGACCGAAAACAATCATTGGTCCATACACTACTAGATAGCGTCACAAATTCAAATTTTGAGACAAGGAGGCTAAGACCCTAAACCAAGTTGCGAAGCCCTACACCTGTCTTATAAGTTAGCATTAGGCCCCCTTATTAGAATACAAGTTCAAATTTCTCGCAATAACAATCAGAATGTTAAGACTTAAATACAAATTCAAATTTCCCTCCAAGGGGGCAAAGCCCCAAAAGCAAGCTGTTGGACAAGAGGGCGAAGGTCCCGGAATAAGTTACGCAGCCCTGCACCTGCCTTACAAGTAACATTAAGGCCACCTTATTAGAATACAAATTAAAATTTCTCGCCAACACAAAATGGCCGAGGACTTGATTATGATACGTAATTAAAAGGATTACGATGATGCAATTTAATTATAACAAAATGGCCGACAATATTGATAATGACATTTAATTAAAAGGGTTATGACGATACAATTTAATTATGTCTCATAATTAAAATAATTGCTGGTGTATAACTCCTAATTAAATACAATGCCCCCGTTATTAGAATACAAATTCAAATGTCTCGCCATAACCAATCAGAATACAGAGAATTAATCCTCCAATCAGAGCACAGATGCAGAGTAGTGGGGCTAAGGACCAATCAGAAGCCAGAGGGGTGGACCTTACACTATCCAGTCAGGTGTGAGGATGGGTTTGGCTTAGCCTTATCCCCGCCTTAATACACGTACAACTAGTCAGGTAAAAGAAGTGGGTGTGGCCACGCCTCAATGCAGCCATAAGGGCCTTAAACCCCCCCTTAACACGGACAAAATGGCCGCTAGACCTCACCCTAGGGCGCATCCAACACCCTTAACCAAGATGCTAGACTAATGGCTGTGCAGTGTGACATAAAATTGCCCGTATATCTTAAACCCTTAATTTGATCGAAATTGTGGCATTTATAAGTGATAAAAGTTTTTTTTAATTTAAACAAAATTTCCGCATGAACCATTGAACTGAGTTCACAAGACTAGTGCAGACTTATGATGCCACCAAGTGTACATTTATGGTGTTTATAAACGGTAGAAATTTTATTAATTTCCAATAAGTCACTTAATAATTATAAATAAAAAAAACCTTTAGAGCCCTATAGTTCGCTAACGAAGGGCTTAAGGCAAAACTTTTATATCAAGTACTATTATAGTCTCATAAGTGTTTGGCACGACCTCCTAGGACACCCTGTATATTATTTCATATTATGATTCTAAATGAAGTTTAAGTTCAACTTTCAAAATAATTTCCCTATTCGTAACGGATTTTTGAATATGAACATTTTTACACTTTTATTGCATCAGAAATCTTTTTCTGGTGCAATAAAAGTGTGCTTTTCTCTTGTCTTGTTAGAAGTACAGCCTTGGGCTTTAGATTTGTTATTAGGGAAGCTTATCGATACAATATTTAGTGGAAAACTTTGCATAGTCTGATCCAAAAGTCCCTTCAAACTTGAACACCGTAAAAACTTTTCGCATTATTACGAAAAACTTTTTTTTTGGGTATGAAAATAATATCATCTGACGGAAGTGCACAGTGTATTATTTCTTGACGTCACTCGATTCAAGATTGAAGAGTAGACATTTTGATATGTGTTAACATGTTGCTATCTCTTACAGTTATTTTAGGAATTTGAAATTGTTTATGAAAGTTGGAACTTACCTAAGAACTAAAAAATAAATAAATAAATAAATGCTAATTCATCAACCGTTCAAAATGTCCATTTTGTTGACAACACAAGGTGAGATGTTCTATAAATGATCTACGAACACTCCGTAACATTTCAGGTGTCACCGCCTGAAATTCCGCAGTTATTTTTTGCCCAAGAGCGTAGTGGAAGTATTCTGATACATTGTGGCCTTCATATATCCTCACAAGAAAAAATCTAGAGTGGTAAGTTCAAGTGATCTAGGTGGCGGTCTAATAGGTCTAGATCTTCCGATCCATTTTCCTGGAAACAAATCATTTGCATATTCTCGAACTTGATGTGAATAATAAGCAGAAGCGTCATCTTGATGAAACCACGTTTTTCTCCTTTGATCCTCAGGCACGTGTACTATTAACTGGGACAAGTCGTTTTGAAGGAAGTCTAAGTAAATAGCGCCATTCAAATGATGTTAAAAAATGTGGCCCGGAAACAGTCACAGACCAACGATGTTGGTAATTAGCTTCACTAACTATTCATGGATTCGTAATTGAGTAATAATAGAAACTATGACTTATGCATTTTTATAGAAGGTTGCCTCGCCCAAAAACAAAACAGCATTAAAGAAAACTGGGTTTTCCTCAATTTTATCTCTCGTCCAATTACAAAATGCGGCGCATTTGTCGAAATCGGACTGAGTAAGTTACTAATTGAGCTAAATATGGTAAGCATATACATTGTTTTGCTTTAAAATCCGTTATACTGATCTTTCACTGATAAAGATAGTCTCTGATTGTATAGGCGCCTGTTGGTGTAGGAGGCTTTAAAGATATTTTTAGTAGCGGTTGTTTCGTCCTGAATTCTGCGGTGGATGTATTTTGTTTCTAGTGTCTTAAGTCTGTCTGTGATAAGTTGTATGTTTGCTGTTTCGATTGTCATAACGTTGGGATGTCTGTAGTGTAGTTTGTGTAAGTTCAGTAGTAAGTTTTTGAGGGTGACGTACAATGGCCCATGGTAGTCTATCAATGGTCTTGTGTATGTATTGTATGTGTGCTACAGGATTTTGGGGTGGCAGCTTCAGTCAGGTCCTCGTAGGGTTTTCAACAGGTTCGCACCATTGTTCAGAGTCTCCATTAACTGTGATTCTCAGTTAAGTGTTTTGAAGAAGATAACTGCTAGGTATACCATTGTGTTTTCTTATCTGTGGGTTTGTGTGTTCTGTAGGTTGTCGCGGTTGTCTTGTTAGGTTAGGATATCAAAATAGTAGCAGTGTGTTTGCCTGCTGTTGGTGTTAATGGTTCGGTTGTGGTTGTGCCTACTCTGACCATAACACACCTGTCAGACAGGTATGAAAGAGGAAGTTGGACGAAGTGAATTGGGATGTTTAGAGCTAGTGTTTTGTGTATTAGTCCGGCGTGCCAGACTTTGCCGAAGGGCTATTTGAATTGAGAAATACTGCTAAGCAGCAGTTGAGTTGAAGGATTTGGAAATGTCAGTGTATAGTTTAACAACTGGATCATGACATGAACAGTTAGATCTGAAGGAGAATTGGCTATCTGAGATGAAGTTGTTGGCTTCGAGATAGTCTCTTAGCATCCTGGACATGATTGTTTCTAAACATTGGCTCAGTTAGCTTGGTAGTGATATTGGTCTATATTAGGCGGTTTGTGTTTCAATTCCGTTGGGAAATATGAGAGTGACAGACATTGGTTGAATATTTGGGTTGTGTGGTGGCGTTTGGTGGTAAGTTGCGTAACATAAGTCGGTTGAGACCGTCTTGTCCAAGAGCTGAGTTCCTGCCATTTCAGAGTATGTCTAGTATTGTATTTATCGTCTGAAACCCTCAAGGTTTTGCTAAAGTTGAGCTTTGAGGTCGTTATCGAGCGACGGATCGTTTGGAGTAGAGAAAGTATCTTGGAGGGGTAGGCTAAATAATAATAATAATAATAATAATAATAATAATAATAATAATAATAACAATAATAATAATATAATATTAATAATAATAATAAATAATAATAACAATTATAATAATAATCCCCAGGGGTGTATACAAGTGTACATTTGGTGATTGACGACACCAGGGACTCGAGTCAACCGGGTGGCAGCCCCACCCACACTACAATCAGGGTTAGTATCCCGAAGTAGTGTGATTATCCGCAAGCTCCTGTTACGCGAAGCATGATCCGGGACGTGGTGGGACACCAGGATGGTCCCATTCGGAAACGTCGTGATGATAGGCAGCCTGGAGCTGAGATTGACGAAGAAAGTGGCGTTACTCAGTTGTCTGGAACCACTATATCTAAAACAACACAGAACCAAATCAACAACTTAAGCGGTTCAACTGAAGGAAGTGCTTTGGTTCAAGCTGAGCCAACCACCAATTCACAAAGAAATGTAAAGCGGAGACAAAATGGACGCTAGAGGCGAATGAATTTATTATCCGAAGCTATTACAGAACTACAAAATTAAAAACATCAAAGACTCCCTTGGCCTCGAATTACATAGAAGAGTCATAAGCGAATTTCCAGATCTCGGGCATAAATCTATGCAAAATATACTAGATCAGAGAAGATTCTTGCTTATCAATGGTAGACTATCTGTAGATAGAATAAATGCAATAAGAGACGAAGTGATGCAAGGGTTAGGCCTAAGAAAGGTAGAAGAAGTAGTGGTACAAGAGCATACAGCACATCTTATAGAAGAGCAGCCTGACGCTATTAAGACAGTATTTCTAGGAACTCATGCCAAATACAATGGAATGAAACCAGAATTGAAACCTAGTTTACCAAAATTGAAATGGAATAAGAACACCCCTAAGGTCCTAATGCGCATTAATGAAATAATCAGAGAACACTTAAAGGACGAAACAACACTAATGGAACTAAACAGTCTAATTTACACGGCTGCGTACAGTACGTTAGAGATCCACAAACAGAAAATTAGAGATAAGGGAACAAACAAATGTGGTAGAAAACTTGAAGCCTGGGAGATAAGAATAGAAAAGAAAATTGCCCGACTAAGAGCAGAAATACGACGTATTACATAATACCTTTGCCCTAACCATTCTAATAAAGTGAGGAAACGTGCAAAAACAATTCTAGAAACATATAGGTCAGAAAACAATCCTACCGTTACCGAAGTACTAGATTTCCGTAAGCAAATGCTGGCAGCTACCACAAAACGACTAAAAAGATGTAGAACTAGGGTCAAAAGATACAGACAGAATAATAGCTTTATCTCAAATGAAAAGGGTTTCTACAGAAATATGGAAAAGCAAGAACAAGATATTGGAGAAAATGAAGGCAATATTCCTAGTACCAATCAAATAAGACAATTTTGGGGTGAAATTTGGTCAGCAGAAGGAACGCATAAAAGATCTAAATGGTTTTACGAAGAGAGGAATGGGATGAGAAATTTAAAAACAATGTACAAATGGAAAGTAGATATCGAAGAGATAAAGAATCGCGATTAAGGGTACCATGAATTGGAAAACACCAGGTACAGACAAAATACAAAATTTCTGGTATAAAAAATTTGAATCAGTGCATGGACACGGTTTACAGATATAATTAGAGATCCGCAGTTACTCCCCAATTTATCTGAAAATACCTACCTCATACCTAAGACGGAAGTCAAGTCTGAAGACCCTGCAAAATACCGTCAAATTACGTGTCTACCCACTCTCTCTAAAATTATAACATCAATAATAGCCGAAAAAGCATATGAGCACCTAGAACAAAAAGGATGTAAAAAGGGGCGAGAGGGTGTAAGGAACAACTTGTCATAGTCTGTGTAATTACTGGTGACGCAAAGAAGAATAAGAAACCTCTCTTTACGGCACATATAGATTACAAAAAAGCATTTGACAGCGTACTGCACTCCTGGCTATCTGAAGTGCTAACGTTATATAAAGTAGAACCGCATTTATGTAACTTCATGAATCAAACAATGATAAGATGGAAAACCCAACTCACTTTGAAGACACCTACAACAACACTGAAAGCCGGAATAATAAATATAAGAAGAGGAACTTCCCAGGGTGATTCTCTAAGCCAATTGTGGTTCTGCTTAGCTATAAAACTTCTAACAAACGCATTAAATAGCCTACTAAAGGGGTACACATTAACAAACACTTCTTCAAATGTAAGTCATCTCCTATATATGGACGACCTAAAGCTGTACGCAAGCAAAGAAAAACATTTTCAAGACCTCATAAAATGCACCGAAAATTACAGCAATGCAGTTCGGGATCGACAAATGCAACACTTACGCTATGATTAAAGGCGTATGGAGTGAACATCAAGAATGTGAAACCGGACATGCGCAGAGGTATATTAAGGCTGTGGTAAAGGACGATATTTATAAGTACTTAGGTTAACATGCAAGAAAGAGGTATAGAACAAAGGAAAACAAAAGAAGAGCTTAAGGAAAAATATATTAAAAGGGTAAAGTCAATATTAAAGACGTATCTCTCAGCAAGGAAGGTAAGTCGTGCAATAAACACCTACGCAACATCCGTATTAGCCTACAGCTTTGGTGTAATCCATTGGAGCGATACAGAGCTAGAAAATCTCGATAGACAAACTAGAAGACTGTTTACTTCATGTAGAGCACACCATCCAAGAAGCTCTACGGAAAGATTTCATCTAGCAAGACGTGAAGGAGGTAGAGGAATCACGGAAATTCGTTCATCTCAATAGGATCAAATCGCCAGTCTCAGAGAATATTTTCTTAAAAAGGCAGAAACATCAGAGTTAAATTAAAGCATAGTAGAGACAGATGCACCAATTACACCATTAAAACTAAAAGACTACATGTTTAACCCCATAACTCAAATAACTAAGGTAAATGAGCTGAGGCAAAACTGGAAATCCAAAGCACTCCATGGAAGATATCCCGAACATCTGGAAAGCAAACACATTGACAAGACGGCATCTTAAGCGTGGCTAACACATGGTAACATTCACATTGAAACGGAGGGCACATTTCTTGCTATCCAAAACCAAGTAATAGCTACAAGAAATTACAAAAAGTACGTAGTAAAGGATAGGACAGTTATTAATGACAGGTGTAGAGTTTGCAACAAGAAATCGGAAAACAAAGACCACATTATATCTGGATGTGAAGTTTTAGCTCCAAAACAGTATATGGATAGGCACAATAATGTTGCTAAAATAATACATTAAAAGATGTGTGAAAACTACGAATGCTTTACAGAAAAGTTACCGTATTACAACTAAAAACCTACATCGGTCATTGATAACATAAAATCTAAAATTTATTGGGACAGACAAATAATTACGGATGTCGCGATTGAGCACAATAAACCGGACATCGAAGAACACAACGTACTTGATTGATATTGCAGTGCCCTTAGCGACTAATATTGAAATATCGCAAAGGGGAAAATGTCAAAATACTTGCCATTAGTAGACGAAATCCGGAAAATGTGGACACAGGGAAAAGTTATTATAGTATCACTAGTAATCGGAGCTACCGCTGAAATACCTCTAAAACTAAAAGATAATCTAAAGAAAATAAATTTACCTGAAGACACCTACCTTCTGATGCAAAAAGTAGTGATCTTGGGCACCTGAAGTACAGTCCGAAGAGTACTGGGAGATGTAAATGTAAACCAAGCGATGATGATAGAGACATGTGAAGATGTCGAGCGAGCCGGGGGAAACCAGACCATCGGGCGAGCCTGAAAAGAAAAATAAGTTATTACACATTACGAAAATTACGTAAAGTGTATTATAAACTCTTATTATACTTACTTGTCTTAAGGACCGTATTTATAATGTAACATACCAACATGTGGAATCTTTAAGTAATAATAATAATAATGATAATAATAATAATGACAATAATAATAATAATGATAATAATAATAATATACAGCCAAAATGAACTAGTTAAGGTACTTTTAGGAAAATGGAATCAATTGAAGCAAGATGGAAATGACATACACATTGCTAACTCTCCAACAAGTAAAACCCCGACACATTTCGCTACACAATCACAAGAAAATAGTACAATAATACAAGCTGAAACAATAAACACACTAGAAATCCAGGATGTATTGCGGTGGATTAATTAAAAGCAAAAAAATGAGTGGGACACGAGATGGTCATTTAAAAGCAATACAACCAAATACAAAATCAACATGGAATAAAACAGATACCACGAAAAGATCAGGTCATTATTACGCGACTGAGAATCGGACATACAAGACTAACCCACAGTCATCTTCTAACGGGGGAAAGACAAAATCGATGTGCCCAATGTAATGCTGCTTTAACAGTACAACATATTATTGAAGAATGTCCTAACTTAAACCAGTACCGAGAAATCTACAACGTAAGAACTGTACCAGATCTAAACCAAAAGGACAAATTAAAAATGGTGATAGAATACATTAAAGGAATAAATGCATACCAACATCTTTACACGTAGCGCAAATCAAAACTGAGGTGATGAATACTTACCAAAGTGTAAGGAAAGAAAAGTGACAATAAAGATGTGCCAATTGCCTTAGCTGCAGACTCACATCCTGGAGGAAGCCGTAAAGGAAAAATAATAATAATAATAATAATAATAATAATAATAATAATAATAATAATAATAATAATAATAATAATAATAATGCTTTATCCTGTATAGATCGTTTTTAAACGACATAGGGCACGTCAAAAAATCATGTAAGCGAATAAGTAGTTACATAATAATATCACAGATTCTATTATTAAATATCTTCCACTATGCTATCATCTAGGTATTCATATATTGATTTATATATTCATATATTCATTAACAAGTCTAAGACTTACTGGTAATTTATTGTAAAGAATAGCACCCATATAACATGGACTTGATTTGTAAAGCTCTAACCTATGCAAGTTGATAATAAGACCATCGCCACGCCTACTAGTATGTTTATGATAAGTCAGCCTTCTCCTGGTCAGTGGCAATAAAGTCTATTAGGTGGCAACGTGTTGATGTCTTTTGTTAGGTGTTGAGTGTGTTGTATTTTGTTTTGAGGACTGGGTTTCTGTATGTGAGGAATCATCTGTACATTTACCTTTTTGTTTGATCTTGGTAAGTATGTTGGGGGGGGGGGGGTTGTTAAATGGCTATACTCCTCGTCGGTATTACCGTCTACGTTCAGTGGTGAGTTTAGTTTTGGTTGGGTAAGTTGTTGGCGATGTGTTTGTTGAATAAGTTCCAGTTTATGTTTTTAAGGTCTGGTCGTTGGGCAGGTATAGGAGCTGGCCCTGTGGGGTATTGGTAAGGAGTGAGAGGGAATCGGATCTGATTGTTGTCCCTAAGTGGTATTTGTTGTTGAGATATTGGATTAGTGGTTCGGAGCGTATAACATATTCTATTATAGAGGTTCCTTGGTGACTGAAAAATTTTGGAATGCTGTTTTCCGCCCGCCAGAAGGGCAAGCGGAGATGATTGGTTGCTAATTTGGGGTTGGTTGTTATGTCACCGAATTGAGTGTGTCTGGTGTTAAGGTCCCTTAAGGGTACAGAGTTGGAGAAGTTGGAGACGTATTCTAACAGTTCTTCTGAACTACTGTCATTCCGGGTAGGTTGTAATAGCAGATACTAATTTTTGGATAGCTGGCAAGTGAACCGTTAATGCAACATATTCGAGGTGATGCTAGTGCTATAGTAAAGTAAAACTGGTTGAAGGATATCTGGCATGAACTGAACTAGAAAGCTGTACCTCGAGTTCCTCTTATTTGATTATTGTTTAGGGATGTGTGGTATTGGCAGATGTTCAATGTGCCTCGTGTGAGTATTAGGGATAGTAGATATTTGGATGTTGTCCTTTTTTCATTAAGGGACGTTTTCGTAAGGTACCCATTGAGTTAACTGTTCCTATTGTCAGAACCATTGTACTATTGGGTTATGTATGGGATGCTGTATGGGATAATTGTGGGTTTGTTTAATGACAGGAGTGGAGGACGCGACATGTGTACGCCCGCGTCGGTTCAGGTATTCCGCTACTGCTACGCTACGAGAGCAAAGTGTTTAACGGTAGAATCGTTGGGTTCAGAGGAGGAGTTGGTTGTGTATTGGGTTTCGAGTGCTAAGACACTACCGACTTTGGACTGGGAGGAGGGGAACTTTTATTGTGATTAATGTGGTAACAGACATAATTGCTGAGTGCCACATCTCACCAAACAAGGAACAGGAAAAGGCCACGTATTTCATTTCCTCCGCCTCGGGGGAGGGTGGGCTGTTTGGGAGTTGCAAATTCCTTCAGCCATAATTATGGATTCCCAGTATTGTCACCCTGTGTGTAAATTTTAAGCAACACTCGGTAGATAGTTTTGGTGCTTTTCGTTTTTTTCGAATTTCGAAGCTAAAAATTTAAAATATTTTGTTTCGTATTGAGGTATTTAAAATTAAATATCAAAGAGTATATACTTGGGAAAGTTTCACTTAAGTCACATTTTTACGAATTTGAGGATAGATGGTTTTTATTTCAAATTAACATTTAGTATTCTAATTTTGGGAGGATCAAATAGGTATTTTTCTTTCGGTTTCATTGCCTTAATAAATTGTTTTTAGTTTTTTTAATTATAAATTCCTACTTGTTTTGAGTAGTATTAAATATAGTTTGTTGAATTAACAACGAAGCGCATTCTTTCTTCAATTTGTTACCGTACCTAGTTTTAAAAGTGTAAATTTTCATGGCGATTAAACGAAAATGTAACTTGAGAATTTTAGTAGAAATATAGGCGCATAGGGTTAAATGGTTGTGCAAGTTTTTTTAAAGTTTACCGAATCGTTTGGATTAATATATTCTTCATAAAGTTTGTGAAATTTGGTTGTTCAACTATGTTCTGTTTTAATTAAGCCGTGGGCTTATCAGTTCTTGGAAATATCATGTTACTTGTACCCTTTGGGAACACATTTTAGATGGGTGATTTAATTTTTCCGATTTGGTCCTTCGAGTTAATTCGTTTCTAGCGCGGATTGGCATTTTAAGTATTTCTTTTGTTATTGGCTATTGAAGATTTAAGTAAGATAGTGGGAGATATTAAGGAATATGGCGAATTTTGAGTAAGGGAGTAATTAGTCTAGACCAGGATGCTGGGATAGACTCACGTTTGTTTGTTTGTGGTCAACGAAGTATCCGCAAAAGGGGCAGTATAGCAGCTGATGGAAGGAGTTACGCATACCGTGGGTGTATCGAACTATCGTTGGAGTAGAACATCTCCGGTTCTACTCCGTGGATTAAAGTAAGAAGTTCCTGAATTAAATCGCAACTTTTACGTATGTTGCGCACTTCAAACAAATAATACAAACTAGCTGTAAATATAAAAGCTTTTCGTTTTTGTTTTTGTTATTTTAAAATTAATAAGTGATATTCCAAACTTGTAAATAGTAGAATAAAGTTAACAGAGTGGATGGGAGTTTAAGTAATAAGTGTTAATAACGTTAAGGACCGCTTTGTAAATACGCAGTACTCACAAGTATGGTTAAATATATTTGCACTAACGATATCTCAGATGAAAAATTAGTCATTTGTGAAATTTTGCATGGAAAGCGTACCGTATTAATCAACTATCAAACTCAATACCTGGTGGACCCGTGTCCGACCGATTATTGTAGCTCAGAGGAGGTAAAAGGTTTCATTGTTTGTTGGTGCTGTGTAAGGTAAACGTTTATTTACATTTTTATTTGGTAGCAATAATAATGTGTCTTGTTTTTTATTTTCTTTTGTGTGTTTATGTGGAGGGTGCATTAGCTTGTTTTTGAGTAAATTATTTTATAAAGGCTCTTTAGGAAATTTTAGAAACAGGCGTATTCATCCTCACAAATTTATTGTTGATATCCTGACTTTTTATTGGTGTAAATTCAGTGTGTCGAAAGTTTACATTACCGATATTTTGTGTTATTTCCATTGTATCTAATGAAAGGTATTTGTTTATAACATGTGGTAACTGACCTTAACGGCCTTGCGAGCGCTGATTGAATTTGATCATTATTTCTTCAGATTTTTTGTTTTGCAATTGCGAAATTTAATGTGTTCTTATATTACGTAATAGTACTAAAATTTAATATGTAAATGTACTAATATATGACCGTTGTTAATGTTTATAACTGTTTTATTAAGAGAATAGAAACTATTGTAACTTCATCCTCTGTAGCTATAACTTTACCGACATAAAGTAATCAATTGAAAGGATAAACATATTTGGGGAATTTGTGGCAAT
>JARFJB010001481.1:0-2500 GCA_036346205.1 Vesta saturnalis | reverse complement strand
AAACCGTATTATGGAAATCTTTATGGAAGCGGGCGTCTTTAAAAATTTAGCATCTATTTATATGTTATCTGACAAAGTTTTAAACGTCCATCTGACAGGTTATTGTTTTTAAAATATTGCCTATTTTCGTTATGAACGTATTAATAAAGAGGTTGCGTAACTATCGTAAAAATTATTATGGTTAAAGTTACTTCATTTCTTTCAATTTTTGTAGGTTCGAAGATCGTGTGTTGTTTCACATCAGATATTTTTTAAATTGCTTAGGTGTAACAAAGAAACAAACCTTACTTTTTTTGTACATTTAATATAAGAGAAATTATCAATAAATTAGAAATGGCGGTTCTGTGTATTTCCTAATGAAAGGTTATATATGGATAAGAAAGATAGATAATTAGTGTTGGCCACTTTAGATTTTTTAACTTGTTTAAAAAGTAATTGTAATCAGTATTTGAATACCTTTTTGAGATTATCCTAGGTCTACAATAAAAAGGCGGGTATTATGAAAAAAAACGCAGTTGAGTGGTATCCAACAAAATTTAATATTATAAGTATAGGTACGTACAGTCACTGTATATTCAAACTATTCCGTGCATTTTTGTATAATAACCTTAAATCACTATTTGTTAGGAGTTATATAACAAAGTAAATTGGATAAAATTGATTGGTAGCTTAAAGTATAAATAAAATGTAACTGTTACATTGCTAATACTAATTTGCGGATTAGTTTCACACGTAACCCGGGACAAATTACTGATTTCAGATTTGAATAATTTATTATACAGAGTTTGTGCTTAATTTATTGAGATTAAGCACACACAACTTTAGCCACAAAAGATTCATTAAACGATAAGTTTTATGCAAAGAATTAACAGGAATTATGTATTATGAAGTTGCAAATCATAGTTTCCGCAAAATTCACTACGGCTTCACTGAATACATTTAATGTGAACTTCCTTCCACTAATCTTATATACCTGTAGTAGGGTTAAAAGGATCGTTTTTAGCAATTAATCTAAATTGTATTGCATAATACCGTGGTCAATGAAACAAACTAATATCTGTAATTCTTGACTTAATCAACCCCCAAATATCTCCAAGGTGGTCCGTTACCCTTGCTTTTATAATAAACTAATCCCGTTGAGCGATATATGGCACCATCAGTATAAGAAATGTCCCATTAATTTCATCTCACCTTTCTATCTAAATTCTGCTGCCGGAAACTATCACACTGCCGTGTAATTTGATGCTCCAGAATTATATTTTGCGGTGATCACGTATAATGAATTCCGGTGGTAATTTCGGTTACGTCGTTGTTTTTGAAACTTATTTAAGGGTTGGGACCGACCAATTACAAAAACAAATATTTCTGCGAACAACAGAATCCCTTTAATGGGCGTGTCACCTTTTGCACAAAACTTTAACCCAGAAATGTTGTATTTTCGTACCCTTCCTTAAATCTATATATCACTGTCAGTGCAACTTGTCGAAAATTTTGGTTCCAGTAGAATTGCGTCGAAAATGAGTGTGACTGTTTTAATATAACATTAAAGAAATGCAATATTTTATAAAGAATGTAGGGGTGAGACCACCGACTTGGTAAATTATAGAAAAACGTTTAGTTTGGTCATTGTATATGATTATGAGGCATTGATGCAACTTAATCGAATGTTTGTTGGCGGGTGACTATGCAGAAAAAGAATAAAACGAAGTTAAACGGTTGTTAATTACTCTCAGATCTCTTCATAATCACTTGAAGACTTCGATTTTCTGAAAAGAATTAAGAACCTTGCCTTTATCGAAGAAATTAGAGTTAATAAATAAGTGTTACCCTTGTTTCTGCGTAACCTCCTACCAGTCGAAAATTCCTCCTGTTTTTCCAAAATATTAACCGGGGGTAGCAATCAAAGAGGCAAATCAACCATCTGTTGCCACTTATGTATGAAGCAGCACGCCACATCAACCTCTGTACGTCCATCGCCCTCTTGAAAATAATTCGTTATTTTTGTTAGTCGGAACCTCTTAAGAAGCTTAATCGAGTGTTTTGACTGTCGTATGTTTAGATATGTAAATATGTTAACAATCTTGTCAATGCAAAATTTTAGTTATCGGTCAGTGGAATATCACGTGTAACATGTGTCGAATAGAAGTAGTAATCGCGTTTCTACCTGACCGGATCTAAATAATATCAAATGTAACGGGTTTCATATCTCTCATTCATTTGGTGGTTGACTGCTGGGTTAGAAAAAATGAACCTCTCTTAACTTGAAGACCGTTCCCATTCAAATATCAATTAACAACGTTTCTGTTAGATATCTTCGATACCCTTCCGGTTTAATTTGGTTTTATTGTTGTATATATTTAGATTGAATAATGAACCAACTTCGATACTAGCGGGTATACTGTAATTGTCCGAGTTAATTGATGGTTCACATTCATCAACTGCCGCTCGCGTGCTCCAAATATTGTCTTAAGTGCAAAAATTAATAATACGGTTATTATAC
>JARFJB010001480.1:20000-23211 GCA_036346205.1 Vesta saturnalis | reverse complement strand
CTTTCGAATAAGAATAATTTCGTTAAAATAGGTTGATACAAATCAAAGTAATAGTCATTTATTCATACACACATTCCCACTCTCCCCCACACTTTATTAGAAAAAATAAAAAAAAGTATTTAACAAAATTTGTGCAGAAATTATGCATCATTCTAATTTACTTATTTAATACCTATTATAATTGGGCATATTTTATAAAAAAATTAATTTAAATTTTTCTATGAAGATTATGCCCTCTAGCGGTAAAGCTAGAAACTTGAAAGTTATTTCCAGCGATTTCCCTTATCCGTTTTTTCTAAGGAAATGTTTTTCCCAAAGCTGCACGATATAGCCGGAGGATTGGCTTATTGGTCCACCCGGTACAATACAAAATTATGAATTATGCACAAACGGACGCAACCCACATTCTTCTACAACGCTCTAAATTTTGGAATGAGCTCCCTAGTTCCCTCTCACTTATGATATGAATAAATTTAAGGTAGCTGTTCACAGGCATCTCTTGGCAATTCAATATTCCTCTATCCATCCTCCTAAATGTTCCTGAGTGCTTTAGCACGATAGGCCAAATTTAGCCTGTTCAGGTCCACGATTATTAAAAAAAAAAAAGATACTGAATTACTTCAAAGCCGTCTATTTTTATTTTTTTTCAAGCCTCCTGTTTTTATTTATTCTTTTTTAGAACATCATACCGTTGTTATGATTCGCAGTTAGATACTATTTATCAGTATATAGTATATAGAGTGTCCATAAACTCTACGGACAAACTTTTCGTAGTGATTCTAGACCCAAAAATAAGAAAAAAAGTTCATATAAACCCAGGTCCGGAAACACTTCGTTTAGGACCTACAGGGTGTGAAAAAATTTTATTTTCCTCGGTTTTATGTTAATTTGAAATTTGGGACGCTGTATCAACAAGAGTAACAACAAATGTCATAAATACATTTGTGTATCTAAGCAACAACTTGTCATTTTGTTTTAGTCAAAGCCTGCTAAAATGGTAAGGGATTCAACAGCTGGTTAAATAAATTAAACTGTTCATCAGCCAATATCTCGAAAACGGTTGATCTGAGAGGCATCGACCAAGTATACCTTTTTTGCTTAGAACTGAAAAGGGAACAAACTAATTCAAACGGAACGTCAATATACCGGGTGGTAAAAAAGTTAAGGCCAATTAACTTTTAGCATACCACCAATGTGGGAATATGTTCAGGGATTCGCCGCTCATTATCAAAACAAGTGAGATTATGTATCGAAACAAATGGTCATCATGAGTAACACGTTTTGTAACATTTATTTTTTTAGTTTTTTTATTTATTTCTTTATTTTTGTTCTTAAATTCAAAGTTAAAATAAAAATGCAAACATACGTTACTTTGATTTTTAATTCCAATTAGCTAAGGATCATAGGGAATTAAATTGAACTGTTCATGAACCAATATCTCGAAAACGGTTGATCTGAGAGGCATCGACCAAGTATATGTTTTTTGCTTAGAACTGAAAAGGGAACAAACTAATTCAGACGGAACGTCAATATACCGGGTGGTAAAAAAGTTAAGGCCAATTAACTTTTAGAATACCACTGTAGATAGCGCCCTCTGCAGGCAGCGTCAAAATCAATAAAATATTTAAGTTTCTCGACCACAAAAACCCCCGTGCTCCAAATTTCAGGACCATATTCAAATTTGTTCGCAAAATATCGCCATAAAACCGAGGAAAATAAAATTTTTCACACTGTAGGTCCTAAACGAAGCGCTTCGGGATCTGGGTTTATATGAACTTTTTCTTATTTTTGGGTCTAGAATCACTACGCAAAGTTTGTCCGTAGAGTTCTGGACACCTGTGTGTGTGTGTGTGTGTGTGTGTGTGTGTGTGTGTGTGTGTGTGTGTGTGTGTGTGTGTGTCTATATATATATATATATATATATATATATATATATGAAACACTGTTGTTTATCCTGGCGTTGTCTCGCGTCTGCTGGTGATGCTTCTGACTCCTGCTAGTACAAAAACAACGTTTCGGCAAAGTCTCATTTGCCATTTTCAAGTTTTCTCCTTCTCCAACAGTTGGAGAAGGAGAAACTTTTAATTTGATTAAGGTTTAAAAAAAATATACAAAATTATACTAATGAAAGTTTCAAAGTGTTTCGATGTGCGCGCGTTCGTTTTGTAAACATAAGCGAATTCGCTCGCGAAAAGAAATTTGTACACGCGCTAACCTTTCTGGCGTAGTCTATCTGAAAGCCTATGTTATGCGCAGTTTCATGTTGTCAGAAGTAGTTTGTGGTTCCTGATACACCAGATTTTTCACATTACCCCATAGAAAAAAATTTAAGGAATTAAAATCTGGCGATCTGGGCGGCCAAGCAATCGATCCCCCTCTTCCTATTCATCGTTCATGTGTTGTCTTATTATAACAGGTACATCTTGTAACAATTCATTTAACGTGGTATCCAAGAAGTTGTGAAAAATTTGACCAGTCAGAGTGCCATTAAAGAAATGTGGGCCAATAATCTGTGTACCAATTGTTCCAACCCAAGCATTAATGGACCACTTATTTTGTCTATGACATTCCATAACAATGTGCGGATTTGCATCGGAATAATAATGATAACTATGTCCATTATTATGAAACGTAGATTCATCTGTCCATAAAACGAAATTGTAAAATTGGTGTTCCGTTCGAAGTTTATTTATCAGCAACTGGCAGAAATTTGCACGTGCCTCATAATCGGTTGGTAGCAGTTCCTGATGTAGTTGCACTTTATATGAATGGAAATGGTTTTTCTTTAACATTCGACCAACTGATCTAGAAGAAATTCCCAAATAAGAACTTAATATGTGTTGACTAACTTGTGGGTCACCAATAACTGTAGCCAACATCCTATATCCATTTTCTTCATTCGTCACTGCTTTATCTCGGTTACAAACTGTGTATTTTACATTTCCTGATGAAAAAAATCTTTCTAATGTCCGCTGAAAATTTTTTTCTTGTGGGTGCCTTCTATCCGGGAATCTTTCTTTATAAATTCTTGATCCCAATAAAAAATTATTTTGACATTCGCAAAGGATAAAAATCATATCTACCATTTCTTCTGCAGATAAATTCATTTTGAAAAAAATTTTGGTCACAGAGATATGCCAATTGAAAGCTTAATAACGTATTAAAGACTGACAGTTTCTTTCATGTGTTTTTCATTTGTTTAAGCGTCTAC
>JARFJB010001480.1:0-15000 GCA_036346205.1 Vesta saturnalis | reverse complement strand
AAAATGACTTTTGAATCACAAAATTATCAATTTTATAATTTTTGCAGATTTATTCAAATATTTTTTATTTCAATTCTCATTTTGGTTTCAGTCATTTAGCAGATAGGCTTTCAGTCACATAAATAAATACTAGATTTAAGTTGCAGCTCATTTTATCACAAATTTTAAAATTGGGACTTTTGATAATAAGTATGAAACTGTTACGTTTAGCAAATAAGTTTTAAACAACTTACTAATATTTTTGACGTTATTAATCGATCTGAGTAATAAAAATAGGGTTTCCATTTGATTTTTTGAGTAACTTGCATTTTTGATAGTCAAGTTTAGACATTCATAATTTTATTTTTATGAAAATACAAATTTTTATCATTTTTGCAGACTGTTGCAATAAACCTTTGCCTACAACACCTCAAAGTTTTATTCAAATTGTTTACAGGAACAGAACAATTAACGAGTTATTACTAAGACCGCATCTGTCAATTTTTTAGAAAAATGTTTTTTAAACGACTGAAATTTCGTATCTAGTTTATTTAACAAACTTACCTTAAAATTCGACATAGAATCCAAAATGTATTAATATACGGGTGTTCCATTTAAAATAAGCGACTATACCGACTTCCGGTATAACCGGAAGTGGTATGAACGTGAAAATATTTTAGATGGTTAGCCTAAATCATTACCCTGTCACAAATTCTGTATATATATATATATATATATATATATATATATATATATATATATATATATAATGTAAACTAATTAAACTTTTTTGAAAAGACAAGTCTGTATTCGATAATTTCGTGATGATCCATAAACGGTTCAAAACGCGGTCAGACTTTTCAAAATCAGTTTTCAAAATATCAGGATCGGATAAAGCCCGTAATAAGTTGCCATGAAGAAGAGTTTGTATTTTTGCTCTAGCATTCATAATAACGCCAGAAAGAAATAAAATAGAAGTTTCAAAAATTAAATTTTTTTCAAATATCCCAAAAGAAGATTTTTTTGTATTATTTTATTGCTTCCCTAATTTCACAACTTTTTGCCCATTTAACCGGAGTTGTATCTATCACCATTTCCGAAATCCCCATAGTGAGAATACTTATCTTGGACACAGCGTATGTGAGAAAACCGCTATTTTAATTGATGATATAGATCCGAAGACAGCGTTTCGATCGGAAGTGATTACCTTCCAATTTGAACCACGTGCATTACAAGGTCAACTAGTTTTCGGTTATTTTATACCGTTTTATTACTTGATTACTGAATCATTAACCCTTTGTATCGTTACTACTTACATTTTCTTTTATAATTTTTATAAGCAACTTAAGCACTTCGGATTTTTTGTGTTTGATTCCTTGTCTTATGCTTATCTAATATGTTTGTAAAAAAAGGTTAATTATATTATATTCTTATGATATACTATAAATGTAATTTTTTTCAAGATAATTACAAGATTAGTGGTTGAAGAGTTGTTTATCGCAAGGGACCTACTTCAATAAAAATAAACGAATATTGTTGGCGTTTGACACAATTTTGTGCTTTTATCAGAAGCTTTATTTTTGGAAACTTGCAATTAAATGGTGTTTAGTAGTGCTAACTAAAACCTGACACTAAAATTATTAAGCATTACATTATTATAGCATTACAAACTTTGGTTTTCACTTTGGCAAGTGAAGAATCACAATTTTTAATACATATATAATTAAAAGACGTTGAACACAACTTCTTGTGCTTAAGGACTAGGTCTTTTGTTCGTTACACTTCGTGTTAACTATTAAATGCCATTGTACACATCTTTGAATGTATTCCTAACTTTCAGTATACTGCGTGTTTCAAAAAACATTCCGATAATTTCTAGGGTAAATAGAATATTAAAAAATAACGTTAGTTTGGTTAATAAACATGTGTCCGAAAATGGCTCCTTAAGAAGATACGGCCCTGCGAAAGTGGTCCCGAAAATCCTTTTTTTTATTATCTTTGAAACGGTTCAAGATAGCTAAATCAAAATTAGAAATACCTTTGATTAGGTCATAAAAGATAGTGTTGACAAATTTTTAATATTTTGTACAGGACAAACTTTTTTTCATGGGGATATTTTTAATTTTTTGGGTATAAATAATGTTTTTAAACAATTTGCCACAAAAAAAGGTACTCTTGTTGAAAGTCAAAATATTAAGGTTTTACCTAAAATAAGAAAATAAGAAATATTGAGTTAATTTGATTTACTGAAATTAAGTAAGCTTAGACTGGCGATTTTTTTGTTTGACAGATTCGTTTGACACATTGTTATTGATAGTTTTAGTTTGTTATACAAGTAATAACGCATTTAAAAACTTTGAAAATGAATATGTACACTAATAGTGACTACACCAATATGTTAACATTAACGGAATGCAATAGAAGTGCTAAAGTAGCGAAAAGAAGGTATGCGAAAAAAATCCTAGAAGAAATGTTCTGGTTTCAAAAACATTTTTTAATTTAGTGAGGCGGATTCTACGATAAGTGTAAGAAATGTGGCAAGGACAAGTAACGCAAGTGTTTCTAGTGCACATCGTGTATTAAAAGAACAATTATTACTCCCGTTTCACTACAGGCAAGTACAAGAATTATTGCCTGAAGATCTTTTTTTGAGAAGAGACTTTTGCGAATTATTACAAGAAAGAATGAGACAGAACTCTGATTCTTTACAAAATATTCTTTTCACCGATAAATCAACTTTTACTAGACTTTTACTAGACAAGGTATGTTTAATAATCATAACAGTTACTTCTGGGCAGAGGAAAATCCAAAGGTTAAACGCGTAACGTATTATCAACATAATTTTAAGTTGAATATATGGTCTGCTTCAATAGGCAACCACCTCAATGCACACCATATTCTTTATGGAAATTTAAATAGTGATGTTTACTATACATTTTTCGATACTCGTTTATTTCCGCTATTAGAAGATTTTCCGCTTGATCTACGAAGAAATATATATGATGCTCCACCTCATTTCAGTAGTGAAGCTAGAAGATTGCTCAACGAACATTTTCCAAATGGGATTGGTCGAGGTGCTGATGCGCCTACCCATTGGCCACCAAGGTCTTCTGACCTAAATCCTTTGGATTTTGATGTGTGTAGTTTAGTTAAAGAAATATATTCAAGCGAAATAAATTCCATTGAAGAACTTCAAGCGAGAGTTGAAAATAATTTGAGAAATGTTAATTCAAGAACCACGGATTATGTTTTTACTACAAAAACGTTTACGATTATGTATTCGTGAAAATGGTGGGCTTTTCGAACATTTAATGTAAAAACCCGTACCTACTTATTCAATATTTTTTCTGTTTGTTTTGTGTTATTCGTTGCTTTTTTAATTGTTTCCTTTGTCTGTTATGTGTTAATGTTAAACAATTAAAACCTTTTTTAAGTTCTAAGTAATTTACCATATTTTTACCTCATAGATGTTTATTCCCTGAGGTAGTTCGTTCTCGCGCATGAAAAGTATTAATTGTTTCATTCTAAATAATTTATTAATTCGGCCAGCATTACTTGCTAAAGCCTCAAATAACTCCAAAAGTAGTATTTTTTTTGGTTTTCAACAAGAGTATCTTTTTTGTGGCAAATTGTTTAACAAATACTATTTTTGACCAAAAAATTAAAAGTATCCCCATAAAAAAAGTTTTGGGGCAAAATAAGTGGCACCATCCCTTTAGCGACGCTCCTATGCAAAGTATTAAAAATTAGTCAACACTCTAGCCAAAGGTATTTGTGATATTTCACTTAGGTATCTAAACCTTTTCAGAGATAATAAAAAAAAAGGATTTTTGGGGCCACCTTTACAGGGTCGTATCTTCTTAAGGAGGCATTTTCGGACACGTTTTTATTAACCAAACTAACGTTATTTTTGTATATTCTATTTACCCTAGAAATTAACGGAACGTTTTTTGAAACACCTGCTTCCGTAAACGTTCCGTATTTAATAACAAAAACCGGAATCAAGTCCGTAAATTATTTAATATACACACCATCAATCTTTTGAATGGAAAACTACACTCAAAACGCTTTATATTAATATTAGAGATAAGTACACCGAAGTATTCAAAAATTGAATTGGAAACCCGATAAATTCGGAAAGTAATTAATGACTAACACCGTTCTTGTAAATTTAATCACTTATTTCATAGAATTGCAATTTTAAATAATAACTATTTTGACTGGTTGTGAATAACACTGTATTTGAAAGGAAGCACCTGTCAACCTCAAATATGATAGCATAATTTTGCCTCTATGTCAAACAGACGTTTAAAACTTCATATCAAGCAGAAGTTAACAGACATCCAAATGCTAACTTAAAAAATTAAAAGAAATGAAGTAATTTTAAGTATAAATTTTATAGAATAACTGTGCAACCACTTTTCACCTTCTAACCTACATATACATATGTAGGCATAGAAGGTTATGCAATCGACCTTTGTTTCACTATTCTAGAGCCACATTGATAATGTTAACAACCCTAGGAGCTTTTCTAAGGGTTTAGACAAGAGGAGCAATAAACTTATTGGACGGTAAGATGCAACATATTCACCAGGGTGATTAGGTCATAACCCGAGGCTTTCTTATTATTTAGATGTTGAATTTCATCAAGCACTTCAGTGTAGGTAAATCTCTTGATGGGTAGGGACATGTGTATCTTCGCCTGGAGAGAAGCTTGTGTTTCATCGTCAGGTACATTGGAGTGAGAAGTGGAGACTTTAGAAAAGTGCTCAAGTGATCTGTTCTGGTCCATTAATTGTTTGGTTTTCTTAATGGCGGATTTACAACATGTTGTCTTTTATTTAGTTTGGAAAGTTTCCAGATACTATTCTCTGCACGAGACAGTGAAGTTAAATAGTGTTGAAAGGTTTCTTGCTTCAATTATTTAGTTTATTCTTTATGGTGTTGGCCAGCATATTGTTTTATCAGCTGGATTGCGCGTCTTGTGCCATTTCGATCTTGCCCTCCTCTTCTGTCGTATGAGCTTAAGTATTGCATTAGGAATATTACCTTCTTTCCGTGCCTCATCTGTAGTTTTTGGGTGTTGAGCGCCATGCTGTGCTGCTTTTTGTACCGTTGTAATAAAGCGATCAACAGCTTCTTCTAAATTGTTGGGGGGTTTGAAGGCTAATATTGGTTTGTAAATTATCATGCAGAAAACTTCTACGTACTTCCCAGTCAGTTTTATTGTTATATAGTAGTATAGTGATGGTCTAGGTTGCTTTTTGATAATAGACTACGAAAGTCTGACGATAATTAGCCGGTTGGTCACTACTACATAGAGTACACTTGGCAGGCGACTCTTTTGTCTTCTTGCAAGTTCTGGAATCATGAGAGTCTGCGAATTTTACACATACGAATGGGCGATTACAGTAGGTTTTAGTGTGGTTGTACTGTTGACACCTCATGCATTGCACGATTGTTGTGTTTCTATGAGGAGGTTCAACCTTCATGATTAGATTCTGTAGAAATCTAAGTTTGTAAATGTCTTTGCTGTTGGCCGCAGATTCTAAGTCCACAAAAAACATTGGCAATGGCGTTTTTTCTATTCTACGCTTAATGTTTGTCATGGATTTCACTTTAAAGCCTTTCTCTTCCAACGATTCAGCTATGTATTTTATAGGAATCTTTCATACATTTGATCATTTTACGATATGCGTTAGCGGTGCCAGAAGATATCTTAATGACATTATCAGCCATTGCTTTAGTTTCGTATTGTTCTAGTTCTGAAGCACCTATTAAAGCATTTATCATTTTGTTAAAATCCGCGACACCATGTACAAATATTGGCGGTGGTTAGGATATCTTAGTTTGTTGTGTGTTTATTGTACTATTGGCCACCTCATCTTCATTAAGATTTGAGAGGACAGAGAATTGATTTGTTTGCGTGACATGTGTCTTATTTACCATTATTGACTGTGCAGTTGATCCTTTTATTTTTTTTTACTTTACACACACTGCCATTCCTTCTTAGAAGTTGTAGTAGAAGATTCAACGTCACTTTCAGAATCAGTCATGTTTATACTATTTAATGAGTTATTTCCAATTATGTATATTAGTGTTTGGTATGTTGTTTATTTGCACTGATGATGTAGCATTAAGTGCTTGTGAATATATTTGAGGTATTGTATTTAGCATTTGTATGTTAGATATGTTTTGTTGGCTATTAGGAAAGTAAGTAGCAGGAGGAGATAAAGGCATTACCTGGCTATGCATTGATGGGAATCCACTGGGCAACTGAGGTCATTGTTGAAATGATTGCATCATTGGTTGTTGTTGATAACAATTACTACCATTAAGGTCATATTTATCAATTATAAATTATAAATTGTCCGCTTGTATTATTAGATATATACGAAAAAAATTATTACTTTTGCGTATTGATAATAGTTTATTGCTGATCCTAAGGTCAGTGATAACCGCGTTGCACTCACTTATCACTACGGGCTTGGAAATTGACAAATTAAATTAATAATATTATTATTAAGGTGTGTACTCGCGTGAATGTACCTGAGAAGACTGGAAATCAAAATTGCAATTGATTAATAATCAGTATATACAGGTGTAATCAAAATACCGTATTTATTGATTGTAAAGGCGTTGCAAATGATTTGATATTCGTTACATAAAGTGAAATTATATTAAAGGTGAATTGTAAATCAAAATAATGCCAAATTTCATATGGGTGTGATTGGTAACTAAAAATAAACTAGCGGCGGTTCTATTTATTTTTCAAATGATTATAAAATTACAGATCCGTAAAGGCGAATTGCAATTGAGTAAATAATCATTTCATAGAGGCGTAATTAATAAATTGTAAAATATAAGGGTATTTACAAATTGATTTAATAACTAGGTAACAAATAATTATACCTAATAATCAGAAGGTGTTCTTTAGTTACATTCAGGTGAAAATTGTACAATTACAATTAGAATTAAAAAGAGGATTTTACTTGCTGTAACTTTAATAGTTAATTTATATAACCATTTTATACAGAGGCGGTACTATTTGTTTTGTGTGGTAAAAATTTATGCAACTGCAGATTTGTAAGAGCATTACACATTTTATGTAATCATTACTATACGTGGGTGTTACTAAAAATTGCAGATAGGATTATAACGCGACTCTAACCATTGATCTTAGGTAAAATGTGTTTACTTACCGATTTATAAAGGCGTTATGTTTGATATTACGGACCAACATTATAGTACAGGGACGTAACTGAAAATGGCATATATAAATTTGGAGGGAATCGTATTGGTGCTTCAGGTACCATCTATATAAATTGTAAAGGTGTTACAAGTCGATCTAATGACTATTATACATAGGCGTATATAAATTTGGAGACGATTCTACTTATCGTTTCAGGTGTAAGTTACATAATGACTGAATCGTAAAGGCGTTATCAGCTAACAGGGAATACCATAGTACATGGACGTGACTAGAAAGTCTACATAAAATTCAAAGGCGATTTTATAAATCAATTGAAGCGATACAATTTGTTGCAATTAAAGTAATACACAAGCATGGTGATGGCACGGCGTTTGCGTGAATTAAATTAAGAATTTGTTACTAGGCGAGATTTGCATCGTTGGGCGTAACCCATATTTGTCAATTCCTGGCAGGTGTCGAAATGTCTGACGACGACGATCTATTGATAAAGACGAACGAGCATCTAACGCCTTCTTCGAAAAAGGATTGCGACGGGCGTCTGGCGGCAGAAGTCGGGCGAAGCTTGATGGCGAAAGGGTTCGCCGGCAAGATCTTGAGGGTGTTTGAGGGGAGTGCGTTCCTGGTGTTAGAGGATCTGGTACTTGCTGCAATCTCCAGTCCGCAGACGGCGGCAGGAATGACGAGCGGTTCTAGTGTCAGCGCTGAGGCCGGCGAGGGGAGTAGAGTACCTCCCTCAAATGCGGTGTGGCATTTAATGGAGTCATTTGACCCAGACGGCTAGGAGATATTTATCCACAGATGTATCAGTAGGCTGGACATGCTCGGTGAAATGCATGACTGGTCTGGGAAGGAGAAAGTGCTAGCGAGCCAAGCGCGATTGGATTGCGCGGCAAAGAAGTCGTTTTACCGTCTCGATCGTATTTACTATGAATGGAAGGAGTGGTGTAGCGTGATGAAGGAGGCGTTCCTTTTACGAAACAATTTCGCTGCAATGATTGAGGAGCCGGTGAATAGGCGTAAACGGTCCAAGGATACCATGATGGAATATTATCAAGACAAGGTGGCATTAGGTGCTCGAGTCGGTATCACATGCGAGAATGTTGTCTCTTGCATCGTGTACGGCTTACCAGAGGCGTACAGGGCGAACGCACACCTGAGGCGCTTCACAACCATTTCCTGTCGAGGCGATTGGGATTATCTAAAGTGCAAGACAGGAAGGCGTGTGAAGACATCAGGGTTACGATCTTGATGCGAGTACTCCTAGTATACATCAATTACAGGGAAACCGTGGTACGGCGGCCCTTAACTTGAATCGGGCGGCTAGGCAAATGCAAGCACGCTATTATAACACTCGAGTTCGGGATAATCCACCCCCCTTGCCGAGATGACATCATAATGAGGAGCGGAGACAGCTTACCAAATGAAGTAGGCGAATTGGTGTTATAGCGTGCTGCAGCTACTGTCATCGCGGATGCCAAGGTAAGTAACCAATTGGTGAATAGAGTACAGAGTAGTGACGGTCTTACCTAGTGATAGGTACATAATCGATGCGATTAAGGGCGTTAGAGGTTGTAAGCGTTTTCAGACAAATGTTAATGTTGACCATTTAAGGTGGTTTCCATGCATAGATGAACATGACAAAATGAAGGTGACAACACGAATGTGACAAGATGAATGTGACAGTCTGAATGGTGATGAGGCGACACGGAGGCAGATGGGCAAGACCTATCATACCTCCTTGTATGTTAATTTTAGTAATGAGGCCATTACTGTTTCAGGAGGGCCGACTGTTACGCGGGAGAAGAGAGCGGTACGACGGGAGCGATTGGAAGACATAGACAGGGTGATGGTGAATCAAGAAGGGATGCACGGAAGGCGGTCAGAGAAGGCGGCTGAGTTAACCTATTACATATTTACTATTCTTATCTTTCAGGGTGTTGTATTATATATACATATTTATGTATTAAATAGTTTGTTGAATTACGTGTTTTTAATCATCGTAACAGACGATTAATTTTATAAGAAAAAGTGTAGACATTATTTAAAGAAAATTTAATTATACAAAACTTTTCTTTATAAACTTTCTTAATATATCGCAAGGTAAGTCTAAAAATTAATTAAATATTAACGTAGCTGCTTAAACAGTATTACAGGTATGAAATTTGTTTCAAGGTAACATGTATTTATGTCTATAAATCTGTATTTCGTTGTTTCAAAAATTTGCAGAGATAATAATTAATCGATATGATTAAGGTCTACGTCTAGGTATTTCTAACTTTGAAACATGGAGCTGTTTTAGAAATATTTGATAAAAATAAAAAACTGCTTCTAATAATTCCCCCCTCCCCATGCTGGAGTTATCCCAAAACCTAATCAGCTACAAGCAATTTGAAAATAAGCTTAAATACAAAATTTTATGTAAGTACGTCTTTTCATTCTGGAGTTATCGTTTATACTAACCATCATCCAGACACACACACACACGCACGCACACGCACGCACACGCACGCACACGCATACGCAAATGCACACGCACGCACACACATGCACACGCACACGCATACGCACACGCACACGCAGGCGCACGCGCACACGCACACGCACACGCATGCACACGCACACGCACACGCACACGTACACGCACACGCACACGCACACGCACACGCACATCACGTACACGCACACGCACACGCACACACACGCATACGCATACGCATACGCACATGCACACGCACACGCACACGCACGCACGCGCACGCACGCGCACACGCACTACACGCACACGCACAGCACACGACACGCACACGCACACGCACACGCACACGCACACGCACACGCACACGCACACGCACGCACACGCACACGCAAACGCACACGCACACGCACATGCACACGCACACGTACACGCACACGCGCCACGCGCGCACGCAAATGCACTACACGGACACCACGCACGCACACGCACGCGCACGCGCACACGCACGCATAGACACGCACACGCACACGCCACGCACACGCACACGCACACGCACACGCACACGCACACGCACACGCACACGCACACGCACACGCACACGCACACGCACACGCACACGCACACGCACGCACACGCACTGCACACCCACACGCATACACACACACACGCCACGCACACGCACGCCACACGCACGTGCACACCACACGCACACGCACTGCACCGCAAGCGCACACTGAAAACGAACATACACACACACGCACATGCACACGCACGCGTACACGAACAAGCACCGCACACGCACACGCACACGCACACGCACACGCACACGCACACGCACATGCATACGCACATGCACACCCACACGCACACGCACACGCACACGCACAAGTACACGCACACGCTCACACACGCACACACGTTCACACGCACACACGCACACACGCACACATGCACACACGCACACTCGCACACACGCACACGCGCACACGCACGCACATACGCACACGCACACACGCATACACGTAAACGCGCACACGCGCACACACCCACACACGCACACACGCACACACGCACACACGCACAACATGGACACACGCACACACGTACACACGCACACACGACACACGCACACACACACGCACACAGCGCACACGCACACAGCAGACACGCACACGCATACACACACGCATACATGCACACACCCACACAGCACACACGCACACACGCAAACACGCACACACGGACACACGCACACGCACACGCACACACACTATTCACACACACACATGCACACACGCATACACGCACACAGCACACACGCACTCACCACACGCACACACGCACACACGCACATACGCACACACGCACACACGCACACGCACACACGCACACACGCACATACACACGGACACACGCACACGACCACACGCACACACGCACACACGCTCACACGCACACACGCACACACGCACACACGCACATACACATACACGCACACACGCACACACCACACACGGACAGACGCACAGACGCACACACGCACACGCACACACGCACACAGCACACACGCACACACGCACACACGCACACACGCACACACGCACACACGAAGACACGCACACACGCACACGCACACGCACACGCACATGCACACGCACACGCACACGTACACGTACACGCTCCCGCACGCGCGCACGCAAATGCACAAGTACACGGATACCCACACGCACGCCCACACGCACGCGCACACGCACACGCACGCGCATAGGACACGCACAACGCACACGCACACGCCTACGCACACGCCTACGTACACGCACACGCACACGCACACGCACACGCACACGCACACGCACATGCACACCCACACGCACACGCACACGCACGCGCACACGCACACGCACGCGCACGCGCACATGCACATGCACACCCACACGCACACGCACACGCACTCGCACTCGCACTCGCACGCGCGTCACGCACTCGAACACGCACACACACACGCACACGCACACGCACGCGTCTACGAACAAGCACACTCACACGCACACGCACACGTACACGCACATGCACATGCAAACGCATACGCACACTCACACGCACTCACACGCACACACGTTCACACGCACACACGCTTACACGCACACGCGCACACGCACGCACACACGCACACGCACACACGCACACACTCACACACGCACACACGCAAACGCGCACACGCGCACACTCCCACACACGCACACACGCAAACACGCACACACGGACACACGCACACGCGTACACACGCACATACGCACACACCTCACTACTCACACGCACATGCACACACGCACACACTCACACACGCACACCCGCACACACGCACACACGCACTTACGCACATACGCACACACGCACACACGCACATACGCACATACGCACACGCACACGCACGCGCACACGCACGTGCACACCCACACGCACACGCACTCGCACTCGCAAGCGCGCACGCACTCGAAAACGAACATACACACACACGCACATGCACACGCACGCGTACACGAACACGCACACGCACCGCACACGCACACGCACACGCACACGCACACGCACACGCACATGACGCACATGCACACCCACACGCACACGCACACGCACACGCACAAGTACACGCACACGCTACACACGCACACACGTTCACACGCACACGCACACACCACACATGCACACACGCACACTCGCACACAGCACACGCGCACACGCACGCACATACGCACACGCACACACGCATACACGTAAACGCGCACACGCGCACACACCCACACGCACACACGCACACGCACACACGCACAGCACACACGGACACACGACACACGCACACACACACGCACACACGCACACATCACACACGCACACGCGCACACGCACACACGCAGACACGCACACTCGCATACAAGCACCACGCATACATGCACACACCCACACACGCACACACGCACACACGCAAACACGCACACACGGACACACGCACACACGCACACACAGCACACACTCACATATTCACACACGCACACAGCACACGCATACACGCACACACGCACACACGCACTCACTCACACGCACACACGCACACAGCACACGACACGCACACACGCACACTCGCACACAGCACACGCACATACACACGGACACAGCACACGCACACACGCACACACGCACACAGCTCACACGCACACACGCACACAGCACACAGCACTACACTACACGCACACACGCACACACCACACACGACACGCACAGACGCACACACGCACACGCACACACGCACACACGCACACAAGCACACACGCACACACACGCACACACGCACACACGCACACACGCACACACAAGCACACGCACACACACGCACACGCACACGCACACGCACAGCACACGCACACGCACACGAACACTACACGCACACTCACAGCAACGCGCACACGCACAGCACACATCACACGCCGACACACCACACGCACGCCCACACGCACGCACACACGCACAGCGCACAGCAGCACGCACCGCACAGCACACACGCACACAGCACACGCCTCACGCACACGCACACGACACGCAACAACGCACACGCACACGCACACGCACAACGCACAAACCGCACATGCACACACACACACGCACACGCACACCACAGCACACACGCACACGCACGCGCACCGCACACACGCACATGCACACGCACACACGCACACGCACACACCACGCACGCACCCACGCGCGCACAAAGCACAAGACGATACACACACACACCACCACACGCGCACGCAAACACGCACGCACGCCTACGCACACCACACACGCACCACGCACACACGCACACGCACACGCACATGCACAACACGCACACGCACGCACGCACACGCACACGCAGCACTCACGCACGCACACACGTTCACACGCACACACGCACTGCACGCACACGCGACAACACGCACGCACACACGCACACGCACGCACGCACGACACACACACGCACGACACGCACATGCACTGCACACGACGCACACCCCACACGCACACACGCACAACACGCACAGCACACGGCACACACGCGACACGCACACACAGCACACTCACACGCACACACTCACAACGCACACACAGCACACACTACACCAACGCACACACCACACACGCACACACGCACACACGCACACACCACTACTCACGCACACATCACACGCACACACTACACGCACACACGCACACTACGCACATACGCACACACGCACATCGCACACACGCACACACGCATACATGTACACACGCACACACGTACACACGCACACACGCACACACGCACACACGCACACGCACACACGCATAGACGCACATACGCACACCCGCACACACACCCACACACGCACAGACGCACACACACACACACGCACACACGCACACACGCACACACGCACACACGCATACATGCACACACGCACACACGTACACACGCACACACGCACACACGCACACACGCACAGACGTATAGACGCACATACGCACACCCGCACACACGCACACTCGCACACACGCGCACACGTATACACGCTCATATACACATACTCACACACGCATGTTGCCGCGATAGATAAGCTAAATTTAAACATAGTGTTGGCTTCGGTCATACTAGGTGCGCTTTGATCGCATACCTACTTGGTCTATGGGCCTTTTTTCTGGACAAGTAACTAATCTTAATACCTACACATGCAATAACCACATGTTCTGATTAGATTATGGTTTTAAGGATCATTCTATGCGCACAATGCTCAACCTCTCTGTTTATTAGTTTTATTTGTAAAAGAGGCTAATGGCTCTATTCAAATACGATCAAGATTATTTTTCTTGGGGTAGCCCTAAATGGCTATGTCCAAATTATCTGTTTAAAAATTAATGGTATTATTTTTTTTTTCAAAAATCAAGCAATCAAAGTATGTTGTTTGGTAACCTGCATTGTACCTGCTATTGAATCAAATTACTATGTATAATATTAATACGCCCACACAGTATTGCACGTCAGATTGTCTTATAAATGGTATAGCATGAACAAGGATTCAATCTTGTCAATAGTTTGAATACTGCTTAATTCAAACTTTGTATCTACATGATTTAACATTTAATTTAACTGCTGTTTTCGCAACTTTCAGAGACCATTTCATTGCATCATTTAATCTGTTTCACTTTTATCTGAAACGGGTCTTTCCTGTTTGTAAACAAGCAATACATAATTACTTTGTATCAATTTATAACTGTTTAAGTATGTGGTTTGCGGTTATGCAAAATATCATTAATATTA